>CM053627.1:53267968-53280355 GCA_028646595.1 Phalanger gymnotis
ACATGATTGTTAATAATTGTCAGGCAGGACTTTTTAAACTAAAAGTTCTCTATCCATTAAGTCACACTGCCTCTAAGACATCAGGAATAGGGTACTGGGATTCATTGGTTTCTCCACTTTGCTTCTGCTGCTCTTGTTGTTTTTCCATTTGTGTCCCACTCTTTGATTCCCCATTTAGGGTTTTCTTGGCAAAGATACTGGAATGGTTTGCCATTTCTTTCTCCAGCTCATTTTACAGATGAGGAAACTGAAGCAAACAGCATTAAGTGACTTGCCCAGGGTCGCACAGCTGGTGTGTGAGACCAGATTCAAACCCACAAAGATATGCCTGCACTCTATCCACTGCCCCTGGCTGCTCTGCCTGGTTTCAACTCTACTGAACAAGATGCCTCTCCCAAGATAAATTCATCACTTCTAATCTCATCTCAGTGCTGCTAACTCAAGCCTTTACTGACACCTCAGACTTTTCTGCCCTCTGGTTGGAGAGTGGGAGAGTGGAGTACCAAACTCCTCCTAATGCCTCCATAAAGTTACAGGAGATAGAAAATGTACTTTCAGCTCATTCCATTTTGCATCTGCTGCTCTGTTTGGTTTTACAACTCCAGGAAACAAACTGGTGCCCCCACTCTCTACCTCTCTTTTATGTATTGTCTCCTCTCTCTCTTAGATTGTAAGCTCCTTGAGGGCGAGGACTGTCGTTTCACTAATTTTATCCCCAGCCCTTAGCATAGTGACTGGCACACAGTAGGTGCTAAATATGTTTATTGGATTAAATTGGTTTAGAAAACCCATAGATGAAGTCACCTGTACCAATTTACCACCATATGGATTTTCTCTGAAATGTATAGTCTCAAATTGCTGTCAGGAGCATTAAGCGGCTAGGGTAACATAGGTGGAACTTGAACTCAGGTCTTCTTGGTAGTTAGGCTGGTTCTACCGCCCCATGCTGCTTTCACAATATACAACATAAAAAGAAGTTATAAATGAGGCAAAACTTTTGGGATAGTGTTATTAGTAGGTAGACTAGTCTAGAGTTGAACAATTCACAAGTATTTACTGTGTAGCAAAGAAGACGCTTAATTTGAAATGGGAGAACTTGAGCTCGAATCCTATCTGTTCCTATTTACCTAAAAAACGTTAAGTCATTTGACCTCCCTGGCCTTCATTTCTTCATCTGCACAATGAGAGGATTGACCTAGCCGACCCCTAAGGCGCTGTATAGCTCTAAATCTATGACTATGCGATCTATTCTGAGCTCAGCCCATTTCCAGGTGCCGGATATCTCCACGGGGGATACAACGGAAAAAGGCTCTGCCCTTCTTTACAACCCAACAGTCCTCCGGAAAAATACTGCGCTATACATCACGTGGTAAGGGAGGTGACAACCGCAGCAGCAACTCAAGCGTGCTAGGGAGAAGTCTGGTGCCAGCAAAACAACCAGGCCTCACGGTCAGGAGAGGGCAGGTCAGCCTGGAGCTAACACAATTGGCTTGGAAGTGGCTCAGAGGATTTGGTTGATTTGCCATCAGCCTACTGAATCTCAGTTGGCCTGACTGCTCAGCGCAACTCCAGGAAATGGGCTACTTCCTCCTTTTTTCTAGGGAAACTTTCTTCTAGGGAAGCTTACTTCTCCCTCCCTGGGTCTTCCGCCCTGTGAGGAGCCAACCTCGAGCCCCGCCTCTCTGCAGCCGGGTTTCTGCTGCCTTCTATGGAGATGCCTGACCTAAAGCACCCTCAGCGTATTACATTTGCGGGCTCTTTGTCCCAGTACAGACCCAAGTACAGTGCTAAAAGCAGAAGGTTGAGGTTTCCCGAGTGGCCTCTGCCTTGGAGTCGCTGAGGAGCTGGATATTTTGGAACCCCTTGTCAGGCAGGATTGTGGGCAGCCTCCAAGACGGAAGCCCCAGGTCCTCAGTTGACAGCGGAGGAAGACGTGGAACGTCCGAGAGCGAGGAAGAAGAGGCCTGGACTTTGCTTGCAGGGACTGCGAAGAATTGAGCGGCAGAAGGCAACTGAGCACCGCGTGAGGCTCCCTAAAGTCCAGCCACGGCCTCACTATGTGAGTGACTAGCCGACCCGACCCCGACCCCTCCCCTTCCTTAAGAGTCGTGGGGCCCTCTTTTCCGCCGCCTTCCTCTAACTCGCCTTCTGCTCTCTTTGCCTGCAGGTCGAAAGTTTCCTTTAAGATCACGCTAACCTCGGACCCGCGGCTGCCGTACAAAGTGTGAGTGATGTAGCGCCGGGCTGGGGGTGGCGCGACCCTTGTCTTTCTATATAAATCCCCATCTCCTCCTTCCCACCCCCTTAAGACGATCATAGGGCGCAGTTGGAGGTGGGGTGTGGTGATATTTCTCCTCTTCCACCCCACCTCCCCCGCCCCCTGGTATGTCCAGATATTAATGACGGGGATCCCAGGTTTAGGTTTTGGAGGGGATATCTCAGAATACTTGTCCAGATCTCCTCGTACAGGGAAGAAAACTAATCCCTAAGGGGTAGGTTGTCTTATTTACCAACCAGTGTTTATTAAGCACCTACTTTGTGCTAGGCCCTCGGAGCATAACGAGAGAAATGAAAAGGCCATAAAGAATCTAACTTTGGAGGAGGGGAGGGAAGGGGGTTGTGTCATGAGCCAGCACTTTTTCCATTCATGCTAAGGAGACACCTCAACCCCTCCAAGTAGCTTTCTCAAACGAGGCTGCAAAGATAAGTTTCAGTTGTTCTTTAGAGAATTATTTTTGCCGTGACTAAAGCTTTTTAGCTCTGTTTCCATAGGCAAGTCACTTGACTTCTCAGAACAATGAGTTGTTCATTTGCATTGATGGAGAGAGTTTCTACTTAGGATGCCTAAGCGCAATGAAACCACAGCTCTGAACCATATGTTAGGCTCTGTTGTTCATCCTTCCTTTTGGAAGAGGAGCAATGACATCAGGAGGGTGACTTGCAAGTGAATTAGTTTTAGGTGGGGCAGGGCTCTGTGCTAAGCTTCAGCTTCACTCTCTTCTCCAGAGTCATTGGAGTCCAGTGGCAAAACATGGGTCGGAACCACTGGCAGTGGCCCCTATATATAAAGACAAAAAGAATTAAAAGCCATTGTTGTCCTCCAAGAGTTTACATTCTCTTCACATTACCACCATCCCAGTCTCTCAGGTGTTCTAATCTTTAGCCTTATCTTTGACCTTTTTTTTGTCTTTTACCTCCTAAAGCTAGTTAGGTATCAAGCTCTGTTCCTTATAAATATAAATCAAATCTTGTTTCTTCTCTCCATTGATACAGTGCCCTAGGCTAGTCTATCTATCCTTTCTGGTCTGGACTGTTGGAAGAGCCTTCTAATGGCTCTCCCTGCTTCCAGTCTGCTTCCTCCTGTCCTAGTCCAATGTTAATTCCTTCAGATCATAGACTACGTTTTTATTTTTTTATGTGTCCTAAGCATCTATCACAGTGCTTTGCACATTGTAAGTACTTAGTAATGCTTATTAAATTGAGTTGGTTCTGTCTTCAGTATTGCTGCCAGAGTAATCTTCATGATGAACTACTGTGGTCTTGTCATTCCCATTCCCAGTTGCCTAATGAAGTAAAGCAACTCCTCTCCCCTCTCAACAAAAACATTCAGGGGCCTCCATGGTCTGACTAGCTTACCTACCTGGACTGTTTCATTCTATGGCCTTTCCCTTAATCCACATTCCAGACAGATTAGACAACTTTCCACCTATTTTTCTCGTCTCATCTTATCCCATTTCTCATTCTTGACAGTCTTCCATCTGTTGAAGTCACTCCTTTGGGTCAAGGCCAAAATCATATTCTCCATGAAATTTTCTCTTAAGGCTCTAGATGAAAGAGATCTTTCCCTCTTTAAGTTTCTCACTTTACCTTGCTCTCTTTTGTTTCTATCAAATTCTGCTTTATTTTATATATATTTGTTCAACATGTAATATTCTTCTCCATTAGACTACAAGCTCTTTGAGATGAGGGGTTGTGTTATTTTTCATCTTCTTATTCCCATCACCTGGTATAGTACCTACCATGTGGTAAGTGCTTAATAAATACTTGTTGAATTTAAAGGTCCTCTTCCCTAAAGGGAAGCAAAGGATACTTTTAAGCTATGCTTCATTCACCTAAAATAGTTTGTTTTGTTAGGCCACATAGTATAGTATGGTTTCATGGGAAAAATACGTAGTTTTTATGTGAGAAAACCCAGATTTTAGTATGCTCATTCACCAGCTGTGAATCCTTGAACAAATCACAAACTTTCTGAACTTCGGTTTGTAGAGTCTTAATCTTTTTTATATTTCTAGGGCCTACTTTAATAGTAGATACTTAAAAAATGTCAGGTTGAATTATATAGAGACATACTGGAAACCACTGAAGATTTTCCCACTTATGTAGAAGTGATTTATCAGTATATTAGGTTCCAAAATAATAGCTTCCTGAAATCATCCTTTAGTTTTATTGTGTTTTATTAAAATAACTTTTGGTACTATTGATTGTATTAAACATGTTATATGTCAGATTTGAAAATGGTGCTGTCAATTAATCATCAGGAGACGGAATTCTTCCAATCTATCTATATGTTCTCATCTGGTATACTTGTGTTTTTGAGCTGCCTGGCAGAAGATAGGGAATAGAGTTATTCATTATCAAACAAAACAAAGAAATTGGTTTTAGTGGCATTATTTTTATTTTGTTCTACTGTCACTAAGTTGAGGAGCCTTAGTGCATTTGTATGATGTTCAGGTACTATGTTTCTATACAAATTAAATTGAAATTTTGTGTGTCAGCAAATAGAAAATACAACTTCTGGTTTTTCAAAATGAGATGCCTTGGGGCAGCTAGGTGACGCAGTGAGTAGAGCAGGGGCCCTGGAGTCAGGAGGACCTCAGTTCAAATTAGGCCTCAGACACTTGACACACTTGCTAGCCGTGTGACCTTGGGCAAGTCACTTAACCCCAATTGCCCCCTGCCTTCCCCCCTCAAAAAAACAAAACAAAATGAGATGCCTTAGTTTTTTAAGGCCAGAAGTAATGTTTGTTTAGACTGTAAACCTATTTGTAAAATTATTTTTATTTATTATCGGTTTGCTCCCTCTCCCTCCTCTCCTATCACTCATATGCTTTCTACCATTACTTCCTTCTTCACCTTGACTCATATGTTAAGGCAGCCTTACTCCTTACTTAGTTAACTTTTCTGCCTGCTTAGGTGATCCTCTTCCTTCCCGTCTCCCCTAATTGCCCTTTCTGTCATTCCCACTCTATATCACTCCTTATCTTTCTTTTTTTTTTTTAATGAGTATCATGTAAAACATTTACATATAAGCCCCTTTGGAAAAAAAAAAAGCAAGAAAAATAAGGTGAAAAAAATATACTTCAGTCTACACTCAGAGTTTATTGGTTCCCTCTCTCTGGAAGTCGATTGTATTTTTCTTCATGAGTCCTTCACAGTTGTTATCTTCCCAGGTTTTTCAGACCATACCCCTCCTCATTTCTTATAGCACCATAGCATTCCATCACAGTCATATACCGTAACTTGTTCAGCCATTCCCGAGTTGATGGGCATCCTCTCAATTTCCAATTATTTGCCATCACAAAAAAGAGCTGCTATATATTTTTTTGTATATATAAGTCTTTTTCCTTTTTCTTTCATCTCTTTGGGGTATAGACCTAGTACTAGTTAGGGTTAATGGGTGTGCACGGTTTTATACCTCTTTGGGCATAATTCAGAGTTTTTGTCCAGAATAGTGAGAACAGGTCACAATTCCAACAACCATGCATCTGTCCCTGTTTTTCCACATCCCCTAAAACATTTGTCTTTTTTTTTCTGTCATGTTAGCCAATGCAGTAGGTGTGAGGTAGTCCCTCAGAGTTGTTTTAATTTGCATTTCTCTAATTTTTAGTGATTTAGAGCATTTTTTCATATAACTATTGATAGCTTTGATTTTTTTTTCTTCTGAATACTTCCTGTTCCTATGCTTTGACCATTTGTCATTTGGGAAATGGGTCTCATTTTTATAAATTTGGCTCAGTTCCCTATGTAGTTGAGAAATGAGGCCTTTATCAGAGAAACTTGCTGAATTTTTTTCCCCAGTTTCCTACTTTCCTTCTAATGGACAGTATTCATTTTGTTTGTTCCGTAGCTTTTAAATTTAATGCAATCAAAATTGTCTATTTTGCACCCCCTCCCCCAGCCCAGTGATTTCTTTCTCTCTCATTTGGTCATAAACTCTTCCCTTATCCATAGATCCACAAAATTTTCCATGCTTCTCTAATTTGTTTATATCACCCCTTATATCTAAATCATGTGCCCATTTTGACTTTATCTTGGTAAACATTGTGAAATGTTGGTTTCTGCCATACTGTTATCCAGTTTACCCAGCAGTATTTGTTTAATAGTAAGTTCTTGACCCAAAAGCTTGGATCTTTGGGTTTACCAAACACTAGATTATTATAGTTATTTACTTGTGTATATTGTGTACCTAATCTGTTCCACTGATCAGTCACACTATTTCTTATCCAGTAGCAGATTGTTTTGATGATTACTACTTTGTAATATGGTTTGAAATCAGGCTGCCTTTATTCCCTTTTCTTTTTTCATTGATTCCTTTGATATTCTTGACCTTCTGTTCTTCCATATGAATTTTGTTTATTTTTTCTAGCTCTATAAAATAATTCTTTGGTAGTTGGAGTGGTTTGGCTCTGAATAAGTAAATTAATTTGGGTAGAATTGTCATTTTTATTATATTGTCTTGGTTTGCTCATGAGCAATTAATATCTATTTGTTTAGATCTGTCTTTGTGCAAAAGTGTGTAATTATGTGTAATTTGTGTAATTATGTTCATATAGTTCCTGTGAGTTTCTCAGCAGATAGGCTTCCCAATTATTTTATGCTGTCTTCAGTTACTTAAAATGTGATTTCTCTTTTTATCTCTTTCTTCTGGGTTTTATTGATAATATTTTGAAATGCTGGTGATTTATGTAAGTTTATTTTTTATTCTGCAACTTTGCTATAGTTAATTGTTCAATTTCTTTTTTCTTGTCTTATTGCTGTAGTTAGTATTTCTAGTATAGTATTGAATATTAATGGTGATAGTAGACATCCTTACTTCACCCTTGATCTTATTAGGAAAGCTTTTACTTTATCCCCCATTACAGATAATGCTAGCTCTTGGTTTTTGGTGGATATTACTTATCAATTTAAGAAAAACTCCATTTATTCCCATGCTATCTAATGTTTTACATGGAATGGGTTTTGTATTTTGTCTTAAGCTTTTTTTGCATCTCTTGATATAATGGTAGGATTTTTGTTGTTTCTCTAGCACTTAATTTTAATTTCTTCCCATCTACTGGCTCATTCTTTTCTGCCTAAAACATGCCCACATCTCTCCCATCATGGAAAACCCCTCACCTGATCCTTCAATCCCTGGTAACAATCATTCTGAGTCTCTTCTGCCTTTTGTGGCTAAACTCCTTGAAAAGGACATCTACAATAGTAGGTGCCTCCACTTTCACTTCTCTCACTCTCTTCTTAACTACTTATAGTCTGGCTTCCAGCTTCATCATTCTACTGAAACTGCTCCCTCCAAAGTTACCAGGGATCTCTTAGTTGCCATATACAATGGCCTTTTCTTCATCCTCATTCTCCTTGAACTCTGCAGCCTTTGACACAGTTGATCACTCTCTCCTCCTTAATACTCTGTCCTCTGTAGGTTTTTAGGACCCCACTCTTTTCTGCTTCTTCTACCTATCTTTGGGTGATGCTTCCCCAGATCACATCCACTAAACAGTAAACGTCCCTCTGCACTCTCTTCTAGACTCTCTTCTCTTTTCCTTCTGTACTACTTCACTTGGTGACCTCAGCTTCCATAAATTTAATTTCCATCTCTAGTGTGACGATTCTCAAATCTACCTGTCATACCCTAAACCTCCCTGCTGATGTCCAGTCTTGCATCTCCAACTGCCTTTCAGACAGCTCAAACTGGATATCCAGTAGATATCTTAAACATGTTCAAAGTGAAATCATATCTTTCTCCTAAGCTCTTCCCACTCACCCCACCTTTCCTGTTACCGTAGAGGATAACACCATGGCCCCAGCACTTCAGACTTGACACTTAGGAGTCATCAACTCCTCACCATCTCTCACTGCCCCTCTCATATCCAGTCTATTGCCAAGTACCGTCAATTTTACCTCAGCATCAATCAAATAAATCCCTGTTCCTCTTTTGACAGTCACCACCCTAGTGCAGGCCTTCATCACTTCATGCCTCTACTACTGCAATAGCCTACTTACTGGTGAGTCTGCCCGCCTGCCTCAAGTCTTACCCAACTCCAAACCATATTCCACTCAGCCACTAAAGTGATTTTGCTAAAGTATGGTTACAACCATATAACTTCCCACTCAATAAACTCCTTTGATCCCCTCTTGCCTCTAGGATCGAATACAAAATCTTCTGCTTGATATTCAAAGCCCTTCTCAATAATCCAACTCCCTCCTATTTTTCCAGTCTTCTTATACCTCATACTACCTTCCACATACTTACATTACAGTTTCACAGACGAATATTTTCATCTAAAATAAGTGACATTTTATAATAGAACATCTCATTTTTAGGTATAATAAGTATTAATTCATTGGGACAACTGTGATTTTGGCAATTTAGTTCTTTTAAATTTGTCTATGCCCTTCACCTTTTGTCACTGTCAGTCTCCTGGATATTTACTCTTCTTTTGGTTTCCATGAAACTAGCCACTTTATTTTTCTTCTACTTGTCTGATTACTTCTCCGTCTCCTTTACAGAATCATATCTCCTACTCCCATAAACTTGGTGTCCCTTAAGTCTCTGTCCTCAGCCCTCTGAGTTCGATATAAAATCTTTTTTTTAATCCATCCCTTTATCTCCACTCACAAGGCCTCTACCCTAATTTAAACCATTGTCATCTTTCAACTAGTTCAGGGCTTGGCAAACTACTGCTTAAAGGCCAAATTTGACCTGCTGCCTGTTTTTGTATGGCATTGCAAACTAAGAATGTTTTTTTTATATTTCTAAATAAAATTTTATTGGAAAATAGCCGTGTTCATTCTTTTACATATTTTCTATGGATGCTTTCATGCTACAAAGGCAGAGTTGAGTAGTGTGGTAGATAATTAGCATAACTGATAAAACAATCCATGCTATATGATTTATTAGCAAAACAGGTACAATAAACAGGTCAGGGGACTCCCCAGCCAATACAGAGCCCCTGAATACAAACACAGATTTTTATGCATGAAAAGCAATTAATCACATAAGACCAATTAATTAAAAGAAAACCATTAACCAGGATACAAGCTAGGTTACATAATTAGGTGATTTGATGTCTAATCGTAGGAAAGACCAAGTTGGGAGGGGAAGAGTGAACAGATACAGTTCCCTGAAATGAGAAAAAGAGATGTTCTCCCCCAAATGTTTGTATTCAGCCAAAGGAACAAGGAAATAATAAATGATTGAGCAGTACAGGGCCAGTTTTCAGACAGGACTCAAGGGTTACTTGAGATGTGTAATTAGGAGAAAACTCCTTGTATCAGATACCTTTGTATCTAACTGGTCATAACCTAAGTCCTTAGTTAAGGGTCACTAAGCAACAGGTAGAGGTGGTCCAGCTTCCCAGCCATGCAGGACTCGGTTCAAATAATACAATAAAGTTTTCTTGCAGTTCTCATAATTGAATAAAGTTTTCACATAAGACAGAAATTGGACTAGACTCCTAATTAAATAGAAAGGGAACTGAACTAGCTCCAGAATCGAGTCAGTGTGGTTCACTCAATTCCTTAATTCCCTCAGCAGTTGCAACAGAGCCCATATGTGTTTCTCTCATCAATTCTCACTGCTGCTCAGTGCACTACAAGTTGAAGTGACAGTTCTAACTCAACACCATACTGCCACATTTTTTTTTTATTAGCAGTACATAGCCATCATGTTGAAAAAAGAAAAGAAGAAAAAAAAAGCTTTATTATAATTTTTTTAGTTCAAGGCTGAGACTGAAATTTTCATAACTAGAATTACCCTCAGTCACTGTTAGCAAATACTTAATAGCTTTGGAAATTAGCTTTGCTGAGTATTTAATAATGTTTCTTAATGAATCAGCCTAAAATTACAGGACAAAATAGCACTTATATATGAAAATCATACTGCAGTAAAGTCAATTAAACAGCATTTAACATTATTTGAAGTACAAGTAATATCAGCCTACTTTATACACCCTTTGCTGCTGAAAGTTAAAATAAGAAGGAACATCTCTATTCCCACACAGATTTGCAGAGGATCCATCTCCTGAGCTCAGACTACAGTTCAAGGAGAATTTTTCAGATCCCAATGCAAGTGCAAAAGAAATTTCCACGTTTCAAAATCCATTTAACTGCAATTGAAGAGCTTCCACCTAACCTTCAATTGGAAGTAATTAATCTGCACTGTAATGGCATGCTACAAGGCATATATCAAGAGAAAAATCTAATAGAATTCTTTAAATGCCTTCTAAGCAATGAATATATACAACTAAAATCATATAATTGTGGATTGATATTATTACTTGGAAGTACTATTTGGAAAGACATTTTCAAAGATAATGTATCTAAAATTTTATTATGGTTCAGCATTAACAGATGAACATTTGCAATTGATTTTGAAAACGGAACATTAACTTTGGGTCCTAGTGAAGCACAATTTTGTTCCTCCAAAAAGAAATCCATTTTTTTTATTAGTAGTCCTGTGTTATTTTAGAAAAATTATACTTTATTATTATTGTTATTCATCAAGAAAAGTTTGAAGTTTGTGGAAATTTGTTTTCTCTCTGGTCAAGTACCAACATATCATCCTTCATTTTGTCTCTTGTCCTGTAAAGCCTAAAATATTTACTATCAGGCCCTTTACAAAAAAAAAAAACTTTGCTGCCCCTTGACCTAGATTATTGTGTAAGCTTTCTAATTGGTTTCCCTCCTAAGAGTCCCTGCCCTTCACCTAGGTGCCAAAATAATCTTCCTAATGCACAGGTCTTAGGAATTGACCATGTAAATTTATCTGATTAAAAACCATCAGTGACTGTTGGTGGAACTGTGAATTGGTTCATCCATTCTAGAGAATACTTTGGAATTATGCTAAGAAATTGACTAAAATACTCTTTGACCCAGAGATTCCACAGGTAGGCATATACCCTAAGGAACTCAGTGACACAAAGAAATGTCCATTTACACCAATATATTTACAGCTCCACTTTTTGTAAGACCTGAAAACAAAGTAGAGAAATGTCCATCCATTGGGGCATGGTTAAATAAGTTGTGGTATATTAAGATGATGGAATAGTGTGTACTATAAGAAATGATGAATGCAGAGAAGCATGGGAAGACATATATACTAATACAAAGTGAAGTAAATAGAACTAGGAAAACAGTATATTCAGTGACTACAACATTGTAACTGGAAAGTACAAAAACAGGGCTGAAGCTGGATGCAGTGTAAAGCTATAATGCCCAAGCCTGGCCATGAAGAAGAGCTATGAGAAGATACCCATTCCAGCTTCTTACTAGAAATAGGGCTCAATGCTTATGGAAAACTGCATATAGTGTTCAACTTTTTCAATATATTGGTTGGTTTTGCCACCAAAGTGGCCTAGTATCTGTTCACTGACATCAGTATGCATTCTTCTATCTCTGCTCATGTGCACAGACCTTTCCTCAATCCTGCAGTGTTCTACTTCCTCCTCTCAGCTTCTCCTAATCCTTATCAGTTCAAGGGCTACTCCTACAGAAACCTTTCCTGATCATTACCCTCAAGATACCAGTGCATCCTGTCTCCTAATATTAGAAAACTTTGATCTTTCCTTTGTTCTTTTTCTCTCTCTCCTCCTTTTACAGGCAGGGATGGTTCACTGTTTTGTTTTTTTTTTTCCTTGCTGCCATAGCATCTAGCACCTCTCCAAATTCTCTTCTACAAAGCAGCTTGGAACCAAGGGTGCCAGAAATTTCCATTTACCTGTTCAGAGTTTAGAAAGAGTCCTGGGTTCTAAGCTATGCATAAAATACTAAAGTACCTGATTGCTTGATTAATTGAATGCCCTAAAAAAAAGTATATTCAACATTTTGAAACCTAATGCTAGAGCCAAATGATTTCCCAGTATTAGCGGTTTATTTTTTCAGATATGCTTTATCATTGACTAGTATTCCTCTTACTGTTTCTTGAGTAGATTTGGCTGTTGCAACAATAGAAAAGTGAGGATCATTAGTGGCCAAGGGCCACTGTCCTTACTTTTTTTTATTATTATTATTTATTTATTTATTTATTTTAAATTTATTTTTGACATGTTTGGTTTTCAGCATTGATTTTCACAGGCGTTTGAATTACAAATTTTCTCCCCATTTCCTCCCCAC
>CM053627.1:53280855-53379232 GCA_028646595.1 Phalanger gymnotis
ACCCCACAGGAAAGAAAGAGGAAGAAGATAAAAAAAAAGGGGGGGGGAATGAAAGAAGGGAGGGCAGATAGGGGGAGGAGGTAATCAAAAGCAAACACTTTTGAAAAGGGGCAGGGTCAAGGAGAAAACTGGATAAAGGGGGATAAGATAAGAAGGAGCAAAATATAGTTAGTCTTTAACAACATGAGTATTGTGGAAAGAGTTTTGCATAATGATATGCATGTGGCCTACGTTGAATTGCTTGACTTCTTAGGGAGGATGGGTGGGGAGAGAAGAGGGGAGAGAATTTGGAACTCAAAGTTTTCAAAGCAGATGGTCAAAGAAAAAGTTTTGGCAAGCAACTAGGAAATAAGATATACAGGCAATGGGGCATAGAAATCTATAAGAAAGTAAGGGAAAAGGGGATGGGGGGGAGTGGGGTGACAGAAGGGTGGGTTGACTGGGAAATGGGGCAATCAGAATATATGTCATCTTGGAGTGGGGGGGAGGGTAGAAATGGGGAGAAAATTTGTAATTCAAATTCTTGTGAAAATTAATGCTGAAAACTAAAAATATTAAATAAATAATGATTAAAAAAAAGAAAAAAAAAAGGAAAGTCAGTTTTGTGTGAAGGGGGTTAATGTATAATAAGGCTAGAAAGGCAGGTTGGAGATAGGTTGTGAAGGGCTTTACATGCCAAACAAAGAGGAGTTTGTATTTGATTCTGAACATAATACAAAGCCATTGGGTATATCAAATGGAGAAGCAGCATGGTCAGACCTGTGCTTTGACAGATGTGTGAAGAACAGACTGGGCAAGCTGGAGGAAGGAAACTGAAGAGGAGATGATTGCAATAATCTTTTGAGAGGTGACGAAGTTCTGACGTAGAGAAATGGATGTGTGAGTGGAGGAGGGGAATGTGAGAAGTGTGATGGATGTGAAATCAATAGGACTTGGTGACTGATAGAATGTGTGGGGGAAGGGAAGAATGAGGAGCTGAGGGTGATTCCAAGGTTGTGAATATTAGTGACGGGAAAAATGGTGGTATCCTTGAACCGGGGTACTTTGATCGTAGAAATTAGGGAAAGGAGTAGGTTGGTGATAGGAGATAATGAGTTCAGTTTTGGCCATGTTGTTTGAGGTGCCTTTTGGGATATCTACTTTGAAATGTCTGATAACCACTTGGTGATTTCCCTTAGCACCTGGGCCCTTCTCACTACCCTGCTTTTCAACTTCTTTTATATGTTACTTCTCCATTAGAGTATAAGCTCCTTGAGGATTCTTATGCATTTGTCACGTATTGTAAACTCTTCGAAGGCAGTGATCATGTTTCACACAGCCCTTGTATTTTCCCCAGAACTGGACACAGGGCTCTGCACATAGTAGGCATTTTGTTCATGTTTGTTGAACAGAAATTCTCTTGTAAAGTCAGCATAATACCACCTGATGATCACATGTTTGCCCCTTGTTCCCCAAATCTAGGTTCATACCCAGTTTCACACTTCCCTTGAATCCCTGGTGGGGTTTCAAATACACAACCATCTCTACAACAAACTCGGCTTCTTTCCTTTCTCTAAGTCTTCCCTCCTCCCTTTTGGTCTTCAGACAGAGATCTTTCTTGGTCCAATACTTCCTCTTGATTATCTCACTTCCTTAAATACCACCAAAGAGTGGAGCTTATCTTGATGGAGCTTGGAGGGAAGTTTAAGGGTAGCTGTAAACAAGGAGCTTGAGACTGTCTATTTGGGGAATCAACAGCAATAGCTTTGGAGAGCCACTCTCGGAAGACTCCAGTCCACAAAGAACCTTCCATCAAGACTCACAGGACCTTAGTGGTGATACAATCCTTAGAAAAGTTTTTATGGCTTTGCTCTTCAGTGGATACTCTGTAAGGGTCAGGGTGTCTCCAAGAGCACTCTCCACCAGCAAGGAAAAGAAATGGGTGAATTATGAGTCTTGAAAATTGCTGATCTTGGGCTTCTGGGGAGGTCCTCTATAGAACTGATATCTTAGTGCCAGCCTTGCCGCCTCCAATCGATTCCTTGCCTGCACCCCCTACTCATCTCCCAACTGGAAAAAAATGCTTGGAAACGACACAACTCTGACACCTGGGAGCATAGTATATATCACTGTAGAGATTGCTATCGGACTTTGTGCCATCGTAGGCAATGTGCTCGTCATCTGGGTGGTGAAGTTGAACCCAGGCCTGCAGAATACCACCTTCTACTTCATTGTCTCTCTGGCCCTGGCTGACATTGCTGTGGGAGTGCTGGTCATGCCTCTCGCCATTGTGATTAGCTTGGGCATCACCATTCATTTCTATAACTGCCTTTTTATGACCTGTTTGCTGCTGGTATTTACCCACGCCTCCATCATGTCCTTGGTGGCCATTGCTGTGGACCGCTACCTGAGGGTCAAGCTCACAATCAGGTACTTATTTACCTGCCTGTGCTATGGAGTTGGGGAAGAGAATGGGGATTTCGGAGAGTAAGGTTGCTCCAGGGAATGAGGGTGGCATGTGCAAAGCTCTGCTCTGGGACAATACGTAGGAAGTGTGGTCTGGTGGTTAGTGCATTGGCTTTAGGGTCAGAAGGTTCAAATCCTGCCTTTGAAATGTACTACCTGTGACCATGGGCAAGTCACTTAACCTCTCTGAGCCACAGTTTCTTTATCTATAAAATGAGAGGATTGGACTAGATGGCCTGTGAGGTCCTTTGCACTCCAAATCTATGACTCCCAGTATGGGAAAAAAGATTCCAAGTGACACTGGAGGTGGCAAGAAGGAACAGAGAACTAGAATCTTTCCCCTACCCATACTTATAGTTTTGCTGTGTAAGCATAACTGAACTAAGCCTGTCTGTGTCTCCTATCCCCATTCCCAATCCTGCACTTTGTTCTATGTCTGTTCATCCTACTCCCTCTCCCCACTTTAGGGGCAGAGTGGTGTTCTCTTGTCTCAGCTCTGTTCTCACAGATCAATTGGCTTCCCAATCAATGTATCTTCTAATCAAAAGCATTTAATTCACATGAAATTTTCTAGAATTTTTAAGTGACAGAAAACTATTTCCTTAGGCCACTGGTAAAGACACAAAAAGGTAAGGAGGTAGGAGGTGATGCTTGTTGCTCTCCTGCAATGCAACATTTCCCCCTTTCATTCCCCAACTGGGTAACAGGCTCACAGGAAAGTTTTCTATTTGTTCTGTGCTTTTAAAACGTGTCCCCCAAACTGGATTCTTTCCCTCTGTCAAGTGGCTTAGATCTTGATTAAGTGGCAAAAAGAACAGGATTCCAAGTGGAAAAGTCAAGCTTCCTCAAGAGATCAATTGTGTTCCTTTTTTTTTTTTGAAGTGCTAATGGTTGCTTTTATTTTTATATTACATTTACTTCTGAATATATTCCTACTACCCTCCCCAGCGAGTTTTCCTAGAAATAAAGTTTTTTTTAGAAAGAGCTCAGCAAAACCAGGTGAAATGTAGATTATATCTTACACCATAGATGATAGTTTATACCCATAGCTATTCCCCACTTTGCAAATGAGAGTAGTGCATTTTCTTCTCTGCTCCCTTGGGCTGAGCTTGGTCATTGCAATTATATCATAGTCAGTTGCCTTTATTGGTCTGCCTATTTACATTGTTGTAGTCTTTGTTGACTTTGTTTTCTTGGCTCTGTGGCTTTACTAGGCATCAGTTGCTATGTCTTCTGACATTTTCTGAATTGGCCCCACTTGTTCGTTCTCATGGCACAGTAACATTCCATTGCATTTCTGTACCGTAGTGTGTGTGGCTAATTTCCCAAATGAGCCGGTCCTGCCATTTTACATCCTTCAATCTTACTGCCCTAACCTGACCACAGTCTAGGAAGATAAGAAGAGGGAGAGGAGAGCTCCATTGCAGTAACTACTGCCTGGCCTCTGTCAGTTCCCTCCGTTCTAGAAACTTACCCCTTTCACCAAAGATGGCAGATGGAAGAGTTCTTAGGGAAAATATCGTCATGAATTTTGAAAATTCTTGGAATGGAGCCACGAGATTTGGAGATCAAGTCCAACCTCCTCCTATTACAGATGAGGAAACTGAAGCCCACACAAGTAATGAATCCTTCTTAAGGTTGTTAACTATCAGGATCAAGATTCAAGTCCAGGCCTTCTGGCTATAGGTCCCATGCTGCAAATTTTCTTATGAAGCCATTGGGCTGGTTCTCTATCCCAATTGTGACTCTTGCCATAAGGAAATAACCCCAAGGAAGGTTTAGAAATTTTTATTCAAAACTACTCTGTTCTTCTTGCTCTCATATCTATATTATTCAAGCATGGAAACCACAGGATATCAGCCTGCTCTTGAGAAAGTTCTGACGATAGAGCACTTGGTCTCCTTTCTCCCTGGCTCTCCTTATCTCCTCTGCTTTCCAGTCTCTAGGAATTTCTGCCTTAAAACCATGGGTTTTTTCCCCTCCCAACAGATACAAGAGGATGATCACTCAGAGAATCATATGGATGGCCCTGGGGTTCTGCTGGCTGGTGTCCATCCTGGTCGGGCTGGTCCCCATGTTTGGCTGGAACGAGAGACTGAGCCCGGGAGCCTCTTGGAATGCCAGCTTCCTCCCGTGCCGCTTCCGTTCTGTGATGAGGATGGACTACATGGTCTATTTCAGCTTTTTCACCTGGATCCTCATCCCATTGATCATTATGTGTGCCATTTATACTGACATTTTCTATGTCATCCGGAACAAGCTCAGACAGAACTTTTCTGGCTCCAAAGAGACGGGTGCGTTCTATGGGAGGGAGTTCAAGACAGCCAAGTCTCTGCTTCTTATCCTCTTCTTGTTTGCCATATCCTGGCTGCCTCTGTCCATCATCAACTGTGTTTCTTATTTCTTCCCTAATGCTTACATACCCCAAGAGTTGCTCTGCTTGGGCATCCTGCTGTCTCATGCCAACTCCATGATGAATCCCATTGTGTATGCTTGCAAAATAAAAAAGTTCAAGGAAACCTACCTCCTGATCCTCAAATCCTATATCCTACATATACCTTCTGTGTCCTTGAGCACCGAACAAATTTCGGAATAGAAATCCTGGGAATGACAATTGCCCTTGACCTCATCACTTCATTTGCTGGAGACTGAGGGAGTCCTTTGGTTCAGCATCTCATTAACTGGATCTACACATCCCCCTCTGTCTTTGCTCCGCAGAGGATTGGACTCCAGAAGGCAGCTGTTAGAAAACTCAACCACCTGTACTCTGCTCTTCTTTAAGCTTATGGGGAAGTCTGAGCAATAAGTGTCAGAGATCACTTCATTTCTTTATCTCTAAAATGGGAACTCCAAGACTCAGTAGGTGGTAAACATGTTGGACGATGATTGAGGTCTGTCCCATTGTATCCACCCTCCTCCTAACAACAGCCCTGTTGGAAGGATGGATGGGAAGCAGGCTGAACAGAATGATGGTTTGAACTACTGAGTTAACTTGTGGGCATACTTGATCAAATAAAAGATGATACCTTAACATGTGGCACAGCTACTTGCTTGGGTAAGGATTGCCTGAGACACAGCAGCACAGCTGGTTGCAGCCAGCACATGGCCAGCTTTCTATAGGAGAGCACTATGAGAAAGAAAAAAGAAAGAAAGGAAGAAAGAGAGAGAGAGAGAGAGAGAGAGAGAGAGAGAGAGAGAGAGAGAGAAAGGAAGGAAGAAAAAGAAAGAAAGAAAGAAAGTAAGAAAGAAAGAAAGAAAGAAAGAAAGAAAGAAAGAAAGAGAAAAGAAAGAAAGAATGACAGGGAGGAAGAAAGAAAGAAAAAAGAAAGAAAGGAAAGAAGGAAGAAAGAAAGAAAGAAAGAGGAGACAGAGAGGAGAGAGAGAAGGAGAAAGGGGAGAGGTGAGCAGAGAGGAGACAGAGGAGAGAGGAAAGAGAAAGAGGGGAGGTGGGGAGGAGCTTCTTCTCCTCTTCTCCACAACATCTGGATCCTCATTCCTGGGCTAAAAGGAGAACATTTCAATCTCATGAGCCATTCCCCAAATTCCAAACCATAGGATGCACCCCACCCATATTGCATGGTTTCACTTCTCATCTCGTGGAAGGAACTTAGGCAACAGAAGAGAAGGCAGCGCTGTCACTGCTACCCCACACCCCAGGCTCAGCAGCAGTGTGTACGATACATTTTTAAAAAGAACCATCCATCCGGCTTCAGGCACTTACTAGCTTACTAGAGTTGGACATGACTGAAACAACCCAACGACAATGAGCCTATCTTAAGGGGTGTGTGTGTGTGTGTGTGTGTGTGTGTGTGTGTGTGTGTGTGCATATTAAGACAGGTTGATAGGTTGTCACAAACTTGTCACCTTAAGGCTTTGTGGTATAATGAAACGCCCTGGATTTGGAGTCAGAAAACTTGAGATTGAAACCCGGCTCTGCCACTTGGTGCCTGTGTGAATTCCGGCAAGTTACTTCTAGTCTTAAAATCCTAAGATCCTTTTGTGACTTCAGTCTACACATCTGTAAAATGAGGGGAGTGGACTAGATGACTGTAAAATCCTGTGATCCTACTGGCCCTAACACTTGAAGAACGGGGGGGGGGGTGGTGGTGGTAATCTTCTGCTGGAGTCTGCTGGGATCATCGGGCTTACAGCTGGAGAAGACCTCAGGAGTCATCTGGTCCAATCCCCTCATTTTACAAATGTGGGGACTGAGGCTCTGGAAGGTAAGGGTTACATGAGGTTACATGAATAGTAAGTGTCATGGGTGGGATTCGAACCCAGTTTCTCTGCCTCCAGTCAGCGCTTCGCCTCTGTATCATGCATAGATTTTCACTTTCATATTAAAATTATTACTTTATTGAAAAAAAGAGACCAAAGATTAAATGAGACAGAGAAGACCATTCTGTAGAAACCAACTCAGTAAGTGAGAGAACTGTGCAAGGTGCTTTGAAGCACAAAGACAAAAAAATAAAAGGATCTTATATTCTACCCTAAAATCCAAGAAACCTGGAGACAGACCTTGCTCATAATGTTCAGCCATAAGAGTTTATTTTAATCCTAAGCTCATTCCCAGACGATCCTTGGCATTCTAACTCAGCCTCTGTCCTCGTTTTGGTGTAACAGACTCTGGGCTGTTTACCTGTCCCGGCTTCTCTCTGGCCAATCAAAGAGAAATTGTTTATCTCCTATGAACTTTATTGTTGTTCAGTCAATTTTTAGTTGTGTCCGACTTTTCACGACCCCTATTTGGGGTTTTCTGGGCAAACATACTGGAGTTGTTCACCATTTCCTTCTCCAGTTCATTTTACAGATGAGGAAACTGAGGCAAAAAGGATTAAGTGACTTGCTCAAGGTCACACAGCTAGTAAGTGTTTGAGGCTAGATTTGAATTCAGGAAGATGAGTCTTCCTGACTCTAGACCCAGCACTCTCTGCACTATGGTGCCACCTAGTGCCCGTCCTATACCTTTCAGCCAAAACAGTCAATTCCCCCCTCACCAGGTCCCTAAGGAAGATGTAAAACTGTCTGGGAAGCATTAAGGAAACAGAGCCCAAAATCCATGTCCTTCCTCAACGTGGAATAGTGGAATAGGAAGTCCAAAGAGTTGGATGCTGCGAGCCCTGGTTTGATCCCTTGATGCTCTCTGGCCTCTGTGGCCTTAAGAATCTTGGGATCGAACTGTGTATGGTATGTATACTAGCTGTGCAAGCGTAAGCCCATCACCTAATCTCTCAGTGCCACAGGTAACCCTTTAACAGGGGTTCTGAACTTCGGGTCCATGAACTTCAACATATATGTACATATAAATGTGTGTGTATGTATTTGTACACACACATACATAATACACACACATATGCACATATACATATACACACATACACACATATATACATACAGGTACACATATATAATAATGATAATGTATCTTTCATAACGGTATTTTAACGTAATGGTTTCCTTTGTAATCCTATATATTTTATTTTACTCATCTAAAAGGATTATTCTGCAAAAGGGTCATTAGGCTTCACCAGACTGCCAAAGAGGTCTGCAACACAAAAAACGGTGAAGACCCCTGTTTTGGAATAATCAATTTTGGAAGAATTACATTTGAGGGCACTTGGGGATATACCAAAAGCACATCCCAAAGTGCAAGGCACCAGGCGCTAAGGATTCAAAAACAAAAATGAAAACCAGCCCCTGAACTCAAGGAGCTTATGTTCTACTGGGGTGGAGGCGATAATAAGCTGTCAGCAGAATTTTAAATGCAGTCCGGACTGGACCGGTCTCCAGCCTGGGAACGGC
Source organism: Phalanger gymnotis (assembly GCA_028646595.1). Taxonomy (NCBI): domain Eukaryota; kingdom Metazoa; phylum Chordata; class Mammalia; order Diprotodontia; family Phalangeridae; genus Phalanger; species Phalanger gymnotis. Next base: position 53,289,103 of record CM053627.1, read on the forward strand.
CAAGCCAAATGGAGCAGGCCAGAAGAAGGTGTGTCAGGACACAAAGTAGCAATGTAATTTATTTCAGATTAATTTATTGCAAGCAAGGAAGCCCTGCCCCCACCACCTCCTGAGAAGGAGGGCTTAAGTTGGAGTACAGGCCATGCTTATGTACATAAGTGGGCTGGACTATGGCATAATTATTCTTAGGTCTTGAGTAGTTTTCCACAGCAGGCTCACGCATGAACAATGCAGGTGATCCTGGGTTATGTGGGAAAAGTCTCCAAGTTGATTGTCTTGCAGCAGGGTACAGTATCTGATTCGGTGCACTCAGTTGTTACAAGGAACAGGGTTTATGAACAAGTGAAGCATGGTGATGGATGGCTCCCAGGTCCCTGGGAAAGAGCGGGCAGTGAACACCTGGTGCTTGGTCAAGGCAATATACTTTGCCAGAAGGCGAGGTCATCCAGAGCACAAAGGACTGTTGTTATGCCAAGCTCAGGGCACAGCCTGCTTGCTGGGCCTTAGGTCTGGGAAACAGGGCACCTCCAAAATATTTTGGCAAATATAAGATCCTTCGGCTCACACTTTGTCATTGTCCCTTGCTGACTCTCCCTCTCTCTGATTGGATGTTGGAGTACTAAGGTTCTCTCCAAATGTCCATTTGAGGAGGGCATCCAGGCCAGCCATTTCTTCATTTCCCAGTCATCTACACTTCTCTGGACTTGTTCATCATGCCACTGAGCCAGGCGCTTTCTCTCTACCATCCACCCTTCCTTATTTTTCAACTTCTTTTTTCATGTTGTTTTCCCCATTGGATTGTAAGCTCCTGGAGGGCAAGGACTGTCTTGTGTCTTCCTTTGTATCCCCAGTGCTTTGCACAGAGCCTGGCACTTAGGAGCCCTTTAATGCATGCTTATTGACGGATGGACTGACAAGATAATTTGAAGTGGGTAGGAGTCCTAATGATAAAGTGGATGGAAAAGTTCTTCCTGTTAGAGATGCTACCCCAAGCAGAGCCTTGAAGGACCATAGATTTAGAACTGAAAAGGGAAGCAAAGCTGTCTAAGATGCGGAAGTGAAGAGGGACTATGTTCCAGGGGTGGGAAGAGAGCCTGTGCAGCAAAGTCATGGGGTTAGAAGATGAAACGTCCAGCTTGGGAGATGGTCAGTTTGGCTGGAAGACAGAACGCTTGAAGCGGGGAGTGAGGTGAAATAAGTCTGGAAAGGCAGGAGAAAGCTAGACAGTGGAGCTTTAAATGTCAGCCTGAGGAGAGGTGGAGGAGGGGAAAGGCAAGAAAGGAACAAGCATTTATTTAGCACCTGTGTGTGCACCAGGCATTGTGGCGAGTGTTTTACAAATATTATCTTGTTTGTTCCAAGGAGAGTGTAGCTTATCCTAGAGGCAATGTAGATGCTACTGAAGGAAGATTTTTGACCAGTGACATGATGTGGTCAGACCTGTGTCTCAGGAAGATTAATCGGGCAGCTGTATAGAGGATAGATTGGAGAAGGGGAGACCGATTAGAAGGTTGTTGTAACAGTGAAGGCGAGAGGTGATGGGAATGGGGGTGAAAAACATGGTGGTAAAAATGATAGGAGATGGCAAATAAGGGGCAGTGCAGGAAGTGGTGGTATAGTTAGGGCACTAGATTCAGTGTCAGGAAGACCTGGTTCAAATCCTGCCTCAGATGCTCATTAGCCATAGGATAGCTGTAAACTTTATCTCCCAGAGTCTCAGCCTCCTTCTCTGTCAAAAGAAGGGGTTGAACTCTGTGGCCTTTAAGGTACCTTCCAGTTCAAAATCTATGATCCTATTATTGCGTTATGGAATCAGTTAAAATGCATTTATTAGGTGCCTACTGAATACCAAGCACTGTGCTAAATGCTGAAGAGATAAAGAAAAGCAAAAGACGAAAACAAAAAAACAAACACTCCTGAAACAAGCAAAATAAAACCTAGTCCTTGCCCTCAGGAAGCTCACAGTCTAATGGGAAAGAAAACATGCAAGTAACTATGTCCAAACAAGATATAGAGAAAAAGTAAATTGGGGAGTAATCGCCATTGGGAAGGCAAGGGGGAATTGGGAAAAGCTTCCTATACAAGGAGAGACTTTAGCTGAGACTTGAAGGAAGCCAGGGAGGAAAGGAGGTCAGCATTCCAGGTGTGGGGACCGCCAGGGAAAATGTCTGAAGTGGGGAGATGGAGTATTTTGTGTCCATTATACCCTCCACTGAGGGTGGATGGGTCCTGCCATCTGAACAGAGGAAGGCAAGATTTATGTATCAAAAGAGTTTGCTCAGTTTAAAAGAACCCAGACAAAAAAACAAACAAACAAAAAAACCCCCAAAAAGCCTGACATTCGAACATTTCTAGAAAGTTGGCATAGTGGCTGGTAATTGCTATTTTCTACCTCAAAAGAATTAGTCATGTGCAGAGAGAAGGTGACAAAAGAATTTACCCAGACTATAATTTTGCTAAGTATTCAAAGGAATTTTCATAGGATTTAGAGGCAGCAGGAAACACGGAGATCCCCTGGTTAATCTAAATCCCTTACTGTGCAAAGGAAGAAGCTCGGGCTCAGGTTTTGAGGTTTGCCAAGGGTGGCATAGTAAGTAGCCTAATTGTGTGCCGAGGCTGGAGACCAGGAGGCCAGTTAGGAGGCCATTGTCGTGGTGGAGAAGTGGAAATGGCTTGAATGAGGGTAGCCCCAACAGCAGCATACGGGGCAGTTTGGCCATGTGCAAATCGTCCAAGACGCCTTCTCTGGTTTCTCAATGAGATACTGTCCTCCGAGGCTTGTTTCGAGGAAGAGAAGGATGGAACTTGAGCTCAGATGTGTCTGTGTTCCCTTGAACAGATCCAGCTGTCCACAGAGGCCTGGGAGTCCCTCGAGATTGCTCTTCCGTTGTTCCTGCCAGAGGTTTGCTTCTTGAGCCATGAAGCTCTTACTAGCGCTCCTGAGCGCTCTTTTTACAGGTAAGAGGCAGGGAAGGAGCATTTGGGGCACCTGGGGGCTGCTGATTCTGTCTGCAGACTATACCATTGTGGCATGGTCCGTATTACTCCTCATTCCTAGCTCTGACAAGAGGGTAAGTAGGGGAAGGAATCTGAAACCACTGGCCAAAATGAGGGTTGGGAGTCTTTTTCTGATATCCAGGCTCCCCCTGTCTAATGTTAGTACATACATGCACAAAAAGTAGAACGTGATTCTCAGAAGTGGAAACAGCTTTGGATTTGGGGTTCAAAGACCCGAGTTTTAATTTTGGCACTGACACTTTCCAGTTGCGTGTCCATGGACTAGTCACAACCTTGATGAACCTCTTTTTAAAGTGAGCACTTTGAACTCGTGACTTCTAAGGTCTCTTCCAGTTCCAAATCCTCTAATCTTATCTCTATATTCACCCTCTTCAGGGACCCAGTTCAGAACTTCTGAGAGATGCCACTCAGAGTGAGCCTTACTTATGACAGCTTGAGAAGGCCAACAGGCCACACTAGGCAGAGTGATAGCAGAGATAGCTATGCTAGAGTGGAGTGGGGGGTGGGAGGTGGGCTTCTCCTGGTGCTTTGGAAGTAGGGGACCTGGGTTCAAATCTCATATCTGCTACTCACTAACTTTGCTGTTTTTTTTTAATTTAATATTTTATTTTTCCCCAATTACATGTAAAAACAATTTTAACTTTCATTTTTTTCAAATTTTGAGTTCCAAATACTCTCTTCCCTCCCCCCCGCCCCATTGAGAGGGCAAGCAAGCCAATGGTGGTTATACATGTGTTAGTCATGCAAAACACATTTCCATGGAAGTCATGCTGCACTCATTAACTTTGTGACCTTGTGCCAGTCATTCAACTTCTTTGAACCCTATTTCCACATCTGTAAAAGGTTAGGGTTGGGGTAGACAACCCTTTTCAAAGCTATGATCTTTTCACTATCATTTTTCCTTTTTGAGACTGTTTCCTAAACTCTGGTTGGGTGAGAAAGACCATTTTCTGTGGTTCTTTGACTAGCTGATATATGCTGTAGAGCAGGGATCTCAACCCCAAACTGTATACATCTTGAAACCTAAACTAGGGAAACAGAGCAACAAAGGCTTCCCTGCACATACTATTTTAAGCTTTCTGCAGTGACAGGAAGGAAAAAAATCCCCAACCATTCTCATTTCCCTTTTCTGTGGCAGTATGTAAAAGAGGCAATATATTTAATTTTTTTTGTCTTTGAGGTTAGAAAATAGGAGGGCGGTGAAAGCACGGTGAACAGTACATGCTTTTCAAGACTCCTTATTAAGTCACAATTTGAATCCTTCCAAATTCATAATGTGGAGGACTGTCTTCTAGGTCATGTTGGTTCAAAGTCTGGAAAAAGGTTTTGGCTAAGGCAGAGATGTAGTTGGGAAATAAGATATAGATGGACTTGCTTTTTCTTTTTTCTTTTCATGGAGACCAAAATAACCTCAGAGTTGAGAAAGCTGGGTGACCTTAGGCCTGCAGAACTGTTGGCAAACTCTAAACTGACGTGACCTTGGTGCAGAGTTGAAATCACACATCAAGGAGAGAACAATAAAGAATTTCTAATCCTAAGTCAGAATGAGGCAACTGACATAGCCAGATACAGATGGACAAACTCATTCTCTATGTAGAGAATAGACTTAGCTGGAATGCTGGAATAAAAAATCTTTGATAAAGACAGGAAAAGGGTATTAAATGATTTGCTAACTGGGAGGGCAGGTCTTACCATGATGCTTGAAAGGGTAAAAGGTGTTTGTTTGTTTTTTTAACCCTACAGATGCTATCGTCATGGATGGAAAGGTCAAGGAAGGCTTTGTACAGGATAAAACTTCTGTCACCTGCAGCTATGACCCGTACTATAAGGACTATCCCAAGTATTGGTGCAAAGGCTACTACCGTAACTACTGCAGTGTTATTGCTTCAACACCTAACAGCACCAACCGGGTGTCCCTGAATGATACCGGAATGCAACTTATCATCACTCTGACATGTCTTACCAAGGAGGACACAGGGTGGTACTGGTGTGGCATACAGAGGGACTATGCCAGTGACTTCATGGATTATACAGAATTGATTGTGTTCGACAGTGTGAAAGAAGCAGCAGGTAGCCTTGGGTTGAAAGTGAGGAAGAGTCAGGGGGAAACCCACATCAGATGCTCGGTCATTGGTGTGGCAAATATCCATTAGGACTAGCACCCCCAGACTGGTTGCTTTTCTTTTACAGCACCCTTCATTTCACTCATTTATTCGTTAAGCATTAAGTACCTACTATGTGCCAAACACTCTGCTATGCTCTGGGGGATATAAAAAGAAACAAAATACAGTCCCTGCCCTCATGAAGCTTATAGTCCAATGAGGGAAGACAACATGCAAATAAACATATACAAAGCAACTGTGTGCAGATAAATAGAAAATAATGAAGACGCTGGAGTTAGGAGGCGCTGTCGAAGAAAGCCAGGGAGATCAGAAGTCAGAGCAGAGGAGGTAAAGCATTCTGGGTATGGGGGACAGCCAGAGAAACTGCCCAGTGCTGAGAGATGGAGTATCTTTTTGAGGAATAGCAAGGAGGCCAGTGTCACTGGATCAGAAAGTGGCTGGTAGGGTATAAGGCATAAGAAGACTGGAAGGGTAGGAGGGGGCCAGGTTGTGAAAGGCTTTGATTGCCAGACAGAGCATTTAGGAATTTGGTCCTGGACATGAGAGGGAGCCACTGGAGTTTACTGAGTAGGGCGGTGACATAGTCACTGTGCTCTAGGAAAATCACTTTAGTGTCTGGAGGATGGATTGGCATGGGGAGAGACTCGAGGCAGGCAAACCCACCAACAGCTATTCCAGGCATGAGGTGACGAGGGCCTGCACCAGTGGGGTGGCAATGTCAGAGGAGAGAAGGGGGTGTATTCAAGAAATATTGCAAAGGCAAAATTGAAAGACCTTAGCCACAGCTTGGATATGAGGGTGGGGTGAGGATGGGGGTGATGAGAGATAGTGAAGAATCAAAGATGATTCCTAGGTTGTGAGCCTGCAGGATGAAAGGATGGTGTTGCCCTCTACAGTAATAAGGAATGTAGGAATGGGGGAAGGGTTAGGAGGAAAGATTCCCAAGTTCTGTCTTGGATATACTGAATTTAAGATGTCTACTGACCATCCAATTCGAGATGACTGAAAAGCAGTTGGAGATGCAAGATTGGAGGTCAGCAGAGAGAATGGGGCAGGATAAGTAGATTTGAAAATCATCAGCATAGAAATGATAATTAAATCCATGGCTGCTGATGAGATCACCAAGGGAAGTACCACAGGAGGAGAAGAGAATAGGCCCAAGACAGAACCCTGAGGGGCACCTATAGTTAGAGAAGGATCTGGAGGATGATCCAGCAAAGGTGACTGAGAAGGAATAGGTGGGAGGAAAATCGGGAGACAGTGATGTCCTGAAATCTAGAGAGACAAGAGTATCGAGGGGAGTGATCAGTGGTATCAAATTCTACAGAGAAGTCGAGAAGAAGGAGGACTGAGAAAAGGCCACTGAATTTGGCAATGAAGAGATCATTGGTAACTTAGGAGAGAGCAGTTTCAGTGAAAGGATGAAGACTGGAAGCCAGATTGTAAGCGGCTAAGAAGAGAATAAGAGGAGAAAAAGTAGAGGAATTTAACCACAGAGGGCAGAATGGGTCTAAGATGATTGTTAGGGATGGAAGGATCGAGTGAAGGTTTTTTCTGGTTGGGGGAGTCATGGACATGTTTGTGGGTAGTAGGGAAGGGGCCAGTAGACAAGGAGAGATAGAAAATAAGTGAAAGTGCAACAAGACAGAAGGGGCTATCTGTTGGAGGAAACAGAATGGAATAAAATCACTTGAACAAGTAGAGGGGTCAGCCTTGGTAAGGAGTAAGGCCACTTTGTCTTGTGAAACAGAGTGAAGGAAGAGAAACTTTGACAGTAGGTACCTGAGTGGATTAAGAAGAAAGGAGAATAAGGAGTTCATGGGCAAATGGCCTTAATTTTATCTGTCAAATATGAGGCTAGGTTCTCAGCTAAAAGTAGTGGGAGGAGGAGCCATGTGAGCCTTGAGGAGGAATGAAAAGATTTGGAAGAGCTGTTGTGGACAGTGGGATGGTGGTTGATAAGGGAGGTATAGTAGGATTGCCTGGTGGCAGTGAAAGCCCAGTTGAGGTTGTGTAACCTAAATTTGTAGTGGTTCCAGTCTGATGGTGGAGCGATTTTCTCCATGTTTGTTCAGAAGGACTATAAGGAAAGCTGAGCACTGCCAAATCAACACTTTTGAATTGTGGTGTTGCAGAAGACTTTTGAGAGTCCCTTGGATGGCAAGGAGATCAAATCAGTCATTACTTAAAGAATTTAATTCAGGCTATTCACTGGAAGATCAAATATTGAAGCTTAAATACTTTGACCACATAATGAGAGATGGGACTCATTGGAAAAGACCCTGATGTTGGGAAAGTTTGAAGGCAAAACAAAAAGGTGATGGCAGAGGATGAGACAGATAGTGTCATGGAAACATCAAACAAGAATTTGAACAGACTTTGAGAGATAGTGGAGGACCGAAGGGCTTGAGATGCTATGGTCTGTGGGGTCACAAAGAGTCAGATGTGACTGAATAACAAAAATATCCATAGATATATATGTGTGTATGTGTAATGGAAAAAAAAACTTAGAAGATTTTGGGTAGCAATAACTACGTAAGCCTTATAGTATTTTGGAGTTGGGTGTATGATCAGAAAAGAAATTTAAGGTGACTAATTGAATGCTGTGCTCCCAGATTTGGCCTTGCACACCTGGAGCCTGGATGGCTAATCCACCCAGGGATGATTAGGCCCTGAAAAATACCTGATTAGTGTGAGACAACCCACGTTTAATCTGGGAATCAGAAACAAGCAACTGACTTTCACACTAGTTACTTAGCAATTAATTGAGTCTTCCCAGTAGGGAGGCCAAGTTAGGGAACAGAGTTAAGGTCAGAAAGTCAATTGGTAAAGCAAAACAAGGCAAGACTCATCAAAGCTGACCTGGTGTTTCTATGGCAAGTCTGAGGACTCGAATCTGTTTCTACCAGTGGAGGAGCTGCATTGCCTGGGACAAGTGCTCCGGGGAATTTCAAGCCTCGGTCAAGCTTCTCCGTATTTCACAGTCCCTGGCTTGTCACTGGAATGACTCCAACCTCTCCCTTCAGCTGGGGATGGCTTCTGATCATCTCCATTCATGACCTTGTCTGATGACGTCTACCCTTCACAACATAGATTGGTGCCGATGGTCTGCACTTTATGACAAATAATGTCAAGCAAGACAATGTTTATAAGGCACATAGCACAGAGCCTGGCACCTAGTAGGCACTTTGTAAATTGTTCCTTCCCTCTGTTATTTGTCCCCATGAACTGCGTTGCCTTCTCCTTGATGATAGATTTATGGAGGACATCATAGATGTCATCAGCCTGATATCTGACCAAGATTATAGACCCCCGGGGGATGGCTCTCATGACATCTGCTTCTCCCTTCTAACGGCACCAAGGCCAGGGTCAATGCACCCAGGCACTAGTTCATAGTGAGCTGAATATTAGCCTCCAGGCAAAAAGAGGGCCCTGGAGGGAAGTCGCACATGCTAACATAAAATTCTCTTTAATGCAGACCTCCAAAGGAGGCAGAACAGAACCTGCAAGAACAGCGGTGGTGCCCATGGTGAAAATCACAGCAGGTGTGTCAAGAGCTGAAGGGATAATTGGGCATGGAAAGAGAAGATTTATTTCAAACTTAGGGTCATAGGATCAGAAGTTAGAAGAGACTTAGAGATTATTTAATTCAGGGGTTCTTAACCTGGATCCTCAAAGGGTCTGTGGATAGATTTAAGGGGATCCATGAACTTGGATGGGAAAACTTAACATCTTTGTTTCAATATAATTGGTTTCCTTTGTGATGTGATATATTTTATTTCATACATTTAAAAATATGATTCTGAGAAAAGTTCCATAGATTTCATCATCCATAGATTGCCAAAGGGGCAGGGGGTGGGGTCTGTGTTTAGCATTCCTGATCTAATACAATGAGCCCCTGCTTCTGTGGTCCTATTTCCTCTTCCCTGATGGTTGCACTATTAAAAGCTTTATAGATAAGAAAACAGCCTCAGAGAGGGAAAATTACTTGTCCACAGTCACACCAGTAAGTAGTAATAGAGTTGGATTTGAACCCAAACCATCTGACATCAGATCCAGTATATTTCCCAAGACATCCCCTTCTAACTTGTTGTTTTTGTCTGTGATTTGTTCCCCTGCCTAGACTATAAAATCTTCCAGGATGGCCACTGAGTTTTCTCTTCCTTTATCATCTTCTCAGCCCCTCGTACTGTAGTCATAAGTGTAACTGATAAATCAGGATGTTTGGGGATTTTTTTTTTCTTTTCCCTGATGTCTTTGTGATTTCCAGTAAGCTGTTAGGGCGGGCTTGGTTTGGGCATGGTGGGGTTTGAGATGAGGGGGTGGAAGTGAAGATGGAGACGTCCTGAAAAGGGGAAGCACAGAATAGACATGAATGTATGGCCACGGACTTTTGAATGAGGCAGACGCATTTTTTTTTTCCTTTAGAAAAATGTGTTACCAGCCTGTGCTCCCTTTGAGGCTGTCTATCTTGTCCATATGCATCTTGATGTTGGGGATTGGGGTCATCACCACTGTAATTGTTTTACTCAGGAGGAAGCAAATTCGAAAGCATCGTCGGGGTGAGTTGTAAGTGGTGGGGGCATGGATAGGTGGAAGCAGGACAAGCCACCAGGGCACCCCTGCTAATGGCTGCCATGGCAGATGGGTGAAGGAAAGCTTCTCTTTGGCAGCCTGGCTCTAGATGGCTGACCAAGCCAGCCGCTGAGCTGGAAAAAATATGCAAGTCTTGGGTATTTAGATGGCATGATAGTTTGCAAAGGGCTCTCTTTACATATATTAATTTTATCTTCACAATGCTGACCAGAGGCCAAAGGCTTTCTTAGCACAAGAGCTGTGGGAGGAGTTTCTACCCCTGCCTAGAAAGAGCTGGTTGTTCCCTTGAAAGAAGTCCAGGCCACATCCAGTGGAGATTGGAGGGTTTATTCCTGGGCCTTTGTATGCCTCCAGCAAACCAAATTGAACCTGTGAGCAGGTGGAGGAGGAAGTGCCTCTAGGCTTTGGCATCCAGAGTTCCTGTGTTCTAAGGTTCCCTGTGCACTTGTGCTTCCACAGGTAAGGTCCTGATTAGACTTGGAGATCACAACCTTGGTTCGTCTGCTATGATACCGACGCCCCTGGTAAGCCTCCAGATTTGCTGTTCTATTCCAGGCCCCAGCCTGACCGTGGCTCTTTACATGAGCCTCAGAAGTTCAACAGAGAACAGGTATTAAGGCCCTGACTGCAATGGGGCCGCTGAGGTGCTCCAGCTGGAAGGTTTGCTTCTGTTTCCAGTTACTTACATTTTGATGCACCCCAGAAATATTTCTGGGCCTCCAGTTAGTACAAAATTCCTGGCACTTGAGCATCAGAAAGTACTAAGTGTATTTATCTTCTTTTTCCATATGGATGTACAGAGGGAGCATGCTGGGAGAACCAAGAAGCCTTATCTCATAACCCAATTATTTTATTGTCTCTCACATAAAAATCCTCTTGAGGAAGCAGAGCTTGGATAGCGGCTCTTGTAGGCTAGTATTTTCCTAATACTTCTAGTACTTAGAGAGGAGAGCAACCACTTCAGACACAAGTGCTAATTCAAATGCTTGGGAGATGGGAGCTGGTGGCTGACTAATCCCAATAACCCAGAAATAGCCTGGCCTGGATGAAGAGGCTAGAGAACGAAGGCATCCACATTTTTCCAGTAATGAACCACATAATCAGAAATCTGTATTTGTGCAGCCCACACAAATGTAATTTTAGAATTAATTACATTCAACTTCAAGGATAATTACTCATTGATCTAACCCTACTACCACCCAGTTACGCAGCTCCAGTGTTAGACAAGTCATTAGGTCCTGATAGCCTGCTGAATCTTGCGTGCCAGCTAATTGGGTAAATTTAAAAAAAAGTCTTAGGTGACCTGTAACTGCCCAGGGTCAGGCGGGCTGCATTTAGCGCAAGACCTGCAGTGTACCTTGGAGGCCTCAACTGTAGAAGCTGGGAATATGAAATGGGTGAGGGGCTAGTTAGACTGGGACCCCCTCTATAGAGATGGAAATGATGGAAACTTAACACTGTAAATCCCCCAGACATCAGAAAAGGAAAAAAAAAATCTTCAAAGGTTTTAATTACAGCTGAATGATAAGAACTGATATTTTCAGAAAATGCTTTAACATTTGCAAAGTGCTTTTATGACTCTTCTCATCTGAGCCTCACAAAAGCCCCTTTGGGAATGTTATTATCCTTATTTTACAGATGACAAGATGGAGGCTGGAGAGGCTAGGTCATGTAGCTCTCTAGATCATTAGGCGTTTGTTCTGTGAAGTTTGGATTCAGTCAAAGGGCCTCACTTGAGGACCTAGAGGGCCACACGTGGCCTCAAGGCCGAAGTTTCACTACCCCTGGTTTGCCCCTGGTTACAGAAGTAGGAAGGGTAGAGTAGGTTTGAGGTTAGCTTTCCCAATTCTAAGCCCGATACTCTATCTACTGTGTTACTCTGTAGTAGCTAAGACCTAACCATGGGGAACGCCATGATTTTTATGCTTTCAGCTAACTTTGGGTTCAGAAGCCCTAGAACCAAAGCCGTTGAGTCAAATGAAGAGCCCTTAGCAGGTAAAGGGAAGGCTTTGGGCTTTTTCTGCCTTATTGTGCAGAGCTGGGGATAGAAGACTTGACCTTTCTCAGTTCTGATAGAGCTCCTAGTGACTGCTTAAGGGCATTAGGATAGTGTAGTAGAAAACCTAAGGATGTTCCAGTAGCTAGGAGCTCTGAGTCCTTGCCGGCTCCAGCACTAATCTCTGTGGGACCCTGGGCAAGGTGCAATCTCTGAGCCGGGTTACTCACCTATAAAATGACAACATCCAAGAGTTCTCTATTTTACTTCCAGACTTGCTACAGGTCTCTCACAGGATCCTGGCCTGTCTTTTTCCCTGGGTCTCGTTTTAAACATTCAGCAAAGATTAACTGTGACAATCCCCACCAAGTGCAGAACCCTGGGCTAGCTGCTGATAGAGATAAGAAGTTTAGATCAGACACAGTCTTTGCTCTCCTGCAGCTTAAGTTCTGGGGAGCATGAGGGGGTGTTAGTTAAGTGAGGAAGTAAAGAGGTGCTGACAGCTGTGACTTGTTTCCCCAAACTCTGGCTATTAAAACCCAGAACATTTTCTGAATGAGCTCAGTTGAATGCTTTTCTCTAAAATCTAGTGATAAAATCGATCTATGCAGTGATTCAGGACCTAAGGCAAAGCAATTCAGAATGAGCAAGCTTTCTCTTACATTAACTGAGGCTGGAAAAGTGGCCTTTGACTGAAGTCCTGAGACTTAGATTTGCAAATCCATTTCCCTTAAAAGGTACATCAAAAAGTTTGTAGTTCTTTCTACATGGTGGCCATGACATATCTCAACTCAATTCTCTCTCTCTCTCCCCAACAAAGTAGATGACTCTATGAAGTCCTTCTTGGGCCAACTGATGATTCAGGAAAAGGCTCGTGGGAACAGATGTGATGCAAGATTTCTCAAATAACAAAAAGCAGAAATAAAATAATGCCATAGCAGAATCACATGGTCACTGGCTCGGGTCTCAGGAACTGATAGCAATCTCTCAGACTTTAATTCCATTTGCAAATGAGTATAAATGATGGTTACAGGTAGGCAAAATGCCTTCAACAGGGCTGCAACCAGAGAATAACCCAAAGACCTCTCTACTTAGGTGCTTTCTATTAATAGAAATGGGCAAGAGGGTGAAATCTGATAATTGGGCCCAGAGGATGTCTACATTTTCTCTATAATTCTTTAAATTCCTGGATGAAACAGTAATGTACTGGAAGGTACCATAAATTTCTCTAGGAATCTTAATAGGTTATTTCAGCAGAAATTTTCCTGAAAATAGCTCTATGAACCCTAGGGAGGAGGTCATAATACCATAAAGTCTTATTGGTGATTGGGGGTGAAACCTATCTGCAGTCTGGAGGATGCATCGGGTCATTTAATTATTCTTAGTTTTAATTGTTCTGCAGAATACTTCAGCAGGGCACAGGGATGTGTGGGCCACCAACTTTCACCTGAATTAAATGGCATCAATTTTGATGAATGACATACCTGTAAGGGATATCACAAGTAAATTATAAATTCATTTTGGAGAGAGAAGTATAGATATGGTCAGGTTACAAACATTAACATCAAGGGACGCCAGTCTGCCAATCATCTGAAGAATCTCACAACCATGCTTCTCAAACTAGCAGGCCAAATGACCTGTCAAGGTGCCTGGAACCCTAGGATACTATTTGGCTCTCTTAGAACCAAATAACAAAAAGCTAGGGGAGGCTGGACAAAGCCTTGATGCGCCTGGGGCCAGTTTTAAGAATTATTTGATGAGTTTTTGAGCTAGAAACTTTCCACTCCTCATAGGGGCCAATCTTACCTCAGGTCCCACAACCACAGAGAAAGAAAAAAGGCAAGATGCCCTCCTACATATGGGCTTGCTGATTCCAATAAGTAAGTGGAATCTTGAGCCCTCTTCAAAAAGGTATGGGAAATAGGAGCTTAATTCATTTCTCAATTAATGGCAGAAAATGAAACGGCAGGATGGTTCTGTTCTTTCATATCTCTTTATAAGGTATGTTCCTTGAACAGAGGAGGGTGAGGAAGAGGAACTCACACAAAAGTTAGGGAAAACCCCCAGCTCCCTTGCTTATACAAACAGCCAGCGGAAAGAAAGGGGAAAGTTCTCCTATCCTCCACTGCCATCATGGGGCCAGTTGGGTTAGCTTATGTTCTACTTTCTGGCTTCTTGTTGACTATTTTCCCAAACATGGTTTTCCTCATGGTGGCCTCTTCTCTACCCATGAGTCTACTGTAGGAGGAAGGGTGTAATGACTTTTACCTAGATTATTCTTCCTGTCTCTTTTCTACCTCAGATTCCTAATCCCTTAGAAATTGCAATTAATCTCATTTCTGGCTTCTGGCCTTCCCATTTCATTGTGGTAACTGCCTCCCTTTCCTGAGGGTCTGTGATCTTGTGGTTCTGAACTTTAGAGAAAGTTTGGGGGATGGGGGTGGGGGGCCTAGGCATGAGCTATCAAGAAAAATTCAAGGTTGTATAAGGTTTCTTTATTTGGAATTTTCCAAGTGCTCCACCAAGGTCACTTAGCACCATTAATTGTACTCATAGAGCTTGATATGCTGCATATAGCTATAGTAGTCTACAAAAGAGACATAGTCCCTACCTTCCGTGGTCTCACAGACTAAGTGTCAAAGCCAGAGGATCAGCAATCCCTCCCCCGGCTAGAGAATGCTCTGTCCAGCAGCTTTTAAGATGACTAAGATTAAGTACTTAAATATGTCACAACCATATAGGGATTGTTGGGAGGTACAGGATGAAGGGGACCAAAATCTGTAAAAGAGTAAACAATCCAAGGCTGGGGCCATCAGGTCTAGTGTACGTCCCCACTTCTATTGGTGGGAAGGCTGGTTTGGGTTTGCACTTTGACTTGTGCATAGACAATGGGATCCAGTTCTTCATGCTGGTGTTGGGCAAAGTAGACTCTGTTTTCTTCTGAATGTTTGAGAGACATGTCAACACAGGTAAGGGACTCCTCAGCAGTGGGGCAGTGCTGTGTGGAAGGCATGGAATAGGAGAAATGAATGAGATTCGGAGTCGGGGGCCATGCAAGCAAAACCTGTCCTAGGAAACAGGACGTTGAGTCGGCAAGAACCAGAGGTCTGGAAAGTTTTGGATTAAAGAGTTAAGGGCCTTGTAAAGGTGTCAGAGTCCTTCTCAGAGTCCTTTCTCTTAGCTTCCCCAAAAGCCCAAGCTGCTTCTGAGCTTCTAGTGCTAAAAAGTCCAGATATAAATGTCAGGGCTCACTGATCTTAGACTTCCATGCAGTAAATAAAGGCATTTTGGCTCTCTGTTCTCTAGATTCAGAATGCTCTTACCTTGTGGGAAGGGTCTGAGGCCGGGGAAATCTTCGGGGAGCAGCCGGTTGGATCTGTCAGAAGATCAAAGAGAAAAAGGGACAGATCTCACAAACAGGGCCTGGAGAAAGAAGAAGCTCTCTTTCCCTTCACACATTCTTAGGGGCTCTAGTGTGAGAGGATGAGAATAATGGGAATCTCCAATCCTGAGATAGTAGTGAGAGAGATAAGCCAAGTTTTGTTGTTTTTTTTTCCAGTAATCCACTCACAAAAAGTATTGGAGTGCTTACTATATGCCATACATTACCATATACTGGTGATAGGCAAAAGCGTAGTCCCTGCATTCAAGGAGCTGATTTTATAATGGAGGCTACATGCCAGCAACTCTATGCACATAAGATATAGACTGGGTAAATGGAAGGCCCTCTCACAAAAGGGAGGAAATAGTGGTTGGGACTGGTAAAAGCCTCTTTTTTTTAAAAAAAAAAAATTATTTTTGAGAGTGTTATATTTTGCCATTCAGAACTATGCCAGCATATTCATAGCTGCCTTAGGTGCTATGAATATCGCATTGGCCCTACAACTTATTCTGACCCCAGGGTCAATACTCTACCCACTGAACCTCATTTATAACTTTATTATTAAAGCCACTGGGATATCTCCAAAATTGATCCCAACTTCTAAGGATCCGATGAGTATAAGGCCTGTTGTTCTTTAGAAGCATGGTGAAAAACCTTGCAGAAGGTGAGAATTGAGTCTTCAAGGAAGCCAGGTCAGCTAAAAGGTAAACCGGAGGAGGCAGAGCATTCCAGCCAGTGATGAGGCCCAGAGATGAGGGGTGGAATGTTCTAGGTGAAGAATAACATGAGGGCTCGTGTCATTGGATCAGAACATATACAAAGACTGGAAAGCTAGGAAGAAGCCAGATTGTGAAGGGATTTAAAAGCCAGAGGAATTTGGTTGATCCTGGAAGGAACAGGGAACCACTGGAGTTGGTGGGGTAGGGGAGTCTTCGACGTGACTTTAGCAAGATCACTTTACAAGTGCTGCTCTGTAGACAGAGAGGAGTCCTTGAACCTCTTAGGGACCACTTACGTTTGCGACAGCTCTTCTTGATGAGGCAGACGACCAGAAGCGTCAGAAGAACCCCAGCAAAAAATGCCACAAGTAAGTGGGGGTACATTCTGTTTTGGCAAAGGTGGGGGGGGGGATAAATGAGTCCTTTGAAATCCAAGCCCCTGCTCTCTAAGCCAGAATATATAGCCTTGTTTTACTATAAAAACACAAAATATGAACATTATTCACTAAATTGATACTTGGCTCATCACCCTAATCTTATGTCTCCTAGCCATCGCTGAGTCCAAGCCATACATTGTTCAAGTCAACAAGCATTAAGTGCACACCACCTCGGTACTGAGCCCCAGGGGTGCAAACACCAGAGAGACAGTCCCTGCCCTCAAGGCACTTGCTTTCTAATAGGGGAAGATAGCCTAGGAAAGTTGTGGGGTGGGGAAGGTCTGGAGAATGAAATTGAGGTCCTGAGGTTTCAACATCCCTTTTCTCTCTGAGCTGTTATCTCCCAACACAAAACCAAATACATCCTTGACCCCAAGGGAAAGACTGTCAAAGATCAACTTACCTATAGCAAATAGCCAGCCCATCTGATTCACCTACGGGTGTGGCTTCTGTTGTGCGTGTGCTGCTATCTGGTCCTTCTACAATAGAATACAAATAAATGTTATGGAACCTTGCATCCAGTGATGGGCTCCATTGCACTTCAGCAGATGGCTGCAGGTAAAGACTTAATGCAAGTGGAGTTGGGAATTAGATCAGTGGGGATCAGAGATTCTCAAATTCTGGACTAATACACACACACACACATATATATACATATAATATTAAAACAAAATCTTTGAGACAGAATGTCAGAGAGTAACACTAGGCTTAGGAAGCCCTTGGATTCCAATTCTGCCCCAAACACTAGCTATATGGCCATGGGCAGGACATTTGCGCGCTTTCAGCCTCAATTTCCTCATCTGTGAAATGGGGATCACAATACCCAGCTTAGATGGTTGTTGGGATTAGATGAGAAGTGAGTGAAGAATCACGAGCTTCAAAGTGCTATATGAATATCAGCTGTTATCTTTAAAATTTACAGGCATTAAGTGGGGAAACAGACAAAAAACAAAAACCTTTCCTCAGGGAGGTTACATTCTACTTTCATACAGTATCTGTGCAAATAAGAGCACATAGTTCAGGTTTTGATTGACATTGCCCTGTATCTTTCACCTTGGCTCACATGGGAAAAGGAGGAATAATCATGTATGTGTGTGTGAATGTACACGTGTTGTCTATGTATGGGTATATATGTGCATACTTATATACACGCATATACATATACACATATGTCCACTAAAGGCTACTACAGTCACTTCTTACCTGCACCAATATATATCCCCCCAATTCTGATTCTGGATGGACAAAATATCTAACAGGTAACATGGAGCACAACATGTGATTACATGCTCTCAAGCATTATCACCTCTGTCCTTAATGCCAACCTCCCATCTTCTCCAGAGGTTTGCTCCATCGATCATCATCTCCTTCCTCCTCAACCCTTAAAAATCTTGGATCTTTTTTATCCAATACCTTTTTCTCTACTGCGTACAAACATGTGTGGATCTCTCCTAGCCTTTTAAAAAAACTACCCCTTTGGGGCAGCTAGGTGGCACAGTGAGTAGAGCACTGACCCTGGAGTCTGGGGTATGACCTTGGGCAAGTCACTTAATCCCAACTGCCCTTCCTTCCCCCCTCCAAAACCAAAAAAACCCTACCCCTTGGCCCTGTTAGCTTGTCAAGCCATTATCCTCCTTTTCACTGACAAACTCCTAGACAAAGCCATCTCCCTGCGGCCCCTGCCTCACTTTCCACTCATTTCTCAGCGGTGATCTGGCTTCTGGCGCTGCCAATGCTAAATCCAGAGGCGTCTCGTCAGCCCCCACCCTCCTCGATCACCTTCTACTCCTGGATTCTCTCTCCTACCTGGGTTTTCATGATGCTGCCCTGTCCTAGTTCTTTCTATGTGACTGATTCTAGGTTCCCTTTTCTGGGTCATCATCAAGGCATTACTCTCTATCTGTGGGGACCACAGCAGACCCCACTGTCTCTCATCCCCAAACCCCTCCCTCACCCCAGCATTCCCTATTGAGGGAAACACCACCATCTTAATCGAGTTGAGACTGTCACCCTTAACTTCTTGCTCTCACCCATCTTGTCCTTTGTTGTGCCTTCAAGAAATTTTTTTTGGGGGGCCATCTACCTCTTTTGTCCCCACTCCCACAGCCTCTACCCTGCTCATCATCTCTCATAATATTGCAAAAGCTGCCTGTTCACCCTGTTTACCCTGTCTCGGGTCTCTAATCCTTCTTCTATACATAGTCACCAAAGCGGTTTTCCTGATTTGCACTTACCTTCTCAAATTCTAGGGGCTCCCTATACTCCAGAATCAAGTACAGAGTGTCCCAGAAGTCTTAGAGCTTTATCACTATTAAAGTTTAAAACTGCACCAAGACTTCTGGGACACCCTATATGAACAATTTGGTAGGTAAAGCTCTTCATCACCTGGCCTCCTCCTGCCTTCCTGTCTCTCCTTGCTGTTCCTCGCAATGTTCCAAATTCCTTCTCTCTGCAACTTTTCGCTGGCTGACCCACATGCCTGAAATTTCCTTCCTCCTCAATGCCACCTCTTGGAAATCCTGGTTTCCTTCAAGACTCAGCTCAAGGCCTTTTGTGTGGGTGCCCCCCCCCCAGGTGCTAGTACCTTTCCCCTCTCAGGTTACCTTTACTGCACATGCTTCTATGTGTACAGGCTGTCTCCTGTTAGAATGTAAACTCTTTGAGGAGAGAGGCTGTTGTTGCTTGTATGCCTAGCACTTAGAAGTAATTCAGAGCTATGTGTTCCTGGCACATAGCAAGCATTTAATAAATGCTTATTGACTGACTAAAGGACTGTCCTGGTTCCTTTTCTTTCTAAGTTCTTTTAGAGAGACTTCATCTCGCCTAGAGGCTATCAATTCTCTCCATGTAGATGACTTCGAAATTTATACATCTTCCCCAATCTTATTGCCTAAGTACTAATCCTGCATCACCCTAGGTCCTGTAAGCATCTCAAGTTATCCATGTCCAAAGCTACTCCCTCCCTCCTCCAAACTTCCCTATTTCTATCATGGAATCACCATCTTTTCAGTTTGCAAACTCAGAATCAGTCCCTTTTGACTCTTTCCTCTTCCCCACCCTCTATGTCCATTTGCCAAGTCTTGCCAATTGTATCTCCTCTGGTTTCTCCCATCTGCCCCTTTCTGTTTATTCACACACCATTTTAGTGCAGGCCCTCATCACCTCTTGCATGGACTTATGGCAATAGCCCCCCAAATGGTCTTCTTGCCTCCAGTCTCATCCTCCCCCAATCCATCCTCCACCCAGTGCCAAAACAGGTTTAAAAGAACATGCTGAATTTTCCTACTCCCCTGCTCAAGATGCTTCTGCGGATCTCGAGGATAAAATACAGCCTCTTGACTGCCATGAGAGACCTTCACAACCTATCTTTCTAGCGTGATTGTATGTGACTTCCCCTGTTGTACTCTGTATTCCAGCCAAGTTTGCCCAGGCTGTTTACCTTCTGCCTCCAATAGCAGGTCCTTTTCTGATTTCCGTATTGTTAGTGTGTTCTCTCTCTCTCAGTCTCTCTCTCTCTCTCTCTCTCTCTCTCTCTCTCTTTCTCTCTCTCCCCCTCTCTCTCTCTCGCTGTCTCTGACCCTGACCCTGGCTCTGATTCTTTCTGTCTGTCTCCACTGTACCCTACCCCTGCATTACTTTATATTTACTCAGCATATATTCTGTATAGATGTCTCTAAGTACATTTTGTTTCTCCCCAGGAGAAGGTAAGGTCTTGACAGCAGGAACTATTTCATTTTTGTCTTTGTATTCCCAACAGGTAATAGAATGCCTATCCCATAGGGGTGCTCAAAAATGCTTATTAAATTGAACTGAATGTAGTCAGCTCTCAATTATCTGCAGGAATAGAATTGCCTAATGCAGAACAAATAATTGTAATCAAGATGCAATATAGGATTTTTTTTTCTTTTTGGTTAGGGAGAAAAACTGTAGGTATACATTCCTAATAATGTTTTATTTGGCTAACAATAAAATTGAATATAATAATAGTGATAAATAATTTTTTTTAAAAGTGACTTTCCTAAGTCCAATAATAAAATCAGAACCAAGTTTAGATGTCAGAATCATGGGACATTAGAGCTGGAAACTTAAAAAAAATCACCAGGTCCAACCCCCTCATTTTACAGATGAAGAAATTTTTGAGGTCGTGGCCTCACAGATCATTAATGTAAAGATGGAACAGACCTCAGAGGCCCATCTAGTGCAATCCATTTGTTTTTTTAGTCATGAAAACTGAGGAAACTCATGGAAAGTTGTTTTGTAGTCATGAAATCAGAGAGGGATGGTAAGTAATTTGTTCAAGTTGATACAACCGGTAAGTGCCCAAACCAGGGCTCAAATCTATGTCTTCTGAGTTTATATGGGAACGTAATGGACCATAAAAGACTGGGGTTCCTCTCAACACATCCACCTCAATTTCTAGCTCATTTTTCATTTCTTCTAGATTACAGGTCCTCAAACTTTTGCCTCAAGCACCCCTTTGGCAGCTTGTTGAAGCCTATGGATTACTGAGAATTACTCAGAATAATGTTTTTAAATGCACAAAGTACATAGAATTACAAAAGAAACCAATTAAAATATAGCTAACAAGATATTAAAAGAAAAAAAATTTCTGGACCCATTGTGCGAGACTGTCTATCCCATCCTTTCCTATAACTTTTGTTCTTAACCTACTGAGGACGTATGAGGCGTCATTTCCAAAGGCTAAAGTTCTTATTTAGTAGGCAGAGTTCTTTGCATTCCGTGAGCACTATTTGACAGTAGAAGATGTAGTACAATTAAAGGGGAAAAACGCCTATTCTGAAAACATTTCACCCCCCACCCGACATAAGAATTAGCTAGCAAATTTGTGCCTACTCGAGGCAGCAGAGAGACAAATGAACTGTGCCCTAGATCCTCTCTAGCTATTACTTAAGAGAGAACAGGAAGTATCCCATACTCACAGGCCAAGGGTAGTGTCATTCTCATTTCCCTCTTTTCACCTCCTGGGGCTGCAGTGAAATTTATGTTCACATCTTCAGGGATGTAATGATTGGTGGTTTCCCATTATGTCACATGAGCACTTGTTCCCAGAGACCACAGCCTATTAAGCCACGAGAGCCCGGGGATGAGGCTCGTGCTAAAGGCTGACTGGAGAAGATAATGGGGTTTCATGTCTAGAACTTACCCGTGCTTGTCGTTGGTTTGGAAGAAAATGATCCCATTCTTTGTTCCTCTGAGGCAAAAAAGAAAAGGACAAAGTAAAAGCTTGGCAGAGAGAGGGCTCCGGAGTTGTCTGTGTCTGAGATTGTGTGTGAGAATCGTAGAATCAAATCTTTCTTTTGGGAGTTGGAAGAAACCTCAAGGAAGATCTAGCCCAACTCCCTCATTTCACAGATGAGATATTTGAAGAGCAAAGACCAAGGTCATGCAGCTATTATATGGTTTTGAAATCTCAGTGCTATCCCAGACTTTGTTTTTCTTGCTCAGACCACATATCCAATAAATTGCCAAATCTTGGAATTTTTTTCTCTACAATATCATGTACACAAACATGTGTGCACATGTATATATGCATATGTATATGTGTATACACACACATACATATACCCCCATTTCTTTCCATTCACAAAGCCACCATGCCTGTTGGACCTTTATCACTTCTTGCCTGGATCATTGCCATAGCTGCTGATAGATTCTTCCCTCTACTACAAATCTATCCTCAACACAGCTACCAGTGATTTTCCTAAAATTAGGGAGTGATCATGTCACTACCTCCCCCAGTACCCGATTCAATAAACTTCAATGGCTCCCCATTATCTCTAGGATCAAATATAAATTCCTCTGCTGAAACTCAAAGGAGAGATTAATAAAATAAAAGTAGGAAAATTATTGAACTAATAAATAAAACTAAGATCTATTTTTTATGAAAAAACCAACAAAAAGTTAAACCTTTGGTTAATTTATTGTAAATTAATAAAATTTATTAACATTAATTAATATAACTAATATTAATAAAATTTACTAATATAAATTAATTAAATTTCATTTCACAAAAATGAAAAGGGTGAATTCACCACCAATGAAAAGGAAGTTAAAGCAATAATTAGGAGCTATTTTGTCCAACTGCGTGCCTATAAATCTGACAATCTAAGTGAAATGTATGAATATTTACAAAAATATAAATTGTCCAGATTAACAGAAGAGGAAATAAAATACTTAAATAAACCCATTTTAGAAAAAGAAATTGAACAAGCCATCAATGAACTCCCTAAGAAAAAATCTTCAGGGCCAGATGGATTTACAAGTAAATTCTACCAAACAATTAAAGAACAATTCATTCCAATACTATATAAACTATTTGGAAAAATAGGTAAAGGAGTACTACCAAATCACTTTAATGACAAAATATGGTTCTGATACCTAAATCAGGAAGAGCCAAAAAAGAGAAAGAAAATTATAGACAAATTTCCCTAATAAATATTGATGTAAAAATTTTAAATAAAATATTAGCAAAGAGATTACAGCAATTTGTCACCATGATAATACACTATGACCAGGTGGGATTTATATTAGGAATGCAAGGCTGAATGGTTCAATGCTAGGAAGACTGTTAACATAATTGACCATATCAATAATAACAAAACCAACAAAAATCCTGTGATTATCTCAATAGACACAGAAAAAACTTTTGACAAAATACAGCACCCATTCCCATTAAAAACACTAGAGAGCATAGGAATAAATGGAGTTTTCCTTAAAATGATAAATAGTATCTAACTAAAACCATTAGAAAGCATTATTTGTAATGAGGATAAGCTAGAAGCATTCCCATTAAGATCAGGGGTGAAATAACGATGCCCCTCGTCACCACTATTATTCAATATTGTACTAGAAATTTTAGCTTTGCAATAAGAGAAGAAAAAGAAATTAGGAAATTAGGGAAAAGGAATTAGAATAGGCAATGAGGAGACAAAACTATCACTCTTTGCAGATGATGTGATGGTATACTTAGAGAATCAACTAAAAAACTTCTTGAAATAATTAACAACTTTAGCAAAGTCACAAGATATAAAATAAACCCATAAATCAACACCTCTATGTATTACCAACAAAGATCAACAGCAAGAGATAAAGAGAAATTCCATTTAAAATAACTGTAGAAAACATAAAATATTTGGGAGTCTACTTGCCAAGACAAACCCAGAAACTATATGAACACAATCGCAAAACACTTTTCACACAAACAAAGTAAGATCTAAACAATTGGAAAAATATCAATTGCTCATGGGTAGGCCACGCTAATATAAAAAAATGACAATTCTACCTAAATTAATTTACTTATTTAGTGCCATACCAATCAAACTACCAAAAAATTATTGTATAGAGCTAGAAAAAAATAACAAGATTCATCTGGAAGAACAAAAGATGCAGAATATCAAGGGAATTAATGAAAAAAAAATGCAAAGAATGTGGTCTAGCCATACCAGATCTAAAACAAAACAGCAGCAATCATCAAAACTATTTGGTATTGGTTAAGAAATAGAGTAGTGGATCAGTGGAATAGGTTAGGTACACAAGACACAGTAGTCAATGACTATAGTAATCTACTGTTTGATAAACCCAAAGCTTCTGGATATGAACTCACTATTTGACAAAAATTTCTGGGGGGGGGGAGGGCAGCTAGGTGGTGCAGTGAGTAGAGCACCAGCCCTGGAGTCAGTAGGACCTGAGTTCAAATCTGAACTCAGACATTTAACACACACATTAGCTGTGTGACCTTGGGCAAGTCACTTAACCCCAATTGCCCTGCCTTCCCCTCTCCAAAAAAAAAACAAACTGATGGAAAATTGGAAAATAGTATGGCAGAAACTAGGCGTAGACCAACATTTCACACTGTATAGCAACATAAGGTCAAATTGGGCACATGATTTAGATATAAAGGGTGATACCATAAGCAAATCAGGAGAGCAAGGAATAGTTTGCCTGTCAGATCAATGGAGAAGGGAAGAATTTATGACCAAACAAGATAGAGAACATTATGAAATGCAAAATGGATAATTTTGATTACATTAAATTAAAAAATTTTGCACAAAGAAAACTAATCTAACCAAGATTAGAAGGAAACCAGAAAGCAGAAAGATTGGAAACAATTTTTATAGCAAGTGTTTCTGATAAAAGCCTCATTTCTCAAGTATATACATATATATGTATATATATAGATGCGGAGAGAGAGAGAACTGAGTCAAATTTATAAGAATACAAGTCATTCCCCAATTGATAAGTGGTCAAAGGATTATGAATAGACAGTTTTCAGATGAAGAAATTAAAGCCATATAAAAATGCTCTATATCACTATTGATAAGAGGAAAGCAAGTTAAAATAACTTTTGTCTTTCACAATATGATTAATGTGGAATTATGTTTCCATGATTGCACATGCACCCATATCAGATTGCTTGCTATCTTGGGGAGGGAGAGGGAGAAAAATTTGGGATTCAAAATCTTATAAAAATGAATGTAATTGGAAAAAGTAAAATAACCATTTACATATATATACATATACACATACACATACACATACACATACATATACATATACATATACATATACATACACATATACATATATACATATATATATATATATATTCCTCTGTTTGGTATTTAAGACTCTTCACAACCTGGCCCCTTCCTGCTTTTTCAGCTGTTTAACCCATTATTCCACACTATGCTCTCTATGGTCCATTGGGCCACATGCTGTTTCTCAGAAACCACACTATCTCTGAACTGGTTATCCCCCTTCTTCCTTTCCTCTGACTCTTAGTCTCCCTAGCTTCCTTCAAGACTCAGTTCAAGTGCCACCTTCCATGGGAGACTTTTCCTAGAACCTCCAGCTGCAAGTGCCTTTCCATCCGTGCCTTCCATCTACTCTGTATCTTGTATGTACAGATTTATGTATGTGGCGTCTCTCCTTTTAGAAGGCAAACTCAGTAAAGGCAGAGGAGCAGTTTTACTGTTGCTTTGTGTCTATTGCACTCAAAAGAGTGCCTGGCACAAAGCAGGTGATTAATACATGTTTGTTGATGCCTTGATTGGTTTAACATTATCCCTATGAAATAAATTTAAAGCCACTGAAATCATTCTCCAAACTCCTAAAGCCACACAATTTCCTTGGGAGCTTGCTTCTTACTTATGGAGACAAAGAAAAAGGAGGAAACAGTTGAAAATTAATTTCGAATCCCCAAATAATTGGCAAAATCAAAGCATGGATAAAGTAGACATATACCTTAAAAACAATTTTTGTTTGACCAAATCCTAGAGCGCTTCAGTGATACAGACTTCACCCCTTAGGAGGATGGTATTTCCTAACCATATAAAGACAACGTCTTCCTAAAAACAAAACAAAACAAAATATATATAAACAGTCAAGATTTTACCACTTAAATGAACAGAAAGCTTACTTAGCTGATGATTCCTTTAGGAGAACAATTTCTTTAAGACTAACAAAGAAAGAAGTATAAAATATGAGTTTACCTTACAAGCAAAACCTTGGTAAGATGACCGAAAAAAAAGTTGGACTGCCTGTTGTACTTGCTTCCTTTTTAGGCACTCAGCTGATTTTTGCAACAATGATGAAATATTGTAGTTAAACCACGAATCAAACTAGCTGACCACCCTCTGCAAAACTCCCATGGGTGTTCAGGGTTAGAATTCTTATAGGTAAGTCACATGGAGGGTGCTGTCAAGCGGCTTTGCTTCGTAAGTATGGCTTCTTACTGAATCATTTTGGTCCTTAAATGTCCCAGTAGTCACTTGTCAATCTGACCTGAAACAGGAACAGAAAAGAAGAATAGAAAAGGACCATTTTATCATTCAGCCAAGTGTTTATTGAATGCCTAAGCAGCATGGTGCAGTGGGAGGACCACTGGCTTTGGGGTTAGGTGACCCTGGTTTTGATCCTGGTTCTGCCATTTATTCTTTGTGGGACTGTGGGCCAGTTGCTTCCCCTCTTAGGCTCTATTTCCTCATCTGTAAAACACGGGCCTTGGATTAGGTCAGGGGTGGGGAACCTGAGGCCTTGAAGCCCTCTAGATCCTTGGGTGTGGCCTTGGAGATTCAGTCAAAAGGCCACACACAAGGACCTAGAATGGCACATGTGGCCTCAAAGCCGCAGGTTCCCCACCCCTGCATTAGACAATTTCTGATGCCCCCTCCATCTCAAACTCCACAAACCTACCATCCTACTTTGTTTTCAGCATCCAGACAAGAGATACAAAAACATGACATGATCCCTGCTCTGAGAGTCCTTAGGAGCCATTGCAATTTAATTCAACAAACATTTTATTAGATGCTTGTGCATAGGCATTGGTGATTCAAAGACAAAAGCAAACCCAGTCCTTGTACTCGATTCCACTGAGGGAAGGAATCCAACATGGCCACAGATTAGTAAATATATAGGACATCAAAGGCAGAAAAATGTAAGGTCCTCAAGGGCAGGGGCTGTTTTCATGTTTTCATTTCTCTCTCTCTCTCTCTCTCTCATCTCATCCCTTCCTTATCCTAGTGCTTGGCATAAGGTGGGAAATTACTAAAGACTGAGGAGGATCAGAGAAGCCTTGGAGGGAACTAGGGACTTTGAGAAGTAGAATATATGCTCCAAGAGGGAAGGATTAGGGGAGCAGGGTCTGAGGGCTTCTCTATGCATAGTCCTTGGCACACAGTAACAGATTAATACTTGTTGACTGATTGAAAAGGTGAGGATGTGAGAAGTGTGAGCCTCTGCAAAAGCACGGAGGCAGCAAGCAAGCCAGCTATTTTTTTTTTTTAATGTAAAGAAGGGAGGTATTTCTCATCTCTTCTTCCAGGCCATACGGGGTCATTACTAGGACTACATTTAGGACTTTTGGTTGTCATTTTTTCCGTTTACAATATTGCAATAATATATATTGTTTTCCTTGGTTCTGCTTACTCAGCTCTGCATCACTTCACATAACTCTTCCCATTCTTCTCTGAATTCTTCACACTCATCATTCCTTATATTGTTTTTTTGGGGGGGGGCAGGGCAATTGGGGTTAAGTGACTTGCCCAAGGTCACACAGCTAGTACATGTGTCAAGTGTCTGAGGCTGGATTTGAACTCGGGTCCTCCTGACTCCAGGGCAGCTCTACTCAGTGCGCCACCTAGCTGCCTCATTCCTTATATTGTAGTAACAATCCAATACATTCATGTACAATTTATTTAGCCATTCCCTAGTAAACCTACTTTGTTTCCAGCTCTTTGCTACCACAAAAAATGCTATGATGAATATGGGCTATGGGGCCTTCTGATCTTTGGAGTCCTTGAGTAGAAGAATGTAGACGTTTCATTCACTTTTTAATATAATTTCAATTGCTTTCCAGAACATGGTATATGCTAGGGAGAGAAACGTGAAGTCAGTCTAAAAGACAGATGGAAGTCAATTTTGAAGACCTTTTGTGGTGGGAGTAATGCCTTAATACTATCATACCCCATCCCACCCAAACCACGCCTTAAACATAGACTGGTTTTTCCTTAAAACAAATTGAAACTGTGTTCGGGATTTAATTTGCTCAATTTAAAGGTCATGTGACCAACAAGACGGTAGACTAAACATTTTCTCCAAACTCCATTGATTCCAAAATCCCTGAGAGAGGAATTATGCACCATTTAGAACGCAGGTGAAACTAGAGGAAAAGAAAACCAGAAGCCCAACAAGGTAGCAGCCTTATGAATTTTTTTTGAGGGGGAGGGCAGGGCAATTGGGGTTAAGTGACTTGCCCAAGGTCACACAGCTAGTGTGTCAGGTGTCTGAGGCTGGATCGAACTCAGGTCCTCTTGACTCCAAGGCCCTTGACTCCAGGGCCGGCGCTCCACCTAGCTGCCCCCAGCCTTATGAACGAATGTGGAAGAACGCTCTCACTTAGTACCCCTTCCTAAACAGCTTCCATGTTCATATAGGATCTTCAAAGTGACTCACAGGGTTGTGTGGTTTTGGTGGTGTTGTTTTTTGAGCTGGCACTTTCATGAAAAGTTTATTTAATAGGTCAACTTTCCTCCTCCTTACCTCCCAAACTGTAGTTTCTTCTTGTTTCCAGACTTTGTATGGGTAATGACAAATATAGCTACTGACAAAGCAGAACAGAGCAAACTATCTCAAGAGTTTAGCTAAGAGCACCTTTAGCTTTTTTCTAAAGGCAAAATATAAATAAATGGATATTTGTGTATATGTATATGGAAATATATCTATATATGCATATCTACATATATAGTGTATGTGTCTATACACACACACACACACACACACACACACATACTCTACAGATCACAACAATGGTTTAGACACACTGAATAAGTTCAAGTGAGTCTGACAATAGGCACGCCCAGGAACTACAAAGTTGAGGTGAGCTGCTTCTGGAACTCTCATTGCCCCATTTTCTTTCTGGCCAGTGGTTAAGTCTTGAGGGAGAAACTTGCCTAATGCTTGAAACAAGCCTGTGAGTCACTTTGAAGATCCTATATGAAAGGAAAGGGACAGGAAGCACTGCAGGGTCACGTTCGAAGGGTTGTGCACAGGAACTAGCAGGCAGAAAAGTGGCATCCATTAGACATTGCTCAGGGCAGCCACAGCAGGGAGGACTTTGTCCTCCAGCAGCTCTAGACTGGCAGCAGCCCCACTGCTCACACAGCAGATTTTGTCATCTTTGTTCCATTTGGCACAGCAAGTGGCAGTATCACCGTCGCCTCTGATACGGCCCCTCTTAGCGGCCTCCACCACATTGTTAGCTCATTGGTTCCTTGAACAAAGGCTTCCCACTCAAATACTCCAATGACTCTATTCAACACAATGTTCCCTAGGCCACAGCTTCCGTGTCTTGTTTATGGAACAGCCAGGAGGCCAATGTCACTAGACCAAAGAATATGTGCCAGAGAGTAAGGTGTCAAAAGGGGAAAGGTAGGAGGGGGCAGGTTATGAAGGAGGTAATAGAAAGCCACTGGCATTTTGTATTATATTCTGAAGGCAATAGAGAGTCATTGGCATTTACTGATTAGGGGACTGTGACATGGTTAGACCTGTACTTTAGAAAAATCACTTTAGTGGAGGATAGATTAGAAAGGAGAGAGATTTTAGGCAGGCTGACCTACCAGCAGGCTATTGCAATAATCAAGGTGGGAGATGATAATGGTCTACCCCACGGTAGTGTCAGTCTGTGTCAGAGGAGAGAACCAACCCTTGTAGTAACTGGACAAGAAGAGGGGGTATAGAAGAAGGGGAGAGGTAGAGAGAGAATGGAACAAGGAGAAAGAAAGGGGGCAAGAGGTTTCCACAGAAAAGCTTTCCCATAGTAATGGAAGATAGAGACTCTCCAATGGATCTAGTCGGGTGAATTGATGGATAGGGAGACTGCTTCCTTTGAGAGAGTGTCATGTCTGTCTCTATAGACAATATCCTGTCTCTGAGGAAGGGAAACTGGAGATCCTGGGGGCAAATGGCACTTGCAAGGATGACAGGGCATGGACCCAGAGAGGAGACTGCACGGCAGACGGGAAGGGGCATGATCACAGAATGGGAAGGAGGCTAAAACTGAGCCACATGATTTGTGATAGGGAGTAATTTCTGCTATGGAGCGATGATTCCACTCTCACTACTTCCTGCTTCTATGAGTGAAACACAACAGAAAAAAAAAGGTCAATGGAATAAGATCTACAAAGACAAAACCAGAAGTTTTTAAAAGTAGCTCAGACTTGGTACTTCAGAAATTTTAATTTCATGAAGGACACAAAGATTAAAGAAGGACTAAATAAACTGAATCAAAGGATAAAAGTTCAGAATAGAAAGGGAAGAGAATTAGTGAAGAGAGCAAGGTAAAAAAAAAGAAAATCATTCTTGGAAAAAAGCTGCAGAAAAGGGGAAAAAACTAGCCGAAGCAAAGAAGAGGAGAGGAGGGTACTCACTAACAAAGGAAAGAGGGGAAAAGAAAGAATTAAATAACTAAAGAACAGTATCAATAAATCCACATAACAGGCAAAGACAACAAATGGGAGAAGGGTAGTGGAGAGTCTGGAAGAGAGACTATGGGAATAGGGTTGCATCAAAGTAGATTAAGCAACATAGATTAATCTAAGAGACAAAATGATGCTTTAAAAAAGAGGAACCAAAGAAAAAGCCTAACTAAAAACAAAACAAACAAACAAAACAAAAAAAAAACCCCAAGCAATACAAGAGACCCGAATGGAGGAAAACATAAACTTAACTCATAACTTTGTGTGAATATACCCAACAATGCAGTAAAAGCAAAAAATGACAGGTTGGATAAGAAAATAAAACCCCACAATCTGCTGCTTATAAGAAACACATCTAAAGATCAAAGACATGTATAGAATAAAAAATAAAAGGTTGGAACAAAATTGACTATATCTTAGATATGTCTAAGAAAGCAGGAATAGCAATCATGCTATAAAACAAAGCAAAAGTAGAAATTCATGGTAGATGCAAAAATTAATGTGGAAATTACATTATGCTTAAAGAAACCACAAACACCCAATATTAATATTAAACTTAGATGATTCAAGTAGCCTAACATCTAAATTCCTAAAAAAATAAATTGTGAAACATGACTTAATTGGTTCAGAGAAATTCAACCTCAGGCCATTGATGTAGTTTAATTACTGATTGGGCCTTGCATCCATCAAACTGAGACCTGTTAAAGAACTTTGCTTAAAAAGGCCAAGGTCTTCCTCTGCATCCTGAGCCATCTCCAATCATCCTGATCTATTTATATCTTGCCACTGGACTCAGATGGCTCTGGAGGAGAAAATGAAGCTGGTGACTCTGCACAGCCCTCCCTCGCTTAGATCCAATTCACTTGCATGTCACAGCATCACCTGATGTCATGGTCCTCTTAGAACAAAGAACAAAGAACTACTTTCGTGGGAACAAAACAGCCAGGATGTGAAGGACAGACGTTCCTCCATCTGGTTTGTGACCACAGACCAACAGCAAGAATCACTCTGGGAAAGTGTGTTCAAATGAATTTCAATACTTTATCATGGATGAATAATTCCCTCCCCACTATGAATATTCCTTCCCAATGATAGCTAAGTGAACCTTATTAAAAAAAAAAAACAAAAAAAAAACAACACAATAACTATTAGATGAATTACTAATTCCAATTCCAATTGTCTAATTTCCAATTTTAAACCCAAAGATAAGAGGATTCGGTTGAGTCAGACTTTGCTCATGACAACTTTAAAAGCCAGATATTTGTATCCTAGAGGTAATAGTTGAGAAGACAAGGTCCAGAAAAAAATAATATATAATCATATAAATATTAGTATATAATTGTGGCTAGTCACTACATTTTGGTAGCGTTTACTAAATGTACTATAGGAATTGAGAGGAGAGGGAAATCCTCTCACTGATAGTTAGGAAAAGCTTATTTTAGCTAGGTCTTAAAGAGCAGATAGGATTTAAATGAAGAGAGGGAAGGAAATGAAGGGGAAATGAATGTGCTCACAGGAAAGAAGAACAGGATGACAAACACGGAGGGTGTCTGGTTTTGGTCATGCCCTGACTCTGTGGTTTCATTAATTTTCATTAACTAGATTTCAAGTTTTTCCCAACAGCTTTTAATTTTTTGTTGTTCAATTTTCAGTAGTGTTCGACTCTTTGTGGCCCCATTTGAGGTTTTCTGAGCAAAGATACTAGAGTGGTGAGTGGGAGATAATTCTTGTGAAGACTTCGCAGAGAGAGAAAATATAAGAATTATTTCTGGAATAAGCAAGGGCAGTGAGAGGATGGAACAGACCTTGAGATTTAACCTTGTAGGAATGTGATTACCTGACTCTCAGGAATTCAGGGCCTGGGGCAATAAGTGCCTTGCCTCGCACCCAGTGCTAGCAAAGAGTTGTTACCAAATCCAGGAAGACTCCCTTCTCCTCCCTCATTCCTCTTCTTTACCTTAGATTGACTGTGCTTGATTTCCTGGTTCTTTGTCTAGCTTTTCGTGCCTAGATTGTAAGCCTGCCTCCCAGCAAATGGAGAGGAGGGATAGTGGTGGGCGGGAATCTTTTTGCCTAAGGATATAAATTGGTCTCTTGCCTTTCATAATTCGCCTCCTCCCACTAGTCTGTCCTAGTGGAGGTAACACCCAAATCTCATGAGATTTGTAAAACAAAATTAATTCTTTTTCTGTCCCTACCTGAGAAGCCTCTGTGAATTATTGGGGCACTCGGGTGGTCTCACCACCCCACACAGTGGTTTGCCATTTCCTTCTCCAGCTCATTTTGCAGATGAGGAATCTGAGTCAACAGGGTTAAGTGACTTGCCCAGGGTCACACCGTAGTGGTTGAGGCTGGATTTGAACTCAAGAAGATGACTCTTCTTGATTCCAAGCCCTGTGCTTTATCCACTGTGTCACCTTCACATTACCTTTTTATTTTTGCAGTGTACCAACTTTTTTTTTTAATACTTTGGGGGCTTTCATCAATTTCCATTTTAATACATGTCAGTTCAGAAGGGGGGCAGCTAAATGGCACAGTGGATAAAGTTGGGGACCTAGAGTCAGGAGGATTTGAGTTCAAATCCAGCCTCAGATACTTACTAGCTGTGGGACCCTAGGCAAAACCCTCCAAATGAAAGTGAAAGAAGAGACCACTGCCAGATCAAATCAGGAGCTTGGTTTGAGACCTTGGGCACTGAGAGAGCCTCCCTAGTCTCCCTCTACCTACCTGCTCACCTGTCTGGCCTGTGTCTTCTTCCTTCCATCTGGGCTCCAGTGCTGTGTATCCGTAACCCTCTGCATGTCACCTGTCCTCTCCTATATGGTTTGTGTCCAGCCCCCATGTGTCCTCCCCGCTAATCTGTGGTGTTCTTCCTCTTGGTTCTGGCCAGACCCTGTGTTCCTCCTCCTGCTTTTGGTTCTCTGTCCCTGGCTCCCCTGCCCTGCCCCCTTTCCCCACACTTGAATCATGTTCTGGCCACCTCCCTGTGCTGCCCACAGCCCCCTTTCTGCCTCTCTCTCTTCTCCACTTGTGGGAGCAAATTTGCATTATGTAAAAATCGGTTTACCGAGAGGTCTGTGGAAAGGTCCAACTTACTTTAAAGTGAAAATATTGTGGAGCCACAGTCAGGATCACACAGGATTTGGTGGCTTCATTAAATGAATGGAAAAAGATACTCCATTAGACAAAAGAACTAGGATTGCAACCAAGAATACCTTTCTAGCTAAAGTGAATATAATCTTTAGGGGAAAAAAATAGACATTTAATGAAATAGAGGATTTTCAAGCATTCCTGATGAAAAGAGCAGAGCTGAATAGAAAATCTGACATTCAAACACAAGATTCAAGAGAAGCATAAAAAAGTAAAGAGAAAGAATAAACAAGAAAATGGGACAGTGAAATATATAGCAACCATAACTGTGAATGTGAATGAATGTGAATCCAGGAGGATGGTTTCAGAAAAAAAAACAAAAATGGGCTATATTAACAGATGCAAAATGGAGTGAGAAGAACTGGGAGATCATTGAGCACAGTAACAATATTATTCAATGATCAACTGTGAAAGACTTGGCTATTCTGATCAATACAATGATCCAAGACAATTCCAAAGGAGTCATGATGAAAAAATGCTATCCACCTCCAGAGACAGAAATAATGACTCGAGTACAAAGTGGAATATAATTTTCTCACTTTATTATTTTTTTGTAATGTAGCTAATGCTTTGCATGATTTTATATGTATAATTGATATCATATTGCTTACCTTCTCATTGGGTGGGGGAGGAGCGGGAGGAAGAGAATTTGGAACTCAAAATTTACAAAGAAAAGAATGCAAAAAATTATTTTTAAAAAAGCTTAAAAAAGTGTTTTCTTCATCACTCTGAGAGATATGTAATGTACTATGACCACTGCTCTTTTCCAGATAAGATAAATTAGGAAAGAGTGATTTGTCCAGTCAGTGTCAGAAATAAAATTTGAACCAAGATTTTCCTGACTCCAATACTGACACCATCCACTATAATATGTGTTATTATAGGAGATGAATTCTGACCACAGGGAGAATCAATCAATCAACCACCAAGTACTGATTGAGAACCTACTATGTTTCAGGCACCAGGGATAGAAGTATTCTGGACATACAAGTACAAAGAATGAAACAATCTCTACTCAGAAAGCTTTTAATCTCATGGTAGGTAGAATGAGAAGAGGAAGACAAGCACATTTATAAATATATTAAGCATTAATATGAAGTAAATAAATAGAAATATGTATAAATAAGTTAAATACAAGATAGTCTGGGACAGAGGGCACTAGCGGTTGTAGGGGGGGGAAACAGGAAAGGCTTCATACAGTTGTGACTTATGCTACAGCTTGAAGGAAACTGAGGATTCCAAAGAGGGGGTGCGTTCCAAGGATGGAGGGGCAGGGTGGTACAGCCAGTGTAAAAGCACAGAGACTAGAAATGGAAGGTTCTTTGTGAGGAACAGAGAACGCAAATTTGACTGTCTTGTAGTGTGATGGGGGAGTAATAGCTAATGAGACTACAAAGGGAGGCTGGGGTCACATAGTGAAGGTTTAGTTTATATTTTTATACTAAATGCAAAAGGAAGTCACAGGTGTTGACCACCAGTGGTCAGATCTTCGCTTAAGAAAAACTTCTTAGGTAGTAGTGTGCAGGATGTATTTCAGTGCTAAGGCAACAAAACCAATTGGAAGGCTATTAATAGCCAGTATTTATATAGTGTTTTAAGGTTTGCCAAATACTTCATAGATATCATCTCATTTGGTCCTCACAACCACCCCAGGGAATAGGTGTTATTATTACACTCATCTTACAGATGAGGAAACTGAGGCAAAGAGGTTTTAATTTCCCCAATGTCACAAAGTTAATAAGGAGGCTGGATTTGAACTCAAGTCCTCCTGACCCCAGGGCCAGTGCTCTATCCACTGCACCAACTAACTGCCTCTGAGGTCAAAATGTTAGCTGCTGGAATAATCTAGGTAAGAGATGATGAGTGGAGAGAAGGGGACACAGGCAAGCTGGACTGTGAAGGAAGAAACGGCAAGGTCTGGCAGCTGAGCAGTTATGAGAGACGAGGCAGTCCCAGAGAAAGCTGAAGTTTTGAATGTGGGAGACAGGAGTGATGGAAGTATTTGAGAAAAACAGGGAAATTTAGAAGATAATGATTTCAATTTGGGGTATACTGAATTTAAGATGTTTGTGGGACATCCTGTTTGAAACGCTGGATAGAAGCTTAGTGGAGAAACTGGAGGTGGATATGAAGACGAGTCACCTGCATAGAGACGATAGTTTAAGCCCATGGGAGCTGCTGAGGTTACTGAGAATATAGAGCAGATGGGGATTCTTAATCCATTTTTGTGTCACGAATTCCTTTCCTATGGGATCTTCCCATAATGTTAAGGAAATGTTAAAATTTCTCAGTAGTAAAAATTAAGATATAATTTTTTCTCCCCATTCAAGCTCATGGGCCCCTTGAAATCCCTCTGTGGATCTCAGATTCAGAACCCCTGGTGTAGAGAGAAGAGAGCCTAGGACAGAACCTTGGGGAACAACTAGTTAGGAGAGCCGATGTGAAGAGCCAGCAAAGACTAAATGGCAATAGGTAGGAGGGTCAGGAGACATGGAATGAAAACCTAGAGGGAATATCCTCAAGGAAAGGGTGGTGGTCACATGTCAAATGCAACATTTGGGAAAGATGGAAGACTGAGACTAGACCATCTGATTTACCAATTCTGAGGGTTCTCATCCTTGCCTCTCACTCTTACCACTCTCTTAAGTCTGTTAGCCAAAGCCAGAGCTCTTGGTAAATCATGGTAGCTAGTGAATGTAGGTGAGATCTGATCTCAGGCCTTCCTAGCTCCAAGTCCATCGGTCTTCCTTTCATACCATTTTTGCCTCAGGAAAAGGGGTGAGATGTTTAAAGCCCCTATAGCAATTCTAAATGACTCGACAAATACGACCAGAACAAATTACACCTTAGGTTACCAAAAGCACCTATAAAATGTGGTTCCAGCGCCCCCTCCCCTTGAACTTTGTGGAATCAGAGAGGTAAGAGGATCAAAGATTCAGAGTGGTGATCAGATCAGAGATCACCTAGCCTAAACCCATTTTCTTTCTTTTTAAAAAATTTCAGGCAGGATCCCAGAATGGATGATTAAATGGTCTGTGAGCCCTAAAAATGAAGTAGTGATCATTACAAGCAAATGTGAACTTAAGAAGAAAAAGTCATCCCAACCAACTTCATTTCCTTTTTTTGACAAGGCTACTAGACTGGTAGATGGGAGACTACTGCAGATACAATTGATTTTCACCAAGATATCGGACAGACTCTCAACTAAATTTGCATTAAATGCCTACTCATCATTAGGAAGTTATGCTCCAGAATTACAAAGAAATAAATGAACCAGCCTGTGCCTTCAAAGAAATGACATCTTGCTGAAGGTAAACAACCAGCAGACAAGAACAACGTACCTTCAGGCAGGACAGAGAAGGAAAACAATTCACAACTGTGGGAATCAACAAAGGCCTACAGGAGGTGGCTCTTGAGCTCAAGAGAGAGGTGAAAACCAAGGGATGAGGGAAGGAAATAGAGCAGTCTTCAATTGGGAAAAGGAGTTAGGCCAGCCTGGCAGGAATGTAGTCTGTGTGGGAGGTGAATTTGAATTCTGCCTGGAAAGTCATGTTGGAGTCAGCCTTTGCAAGGCTTTGAACGCCAAACCAGGGAATCTGCATCTTGTCGCTGAAGCAGCCTGGTGTGGTGGAAAGAAGGCTGGATTTGGAGCCAGAGGGAATGGGCTCACTTTTGGTTCTGCCATTCTATGACTCTGGGCTTATGCCCTCAACATCTGCAACATTAAGGTGGTGATGGATTCCATGACCTTCGAGGTTTTCTCCACATTTATTTTCTTATAACAAGCAGTCAGGAGGACAGATAACTGTGGAAATGAAGTTGATCAGATAGGATAAATACCTGGAATAGCCTCAGAGAAACCATCAGGAATCTAAACAAACTTTAACTTGGGCTCTCCAGTCCAATGGCTTCAATATTAGTTGAAGTAAAAGAGTTAAGATTATATCCAGAGACATCTCTGGTGATTGAGTTACTTATCAGGCAGGAGACTTTAAAAACTCGTATTAGTATTACTTATCAGGGTCAACATTTGATAGCTTAGAGCTCAATTCAAGTAAAAATGAAGTCATGGTGGTTGCTGTAATATCAAGTCCCAGGAAATGAGAATCAAATTATGTGGCATATTTTACAATATCCTTTTAAGTGTGACCACAAAGTTTAATAACTCAATTGTATGATTAAAGTACTTTCTTGAAGAGGCTGAGTAGAATTAAATATATGATCTCTGACAGTGAATCATTGAGAATCTTAGTGTTTTTTTTTTTGAAATACCAAACTATGATTATAATGGAAGTCAATGGGAAAATATTTGACATGAATTTCTTATGCATACTTTTCTGAAATAATTGTCAAAACAATATTCTTTAGTATCACAACCCAATCATGAAATGTTAAGCTATGAGTTCTAAGAATTCCAGAGATTCTGATGCAAATTTTATCTCTGGAGCCGCGAACTAAAAGTTTTTTTTAGAAGGCATTCATGTCTTAAGAGTTATCAGTTATTTTATTTCAAGATGGTAGATTGAGCCATAATTGAAATTTAAGATATAATTTGAGAACTTTTGGTAGTGTTCTAAACTTCATTAAAGTTTTTCAATTACATCAAAACATACAGCAGTTGGGCTGAAAGGTGACCTTTCAATAAAACAACTGTAACCCTCCCACTTCCAAACCTGATACCTCTGAGAGGTTTAGGCTCGGCTTTAAGAGGGCTGGCATTACAATGTTCAGAAAGACTTTTATTGACAAGGGTCACAAAGAATACAGCTTCTGCACTGCTAATAAAAACTGCTTTTTGCTGTCTTAATTATGATGAAAGAGTTTTACAGAACCGACTGTGATTGTGCTTGTGCCTTCTTTGCTAGCAGCTTCAGATCTGCGATGCACTTGGCAATTGTTTCCTTTTCCTGACAAAGAGAGAGAAAATGAGTCAGTTTGTCATGAAATACTCAAGTCATACCACAGCCTGCACACCCCATGGCAGCCAAAGGATTTCCTCTACATTTTTTGTCAGCTGCCCGAAATCCTTTGGCTGCCGGAAATCCTTTGGCTGCCGCAGCTTGTGCAGGCCTGTTCTGCCAGGACCCTTAATTACAGTAAGGTAGGTAGCTAAGATGGCTTTAAGTTATGAGACCTACAAGGCCTAACACACACCCAGACACCTCAACATAGACTAGACTTTACAGCTTCACAACTCTCTTCACAAGAGAGGCAGCTAGTCATCCTAGGAAGAGAACTGAAGACGAAGAGCGTGAGCCTGTGTAGACTTACCTAGCACAGGGCCCTGCTTGTGCACATTTAAGTGATCACTGGCTCACGCAACCTTCAGTCATATCCCAACCATGTTCTCATGCCTTTCTTCTCTGCTCC
This sequence comes from Phalanger gymnotis, assembly GCA_028646595.1. NCBI lineage: Eukaryota > Metazoa > Chordata > Mammalia > Diprotodontia > Phalangeridae > Phalanger > Phalanger gymnotis. The sequence goes on from CM053627.1 coordinate 53,327,891, forward strand.
TGTTCTCAAGCCCCACAGATATAGATGCTTGCTACATAGCTAACCCCTTCTATACAGTCACAGAAACAGACCACATGCATTCGAGTCTTGCATAACTACTAGGAATCATTGATTATGGAGTGGCTGAACAAGCAGTGACATATGAATTTAAGAGAATACTGTGTTGTAAGAAATGAAGGAAAAAAAAAGAATTCACCATAATAATAACCATAACCGCCATAATATGAAGGAAAACAATAAACACGTGTAAAACAAATGAATAGATTGGCCATATCCAACCATTTCTGCGCTCAATCTACATCTGTATTCCACCCTCTCCCTGACTAAAGCAGGAGGTATGTCTCACATGAGTTTTATGAAATTTTTGGAGTGTTCTTTTCCTTCACATTATCATCGTCACATAAATGGTTCTCCTCATTCTGCTTAATTCTGAATCAGTTTATACAAATGTTAGTAAGTTTTATATATTTTCTGCAAAGGAGGGTCCTTTCTTGTGGGGAGAGAGAAGGGAAATCAATGGGAAGTGAGAAGAATGCCAAAAAGGGGAATAAGCTTTTTTTTTTTTAAAGAAAAAGAAAGTACTAATATGGCATAAACTTGTTGCTCAGTCATATCTGAATAGAAATGAAGGTGACAGAATACGGCCTAAGTGACAACAGGAAATTATTCTCTTACAGTCCTAGCAGCTAGCTGGTGCCTACGAAGACCTACTGTACCTACAACTTAGATGAAAGATCTCTTTTATAGATCAGATTTCAAGAAAGGAAGGATTCTACATCAGTTATGCAGTAACTTCTGAACATGCCCTTCTCTAGATTAAACGCCAGGGCGGCTTCACTTTCTTCATCCTAAAGACCACTAGCCAGCTCCAGGACCCATATTCTTCAGACACGCCAATAATCCACTACCTGTTGAGCAGAGATGCTCTTCACCACATGGTTCTCCACCCACGCGATCATGTGTTCTTGCTCCTTGCGTCGCATCATGTTCTGCTTTGCAATCTGATAGTCTAGGCGATTCTTCACCTCTGTGTACACCTTGTGCAGCCTCTCACGGTAAAAGACTTCGAGTGTCATGGCAATGTTGTTCTAAAGAAGGTGAGAAAATTTACTTTTGCTGCTGAAGAAACACATATTGTTCTCAAGATTTGTGCCAAGAGAACATTACGAGCATCACTCTTTTATTCTATAAAAAAGAGGGGCTTTTTTTGGGTACGTTGTTTTCCTTAAAATTTCATGATTCTAAAAATAAAAATCGTAACCGACTGGGTACAAAATTAACCATGCATTAGGTGGCAGGTGGTCCCTGATTTGGCAAGGACCTGTGCTCTTAAAACACTACATTAAGGCTACTCAAATATTTAATTTCTGATTTGTTCATGTTCCAAGAACCTGCTTTTGTCATGCTGTATCTCAATATAGGCGTGCACCTGACACTTTTGTTCAGTAGTTATTAGCACATGGTAGAAATGAATGAAATGCTTAATAAATTAAAATTCTCTAAAAATGAAAAAAAAAATCCTCTAAAAATGAATTATCATATTTCTATATATCAGTGAGATTTTACCTAGTTAGCATTTTTTCCCAGGAGGTGTGATTTTTCTCAAGTGGGAAAAGTGCTTTTTAATTCCTGAAAAAAACCTACCCTCTGGACATCAAAAAGGTAATGACGCTTGGCAACCAGAGCTTGCTGTTTCTTTTCCAAGTCAATTGCATCTTGGATATTTTTTATGGAGTCCTGTTTCAGCCCTTCTGCCTCAGCCAACTGGTCCTGCAATTAAAATATTTATGAAAAGATTAGTGAAAAAGCCAATAATAATAATCACTGATCCATTTTCCCCTTTCAAAGTTAGGGCTCATTTGTGTGCAAAGTGAAGAAAAATGCATACAACTTTCATGGAATCCAAAGACAAATAGACAACAGCTCAATATCTGAAAGAAATCAACCTAAAACTAAAAAGCAATCAAGAATTTTAGTAAATTTAGAAAGTATGACTCCATGGGACTTGATTTGTCATTCAGGTTACAGATGCTTATTGCCACTGCTATGAAACTGGTTATTACATATGGCAATATTTGGAGAATGTTGACAGTTTAAAAAATAAGTCACTTTAGGTTAAGTAAAATTAGTACAGAAGTCTATAATTACTTTTCTCCCCAAAATAGCTCTCCTCAGAATACATTTTGTATCTAAATAGATCATTTGAAGGCCCTATTGCTAAATGCTAAATTTCTATCCAAAAAAAGGGGAAAAAAAAATCAAACTTCCAACCATACCTCTCTGAGTTTATCAGCAAAAGCTGCTACAGAGGCACCATATTTTTTAACTATATAAATGAGGAGCCCCAATGTTGATATGGCAGCAATTGTATCAGCAGTAATAACATAGATTTCTTTGGAGAGAAAATACAGGATAAGTCCTGTTCCCAATACGTAAGGACCTGAAAGAAGAAAAAGAGTATTTATGAAAACTTCCGTATAGTATTAGAAATAAGGACTAAATGAAGTTTCAGAAGGATTGATGAGTAGGCTAAGTAAAATTTTTTTTAAAAAAATCAGTTCATTCTAGTCCATGAGAAACCCTCATTCAGAATAACTACACATCAAAGATATTCAATAATCATTGTTGTCAAAGTGATTTCTTAACAGCCCCAAAACCAAAACAGTTTTGGTTAAGTGCGAAATCTCTCCACTCCTATCTGTATTTAGTATCTTTGCACTAAAAATACCTGAAAAAAGTCCATGATCCTGTCTAAGGGGATACTCTTTGCAGCAATGCAAATTGTAATCTTAAAGTGCCTTAGATGCTGTGGTTAAAAAACAATCACCTGGTAACCCATCTTCTACGCTTAGACAATAGCCAATACTTAGGCTGGTACTTAGACAATAGCCACAGGTTCTCCAACTTGGTAGGACCTGCCAGAGGTGATGCTGTCTGCCGATTTGTATTTTAAACCCTTCATTTTGACAAATATACACTATTCAGTATCTTAACTTCCACATATGTCTTATCTTCCTCAAATACCTAGTAAGCTCTGACTGTCTTCTATACATCAAAGAAATTATTATGCACATGCTGAAGAAACAATGTCAGGTATTATGAAGTACAGAAATAGTTTCCAGAGGCCAATGGTCACAGCAACAAGTTCTAGTTAGAATAAATCAAGGATAAACAGGTTACAGCCTTTAAAGGAGAGTATAAAATAGAAAGGGTCTAATTTTTGGTTTTGGTTATCCACAACAAAGTACATCGAAAAGGCAGAAATGATACCAAAGTCATACACCCAAAACTACTGTCATCACAAACATCATTTCTGCAGGAAAGTCTGCTTACCTGTAACTCCAGTTTTAGGATACATAAACTGAAAGAATTCCTCAGGAATCAACCCATGACGAACTTTCCCTCCATACTCAGGAAGAGGAGGCAGAGGAGCCAGACGGGGAGAAGCTGTATGAAAAATTCTGGTTGCCTGAAGCACCCTGCAGAGAATAAAAGTGGCACACAAACAGTTCTTACCTTTACCTAAGTCAACTGTTCCCTAGATTTTTTTACGTAGTACGAATTTGTCTGAAGACATAGGAAAGGGAAGGAATGAGGTGGGAAGGGGGCCTCACAGCCCTGAAAGGAGGCGGGGGGGCTGTAGCAGGGTTCAAGGAACGGGTTGGGTGGGGACAAAGAAGTGAGAGTAGGAGAAGGAACACTTAGGGATTGGGGCCAGCCATCTGGGGACCTGGCCAGAATTGAGAGGAAGAACACGAGGAGGGCAGACACATGAGGGCTAGACATGGACACACACTGGGGCCAGGGCCAGACACATGGTACCCAAGCACAGACTGACAGAAGACAGACACACGGGGGTTGGATGGAGCGGGGTAAAGGTCCCCTCTCTCCACACTATATGTCTTAAGCCAAGCCCCCCCATCCAGTGGTGGCAGATGTGTCCACTTCTGTATTTGTGCTTTCACTTGGAGGGTTTTTTTTTCTGATGGGGGGACTGGAAGGGCACAGGATGAAGAGCTGAGGGGCAAGGGCAGGAGTGGAGAGCACAGTAAAGTTAAAATAAGTGGTTTTTTTTAGAATGCTGATTCCTTTCAGAATTCTTTAAATTTGTTTAAGGTGAATTTACACAAAGCAAGAACTGTCTGTGTTTCTAAATAATAACATGGGTGAAATTTCAGTAGAAATTCTTGATATCAAAGAGGAGGGGCTGACTCAGTTTTCCAAACAGGTAGAATGGAGACAGTACTAGATGGGGCATAGGTCTGCCTTCTGTTCCCACTAACTGGCTATGTATGTGTCCCTTACAAAAGTTAACTAATCCGACTTGCTTACCACTATATAGTTCTCTTCCTCAACATCTTGCAAGCTACCTTTGAACACATCCCACAGCGTGTCTGTTATCTTTCTAACCGGTGGCCTCCAGGCAACATGTGGCCCTCTAGGTCTTCAAGTGCAGCCCTTTCACAGAACAAATAAATACCCTTAATAAAAGGATTGTTCTGTAAAACTTAGACTCACACCTGAGGGCCTAGGAGGATATGGCCTTGAGGCCGCAGGTTCTCCACTCCTGTACAGTAGAAATTCCATGGAATTAGACAGCTCCAATTGTTAAGAATTCTTTATACTGAGTGAAAATCTGGCTTCTACTAACTTCCACTCATTGGTCTTAGTTCTCTCCTTTGAATTCAAGAACAAGAACATAATCTCTCTTCCAGAAAGTTCCTAGAGATATTAGAAGAGAACTACAGTATTCTTCCTGTGCAAACTTCCCTTTTCCAAACTAAACACTCCTGATTTCTTCAGCTGTTCTTTTTGTATGTTAAGCTTTCTAAATGCCTTTCTAATCTGGTTACCATAATATCCTCGAGGGGGGGTTGGTTGTATGTGTGTAGTTACTTTTTATGATCCAAAGCATCGTTTGGGTTCTTCCCCCTCATGAAACCGTGTCTCTTCCACTCTAAGCCTGTGGTAATCTTTTCAAGATAAGTGCAGGGCTTCTTCACGTTTCTATCTGTTAAATTTCATCTTGTGGGTTTTCAGACTAACTGGATCTTTCTGAAACCATATCCTGTCATCCTAAATGCTCTATTCATCTGAATGTGGGTTTTACTTTTCCTCCAAACCCAGCTGAATAAAACCTGAGTGCTCTTAGGCAAGGGCTGGTCTACCTGGCATAAGCAGCTGAGGATGTCTGTGCCAGGACACCGTAAGGAATGCAGATTTCTCGTCACACTTTTATTTCAGAGCCTACATACATCCTGCTCCTAATTCACCCTTCTCTTCATATCCACAAGGCTGGGGAGTACCAAGAGGAGCAGGCAGGCAGAACACTCCTCTTCCCAAAGAATTCCTAGGTTGCCCTGCATAGCTCAGGCCATTTCCCTGTGACCTTGAGATGGCTTCTCCTGGAATGTGATATCACAGACAGGGGTAGGCACAGGAAAGGGGCACCTCTGTTGGGGATCCAAAAGAGCGGTAGTGTTTCTAAGCTTTCAAATGAATGAAGGATGCCTTAGAATTAAAAGAGAGAAACTGGAAAGTAAGAGCAAAGGAGAGTGATCTGTCTGTGTTAGCCTCCTGCTCAGCCCTAAAAAGCCTACAGCAGATCTGGAATAAGAACTCTGTGTCTTAAAATACAATGGAGGGCTAGAGTAGAATAATCTTTTCAGTTCACGTGTTTCTTTACTTTCAATAATTTCTCCTCTTATGGGAGTGATTTATATTTGGTCTAACATTAGCTACCTGCCAGCTGATTAAGTAAGCATTCTTTCCATGTCTTTCATTCATGGTACTGCAAGTTAAACGATACCTGATATTTGTTCAGAATTTTAAAGGTTTAGAAAATGTATGTATCCGAACCTGCCAACATTCTTAAAGAGGTACTGCAGATATGCTCTGCTGGGAGATACAGCTTAGTAAATGATAGTCAGTAGGACTAGAAGGCCTATGCTCTCAGTGAGACCCAGTGACGTTAAGAGGCTTGCCCAAATTCATGGAGCTTCCAAACGTCAGAGAGCAGACATGGGTCCCTCTGGACTCCGAATCTACACTAGGTTTAGGCAGGCCCAGCTTTGAATTCTATCTGTGGCAGTGTGCAAAAATAAATAAATAATGGAGGGGAAGGGCTAACAATCACAGGCTATTTCTCCAAAAGGAACAGCCAAGGGAAGAAAGAAATTGGCAGTTATTATCCAAACAGGACCAAGAGCAGGGTCCTGCTGCACACCACCATGCTCTCCATCCAAGTGGACACACATACATTTATCCATACTCTCCGGGTGTGACTGTCCATGGATCCACCTAACCCTAACCCTAACCACATTCTTCAGTCTTGTTGGCCAATTCATCATGACAAACCGCTATGATGCCTGACTAAAAACAAGATGCAAAATGCCTAGAACGCTCCTTTAATTCAACAGTTTAACGGTTTCCATCAAAAAAATAAGCAAGTATGTTTCAAACTGACTGATTTTACTAAGATTTTGCTTCAATTACTATAGATCTGTTATCTATTGTTAACATCCTCTACGAGTTACTCACTAAGTGTGCTCTTTCAGCTCTAAAACTATACCAACATTCAGATCAGCAGGAATGTATCTCCAGGTACATTAAAAAAAAAACCACAGAATAAAGATAGAGACCAAATTCCCAGATGAGGAAACTCCCTCTAACAATGCAAGTCGGCGCCTTCTCTGCAAATTAAAGTCTTGTCTTGGAGAGACGTCTAGAGCACAGAAAAATTAAGTGACCTGTCAAAGCGGGACCTGAAGCCAAGTCATCTTATCTTCCAGAACAGCTCTCTAACCACTAAGCCATGTTGCTTCTACTTTTATTTTTTTTACAAGAAAACATAAAAACTAAAAAATACAAGGATGCTACATAAAGTTCTGCCTGATATTTAACATTTACTGAACACTCTGGAAGCCCCGGGAGACCCAAGCAGGCCTCGGGCTCCCCGCTACCTGCCCGCAGGTGCTATACTGGGGGCGCGGACCAAGGGTGGAGGAGCAGAAAAGCCGAGCTGTCCAAGGTCACAGGGGAGAGGCCTACCTCGAGGACGCTAAGTCTCAAACGCTGCCCCCTCCCAACCTGCGGCTACCAGACGGCGGCAGAGGATCAGCCGAAGGGCCTACGGCGCACCCCTCAGTTTCAGAAAAAGAAACTGAGGCTAGGCTGGGACAAGGTAAGCGTTCTGCCCGTGCGGGTATCGAAGGCGGGGTGGAAGACCGGATCTGCAAGACTCCGGATGCGGCCCGGCGCTCCCGGGCTGCTAGGTGGGACAGTGGTCAGGGCCCATCTGGCACCCAGACGAGGGGCGGCGAGAGGTACTTACCCTGGGGCCAGCGGGGCCGCGTTCTTGAGCGCCGGAGCTGTGGGGACACAAGGGTCAGATCAGCGGGGGTCGCGCGGTCCCAGGCCTCCCTGCCCGCGCCCTTCCCGCGGATCCCCGCGACCCCTCCAGGGTCCTCCCCCACCCGTTGCTGCGGCAGCTGCCCCAAGGACGTTCTCCTCCCCAGCTACGATCCCGCGTTCCCCCGGCCGCGGCTCCTCACCCACGGCGCTGGCAGCGTGCAACGCCAGCCGGGACAGCATTTTGCACGAGGGTCCGTTCAGCCGCCTCTGTGTCCCTGTGACCCCGGCGGGGAGACCTTGTCAGCCGCCGCACTAAGATGGCAGAGGGCAAACCTCGCGAGAGGAGGAGGGCGAACGCTCTCCCTACTCGTCCAATCTCCGCTCCTCCCGTCTCCAGCCCCAATTGTCGCGAGAGCAAAAAGGAAGCAGGGGCGGAAGGGGGCGGGGTGGGGAGGGGGAGGGGGGAAGGAGGAGAGCTAGAACTAAGCGGCTAAAGGAAAGCGAGGGGGGCGGGGCCGGGGAGGCAAGTCTCGCGAGAAGCGGGAGCTCCGTCCTCTCGGCCAGAGAGGGGCGGGGAGCCCGAGTGGACACCACGTGGGGAGCGAATCCCGGGACCGAGAAGGAGGACGAGAGCCGGAACCGTGGAGATGCGAAAGGAGTCTCAGCCCTCTGACCCGGAGCCGGAGTCTGAACCTGAGCCGCAGCCGGAGCCGTCGCCGTCTCTGTCGCTGAGCTTGCCTTCCGCCGCCGCGGAATGGAACCTGCCTCCCAACGCGCCGGCCTGTATGGAGCGGCAGCTGGAGGCGGCGCGCTACCGGTCTGGTGAGCCCCGCCCGACCCCGGCCCGGCCTGTCCCCCCCCTAACCCCCCGCGCCCCCCACCCCCGCCTCCGGCCGCGCTGACCGGCGGCCCGGCCGTCCGCTCTTTCCGCAGATGGCTCCCTGCTCCTGGGCGCGTCCAGCCTGAGCGGCCGTAGCTGGGCCGGCTCCTTGTGGCTGTTCAAGGACCCCTGCTCCGCCCCCAACGAGGGCTTCTGCTCGGCCGGAGTTCAGACCGAAGCCGGGCTGTCCGACCTCGCCTGGGTGGGAGACCGGGGCATCTTCGTGGCCTCCGACTCGGGTGAGTACCCCCCGAGGGAGCCGTTTGGCCGGGGGCTGCGGTCACCGCCGGGCCGGGGATCCCGGCTTCTCATTTCGCCCTTAACCGTCCTCGGGGACTTGGTGATGCCGAGGTGTGCAGGCTTTGTGGGCAGAGCCCCTTTCTTAGGTCGGAGTTTGCCCCGCCGCCCCCAGGTAGGTGCCCCAGGGTAAGGGCTTGGTGGAGTATGAACCCCCCGGAGCCAGCTCATCTTGGGGTCGTGCACGGGAAGTTGTTGAGTTCCGCACAGCCGGACTGTGAAGATCTCAGCCCTTGCTGGGGTAAGCCGTGTGCCAGGCTCTGGGAAGAGTAACGGAAAAAAGCCACGTTTGCCCCCCAGGATCCCCCAGCCTTTGTAGGCTTGTTTCCATCAGAGCCTCCTGCCCCGCCTAACTTTAGATGCCGATCTTTTCAGCCGAGTTTTTGAACAAATGTTTTATTGATGCTTTTTTTGCTTCTTACACCATAGCCACTTCCCAATGACCCTCCTCCCCCATAGAATTCTCCCTTGTAACAGAGAAAAGCAGTTAAGTGGAGCCAACTGACCGGGCAAGAACAGCTCGGGAAACATCCCATAGATAGGCCTGGTCTCCCGGCTCTAAAGAGAGGACTGAAGGGGCTGCTGCCTCTGTCCTCCAGCCAGCGGCTTAGTCAGCTGAAATTTTGGTGTTTGGACGGATAGAAAAGGGCTATCCGAGACTGAACTTTCCTTTAATGTTCCTGTTTTTGATCCTCTGACTTGTCCTGTATTCATGATTCAGCTTCCCCAGTTCCCTAAGACAGATGTTTTCAGGGTTTGAGCATGCTGGATTGATTAATCACACTGGCCAGGTGTCTGCCCAGAAGACCCCAGCGGAACAGATTCCTTTCCCTTTGGGAGCTGATTCTTTAAAAAAGAACATTTTCTTCCCAGGAGGCTGGTAACCATTTTCCCTTGTATCCTTTCCCTCTCCTTTTTTTTGTCAGGTCACTCTTCTAGGGTAAAAAACCCCACCAATATAAAGTCATATGATGAGGGAAATAGTTCAAACCTCTGACGATGGGAATTGCTTTCATCTGGTAGTTTTGCTTACCGAACAGTTAATTCACTCTGTTGATATATAGGACAAGAGCCAAAGGAGGGTCTACAGAGTCACAGCAGTGAACTTCACTGCCCTGTGAATTGTAGACCTGGCATAATTCCAGCCTTCACATCTTCCAGGTGCTGTGGAACTGTGGGAACTAGATGAGGGTGAGACGCTCATTGTCAACAAGTTCTGCAAATATGAACATGACGACATAGTGACCAGTGTTAGTGTCCTGATCAGTGGCACGCAGGCCGTCAGTGGCAGCAAGGACTTCTGGTGAGTTGCTCTTGTCCTTGCCCCTTTTCTCCTTTTGGCCCCACTAAATAATGCTAACTCATTCATTAAAAGAGCCTGGGTAATAATTAAGACATTCAGAGCACAAGGACACCTTTGGGACAGCAGACCGTCCTAACAGACTTATGAGCATTCCGGGTAAGGAACTGAGTAAAGTGGAAACCTGGAATTTTTCTAAACTGTAATTAAGTGTCTGTACTTGAACATGTGCTTTTTATAAACTGTTCTGTTTAGGAATGAATCTTGGTTTTTTTTTTCTCTTTTAGCATAAAAGTTTGGGACCTTGCTGGAGAGAAAATGCTGACCTCATATAGAGGTGAGTTTTGCCTCCCCTTCCCATGTCCATCTTTTCCATCTTGGCTCTTTTGAGTTTCTGGATTAGATTTCCATGCTAAAAGCTGTGTATATTGATGGGTAAGGCCCCATTAAGAGTCTACAGGAACATTAGGAAATCACATATTCATCTTACTGCTTTAAGGAGAGGATGTTTTCTCTGTTCTCAGTCTCTGCAACATGCTTCTGGTGCCCTTCACATCCTAAAGCTCGGGTGTTCTGCCTGAAGCCTCACAGAAGTCTTCTCCCACCGTTCTCCACCTCCTTCAGGGGAAGCAGCTGAGGATCCTAGATAGACCTAGAGCTGGAAAGGATCTCTGAGACCATGTGAACTAACCTTCATTTTAGAGAGGGGGAGTCGCAAACCTAAGTTCATACAGTAGGAAGGACTTGAGGTGGGGTTGGAGCCTAAGTCCTCTGACTAGAGAGCCAGGGCTGCCTCTCCCAATTGATGGGCAGCCTTCCTGGCTTAATTAATGGCCGAGATTCATCTCGTTCTTTGTTTTCTGCAAACTCATCCCAGTTCTGCCTGTATCTTGTCCACATTTTTAAACATGGTAATTGAGAATTCCATGTTGAAGCCAAGTATTTTTTTCTGCTGGTGTCTTTGGTCCGGCCTCTCTGCTTATGTCTGGTTGTGATGGTGTGGTCTGCCTTTCCTTCTTAGCTCACTCTGGTGAAGTCTCCTGTGTTGCTGCTTGTCCCTACAAGGAGTCTAAATTCCTGTCATGCAGTGAGGTAAGATGATGCTCCCCCCTTACCCACATCTAAAGTGTTTAGCAGACTCAGTACAGCTTGAGCCTAAAGTGGTCATCTTAGAGATTAGGAACTGGAAGAGACCTTTATTTTACCATTCAAGAAACTGAGGCCCAGAGAAGGGGAAAATGCCCAAGGTTACACAGGCAGTGAATGTCGGAGCTGGGATGTGAACTCAGGATTTGTGATTTCAAATGCAATGTTCTGAAGCATTTTATTCTGTTATTACTTCTAGGACAATAGAATTTTACTTTGGGATATCCGGTACCCCAAGCCAGCTACACATATTGGTGAGTCTGAATGGTGACATTAGGAAAGGCCCAGTGACTTTGGCTGTCAAAGATCAACACGTCTCTTATAGGGAAACAACCTTCTCTAGCTTCTTGGACAGAGGTCAGCAAACTATGGCAGCCACCTGTTTTTGTATGGACCCTGGAGCTAAGAGTGATTTTTACATTTTAAAATACATTAGAACTATTAAAAATGCAAAAATCATTATTAACGTAAGAGGACTGTATAAAAAGTGGCTGCTGGATTTGTCCGGTATTTGCTGGGACCCTGCTGTAGGTTTCTGTTAATCCAGTCCCCCCCAGGTGGCAGGGAAAAGGAGATCCCTCGTTCTTGGACAGGTCCTGTCTCATTCACCACGATAGTAGGTGAATGGGGCACTGGACTGAGTCCTCTTGGGACAGAGGGAAGGAGACTCATATGTCAATATACCTCTCTTGCTAGTGTCCTGGAAGTATAGGATCAGAGGAGAGTGGATCCATTACCAGACCCAAAGCTGAAATATGGATAAAGGATGCAGTTGGGAAAGAGAACAGTTGGACTTTCTAACTGAGAATTTTCAGTTCCCTTGTCACTTTTTAAAGATCTTATATTTATTTTTGTTGTATTTTGAGTTCTGAGTTGTCTCCTTCCCTCTCAACCCTGCATTAGGGAACATTTGATAGAGAGCATACAATGCATACTTTGACTTAGCAGTTCTTTTCTCTGGAGGTAGATAGAATAAGTCTTTTGTAATTGATCTGAATGATCATATTGCTCAGAATAGCTTAGCGATTCACAGTGGCTCTTTGAAGAATGTTGCTGTTACCATATCTAACGTATTCTTGGTTCTGCTCATTTCCCTCTGCACTTCGCACTTTTGCAGGCCAAGGTGCCTCCCATCACCTTCCTACCTCACTGGCCTGGCATCCTAAGAAGGAGAAAGTTTTCACTTTTGGTAAGAAATTTTGGTGCTTGTTTCTTGAGGGTAGCAGAACTTGGGGCTGAGGCCCTTGTCATCTTCCAGTCCTCTGCTGTATCCGTCCCCCCTCTTGTATTTTGGCATCTGTGGTCCCAGGAGGGAGGTGGGCTGTCCATGATTTATGATACAGTTTGGACCCATGTATTGATGCAGGTGTGGGAAGGGTATGGGCTGGGCTTTGGAGAACACTGTGACTTCTTACAGCAACCTCTCCTTCATGCTTGTTTATGCCTCCTTTTATGTTAGCCAAAATGTGTACTACTACTTCTGAACACATGGAAGCTTATGACAAACTAAGGGGCTTATGTGGGGTGGGCAAAAATTGGTTGAGGGTCTATTTTGGATTTGAAATGGGCCACAAGAAACCCACAAAGAGGCACTGTAGAAAATAGGTATTTGAGTATTGATTCTGGGTCAAGAACAGCAATGAGGCCTTTCACACAGATGCCATCTTGATTCATTTCCTGTAGGTGATGAGAATGGCACTGTCTTCCTTGTGGACCTCAGGAACCCTAAAACCATCCTCTCCTCCTCTGTGCACTCACAGAGCATCACAAGGCTGGTGTTCTCACTAGACAGGTACTGGCCTTTCTGTGCTGGCCACGTATGTGCCCTATCTGTTGTTAGTGGGGGCAAGAGGGTCAATATTTACAGGTAGAACTCCAGAAACAAGTCCTGTCCTGGCTAGTCAGGTGGTGTCTGAGGCCCAGACTGCTCTGACTGTGAGCCGAGGAAAACACCACCTGGTCCAGTTGTTTGGGTTGTAGAGATGTTGCTAAGGTTGCCTGGGAAGTACTGCTGTCCCTGCTGTGTGTCCAGTGGTAGTTGGTGTAAGGGGCGAAGCTGCAGGGGGCAAAGCTGCAGGCTGAATGTAGGGCTCAGGGATCCATCCTCAGCTCCCAGCCCCCTCACTTCCCCAGCTTTCCTGAAGCTGTGAGCACTGGCCCAGCACCTCCTCCTTTGGGATTTTGGGGGAGCTGCCAGCTCTGCTGTTCTTGCCTTGTCTTCCTTACAGTTTCCCCCTCCTGGCATCCCTCAGTGAAGACTGTTCTGTAGCTGTGCTTGACTCTGGCCTTACAGAGGTGTAAGTATAAAATGGAATCATGGGCCTGATGCAGGAATTCCTGTTGGGGTGTGGGTTAGCCAGCATGACTGCTCAGGTCCCTACCATCCTTAGCGTATCTCAGACAGCAGGGCTTTAGTTGCCGTTTTAGAAACGCCTATTGTCATTTGGAAGGTGTATCCCCATCACCTGTGTTAGGTAGGGTGAAGAAAGGAGAGGGATATGGGAGCTTCCAAGTACCAGGGCCAACCTGAAACCAGCACTTTGCATCAGCAAGCAAGGGTGACGAGTGGGAAGGATTAATTAACTCCTGGGGCCCTTCCAACATGAGTCTCTGCAAGAGTTCCATAGACTCTTCCTTTCCAAGAGACAAATATATGTGCCATGAACATACCTACGTATTGGGAGCAACAGCTGGCTATCATGATAAGAGACTGGCAACCAGGGAACACAGGTTCTAGTCATCACTTTGCCACTGACTTTGAGACATTAGACAAATTACTTCCCCGTGCTGGACCTCACTTTTCCTCCTCTGTAACATGATTCAGTTAGACAAGGTTAGACACGCACTTCCGGCTTTAAAATTCTTTGATTCTGTGGCCAGTGGGTGTTGTAAGGTGGTATGTTATGCCCTTTTCAAATGACATATTCCAGACCCATCTAAATTGCGTTTCTCCCTTCCTTTAGTCCTTTCCCATCATGCCAGGCTCCATGTTCTCTTTCCATTCCAGATTCAGAAGCAGAGCCCACAGAGACTTTGTGAGAGATGCTACGTGGTCCCCACTCAACCACTTTCTGCTCACGACTGTGGGCTGGGACCATCAAGTCTTCCACCACACTGTGCCCACAGAGCCCACAGTTCTGATTCCTGATCCAAGTGGTGCCAGCAAGTAGATTGGGTTTGAGGCAAAACGGGCCAAACTCCTATCAATCCGTACCCACCTACCCCTCGGTTTGTGAGAAGACAAGTCCTGTATGTAGCAGGTTTGATCCGTTAGAGCCAAGCAGTTGAGGCTCCACGCTTCTCTGCCTGGGGTCCTGTAGAGTCATAAGGAGACAGCCATTTATTTTTTTAGATTATATTTAAATTTTTAAACAAAGATAATCGGGACTGTCCCCACGTCTAGTTACCTCCCCTTGTTCCTCCTCCTTCCCACAGAGTACATAAAGAGGTGGAGAAGTGCCTCTTCATGTCTCTCTGGTGATGAGGAATTTCAGAAACTTGGGAATCCACTGAGATTTGGGTATTCCTGTGTCCTAGGAAGGGTATTCCTCATGTGACCTGTGGGGTTTTTAGTTGTTGTGATTATAGATCTGAGACAGAACTGGGAAACTCTTTAAAGCCTTTCCCACCTTGGGTAACACCAGGCCGACCTCTTGCCTCTGTCACTTGAGGGGGTTTCTTTCCTTTAATATGAATCCCTCCTTGGCTGAGCAGAAGGGAAAAAGGTCTGTTTTTCCTAGTTTGTTGGGACCCTCTTCCCCTAGTGCAGCCACAGCATGCAGGGAGATTCCTTGCTACCTTCTTGCCCTAATCCTAAGGGACTAGTTCCCATGTTTTCTTTTGGATAGATGCCAGAGGGGACAGCTGAGACTTGGTTTGAGGACATCCAGAGGGATTTGAGGAGAGAAAGAGGTGGGGGCAAGACCAAAAACTGACAGTCTAGAGGGGAGGGCTTTGGCATCTGCTTCTCTGATACCAAACTGCCCTGACCTCAACCTTTTGAGGCTTCTTAACTTTCAGGAGTTGGCTTGCTGTGGCTGGGGCCATGTCAGTGATGGAGATTCCATTGCCAAGAGCCATCCCAATGGAGAATCTTAGATGACTTGGTGAAATAAAATTCTCTGTTTTGGGTTCTTTTGTGTGTGTGTATGTTTTAAAGCTTGCACGTACTGTAAGAGAGGGGTGGAGGGCACACAACCTATGTTCCCTGTGATTTTCCACAAGAGACAAGAAATTTGGGTTTGACGTCTCATTTTGCACCTTAGCTACAAGCTTCATCTCCTTGGGCACAACAGTTAATCATGTTAAATCTTTTCAGTGATAAGACGCACCCATCGAGGAGTTGGAAAGGGACCTTAGTGATGACCTAGGCCAACCCATAGCTGACCATGAACCTTCTTGTTAGAACCGCTGATGAGGCCTTCCAGTCTTTGCCTGATGACCATTTGACCTTGACTGGTGATCAATTTGCATTGATTAAAACTTTTTGGAAAATAGTCAACATCTCTTCCTCTGTCCATCTTTCAGTATCTGTAGTTTGTTTGAAAAGGTCAAGATCTAAATAATTGGAAAAACAAAAGTTGCTCATGGGTAGGCCGAGCTAATGTAATAAAGCGACAATTTTACCTAAATTAATTTACTTATTTAGTGCCATGCAATTAGACTACCAAAAATTATTTTATAGAGCTAGAAAAAATAACAAAATTCATTTGAAAGAACAAAAGGTCCAGGATATCAAGGGAATTAATGAAAAAAATTCTAGGGAAGGTGGCCTAGTCATACCAGATCTTAAACTGTATTGTAATGCAGCAGTCATCAAAACTGCTTGGTACTGGCAAAGAAGTTGGTGAATCAGTGGAATAGGACACGACATAGTAGTAAATGACTATAGTAATCTATTTGATAAAAGATTGGAGCTTCTAGGATAAGAACTCAATATTTGACGAAAACTGTTGGGAGTACTGGAAAATAGTATGAAACTGGACATTTACCAATATCTTAACGCCATATACCAAAATAAAAAATGGGTTCACGATTTAGATATAAAGGCTGTTAACTAATCTGGGAGATCAAGGAATAGTTAAGTCAGATACATGGAAAACAGAAGAATTTAGGACCAAACGAGATAGAGAACATTATGAAATTGGAAAGGTTTTGCATGGTCAATGCAACCAAGATTAGGAGGGAAGCAGAAAACTGGGAAAGAATTTTTAGAGCCAGTCTCACTGATAAAGGCCTCATTTCTAAAATATGTAGAGAACTGGGTCAAATTTATAAGAATACAAGTCATTCCCCAGTTGACAAATGGTCAGAGGATATGAAAAGGCAGTTTTCAGAGAGAGAAATTAAAGCTGTAGTCATGAAAAATGCTCTAAATCAATATTGATTAGAGAAATGCAAATCAAAACAATTAGGTACCACATCAGACCTGTCAGATCAAAACAGGAAAATTATAAATGCTAGAGAAGATGTGGGAAAATTGGAACGTAATGCATTGGTGGTGGAGTTGTGAACTGATCCAATCACTGGAGAGCAATTCGAAACTATGCCTAAAAGGCTATAAAACTACATACCCTTTGACCCAGCAATACCACTTCTAGGGCTACATCTCAGATCATACAAATTGGAAAAGGACTTGTACAAGAATAGAGTCTTTTTTGTGGTGGCAAAGAACTGGAAATTGAGGGGATGCCCATCAACTGGGGTATGGCTGAACAAATTGTGTTATATGAATGTAATGGGATACTATTGTGCTATAAGAAATGATGAGCAGATGGACTTCAGAAAAACCTGGGAAGACATATGAACTGATGCAGAGTGAAATGAGCAGAACCAGGAGAACATTATACACAGTTACAGACACGCTGTGTGATGACTAACTTTATAGACTTGGCTCTTCTCAGCAATGCAAGGTTCTAGGACAACTCCAAAAGACTCACAATGGAAAATACTTTCCACATCCAAAGAATTATGGCGTCTAAATGCAGATTGAAGGGAACTATTTGCTCTTTTTTGTTTCTTCTTTCTCATGGTTCTGTTGGTTATAATTCTTTGCAACATGACTAATGTGAAAATATGTTTAACGTCAATGTATATGTAGACGCTATGTAGGATTGCATGCTGTCTTGGGGCGGGGAAAGGGAGGGAGCAAAAATTTGGAACTCAAAAACTAATGGAACTGAATGTTCTGAGCTAAAAATAATTTTTTTGAAGGTTAAGATGGAGTCAGTTTTGCACACCATATTTTTAAACAATTATTTGTCTTGTTTTGTATTAATTTTTATCTTTTCCCCAAGGAGTTCATGATTTTTCCACCATCACAGACAGCTGATTCAGGAATGACTCTCACATCAGTGATGGTTTGTTTCCTGTCTCTAAATCTTAACTAATTTTATTTTTGTTACATCATTTAGTGTTTGTTGGAGTCCTTATGCTTTCTCCATCTGACATCAGTAAAGCTTTTGAGGGAAGGCTCTGCTTTTCATTTTCTTCAGATCCCTAATACCTAGCACATAGTAGGCATTGAATGTTTGTTGGAATTGGAATAAAGATGATAAATGCTCTCCCTAGAGGCAGCTAGTTGGCACAGAGGGTAGAGATTTGGGTCAAATCGAGCAGACCTGAATTCAAATCCAGTCTCAGACACCTATGACTTCGTGTGTGATTTGACACTCTGTGACTTTGGGCAAGTCACTTAATTTCTATTGCCTTGGTTTCCTCTACTGTAAAATGGGGATAATGATAGCAACTACCTCGAAGGGTTATTTTGAGGATGAGATGAGATATTTGTAAAGTACTTAGCTTGGTACCTGGCACATAGTAGGTCTTATGTAAATGTTAGCTATTAGCTATATGTAGGTTTGCAAATTTGCAATGAGATAATGCATATTAAGGATGTTTTGCAAACTAAACTACTCTGCACAGGTAAGGTCAATCAAGAAAAAACATGGGAATGAGGTATTTTTTTTCCTGGAATTTTGTTCATCAGTAAAAGTTCCATAAATGCAGAGGGAGGTAAAAGAATCAGAAAGCAGATCTTAACACCACTTAGATATGTAATTTTGCAAACAGTAAAAGTTTGTAGGCAGTATGGCCCTGAATTTAAGTGCTGTCCCCGAGACACAAACTATGCTGAATTCTGAAAATGGTTGCCAGTCGGCACTGGTAGAGGGTGTTTTCTCACCAATCCAATAAAATGAAAGGTCTGTTAAAAAAAATCTGACTGCCAATCTTAACTATGAGGCACCAAGAGATACATACCAAGTTTATATAAAACAGTATCCTGATGGATATCTGACTGTATATAAGCAGAGTGTGATACACAGCTAAAGCATGAAACAGCTGGTGGGTTTTGGAGTGGTTAAAGTGAAGCATCCAGCAAGGAAAGTAGGAAAATTGGTAAAAGGGCATGACTTGAGTTCAACTGAAGGACAAAAGGCTGTGGCTGAATCTGGCCATTGGTAGGTGGGGGAGAGTGGATGAAGTGTGGTATAAAAGTTGACAGGGATGTAGCTGAAGAAAAGACCCAGCAAGGCTAAATGACTTGCCCAAGGCTGCCTAGGAAAAGGTCAAGCTGGGATTTGAATCTAATCCTTTTGTTTTCACATTCAGCATTAGGTAGGTCACAGTCCCTATGCTTTGGTATCTTAGAGCAGGGATTTCTTAATCATCTTTGTCTCATGGCTCCCCTGGCAGTCCAGTGAGGTCTGTGGAACTCCTAAAACAGTGGTTTTAAACGTATGAAGTCAAATATATGGAATTACGAAGAAAACCAGTTATATTTAAATGATGTGGCTTTTTTTGGTTTTCCACCCAAGTTCTGACCCAGGTTAAGAACCCCTGCCTTAAAAAATGATGGAAGCCTCAGGCACAGCACAGCAAGCCTGTGAAGGTTCCCTCTCAAGGTCAAATTTATCGCTGTTCATCCTATACAAAGTGACCACTAAATTATCTCATTAACCAACTGGTTGTGTGGCTGTGGATAAGTCACTTCTTTTTAGGGCTCAGTTTTCTCTTGTAACATGAAGGGGGTGGATTAAGTAATTTGAGTGAGAACATGATACGGTGCAAAGTCAAAGTACCTGGAAGGACTTCTAACACTACTACCTAACTTCCTATGGGAACTTAGGTTGCTTTGAGTCTCAGTTTCCACATCTGTAAAATGAGTTTGGACTGAATCAATGGGTGTTCTTCCCTTTCCAACTCATGCTATAAACCTTTCCTAGTTGTATTGTTCGATGCATCTGCATTTTGTTAGTGCTTTGCCGTTTTCAAAGGCCTCTACAATCTGTTCTTGTCTTCCCATCTTACAGAGGAGGAAACTGAACCATTGAGTTCATCAACTGCTCTTTGGTAATAGTGGAAGTGTCGGAACAACATCCTTAAGGAAGGAGACAATGTCTTTGGTTTGTCAGGAATGGAATTTAACTGAATCAACTGATAAACATTCAGCTTCTACTTGCTATGTGACCGATTCTGTGCTAAGGGGATACAAGGAGGAGGCAAAAGACAGTCCTGCCCTCAAGGAACTTGTAGGTAGTCTAACGGGGGACACAGCAAACATGTACAGACAGGCTACATGCAGGCTAAACAGAAAATAGCAGGGAAGGTACTAGAAACCCTGTTGGAGGCCTTAGACCTTGTGCTATCTTCATTTTGACACAAGAGGCCAGGATTAGGTGCTTTCTGGCTGTTCTCCCTTCTTTGTCTCCCCCACACCTCTAACACACCTGCACATCACACAGTTACACCGGAAAAGCCAAACAATGCGATAGATGTATGTATATTGCCCTCCATTCAGCTGTTTGGAAACAATGGGTTTAATCCTTTTTGTTGTAGGTCTTTATGAGCTCTTGGATGTGAACAGGAAGGACATGCCCTTAATTTCCTTGTATATTTGTGACGTTTGAGACTACTTGTTTATCTCAGTTGGCCTAGACCCTTATCCTGGCCCCAGACCAAGTTGAAATAGTTTCTCTTGGATGCCTGTGAAATCTTGCGGCAACCCAAGTCTGTGGCAGCTTCCTCACAGATGCTATAGCTAGAACGACTCCCTCTCCCAGCATAGAGGGACCCTAGCACCCTGCATATCAGGCACATTCACCAGCAGCCAGAACTTAAAAAAAAAGCCCCAGTCTCATAAATCAGTCTTTGGATTTGTCCACTACAGCACTGTCAAAAGCCCTATCTTCGTTGCCCCTAAGTAATTTTTTTTTGTCTCAAGGAAGCCCTTGATTTTCAGTATAAAGGCTGGTAAGAATGTTTTTGTCTTGTGTTTTGGAAATCTAATTTAAAAAATTTAAACAAAAGCTTGGGACAGGAAGTGGCTTCGGTATAAGAAGGAGTGTCATAAGTTCAAAGGAGACAAAACCCAAAGAATAAACCAGCAGGAAAACAAAAGCACCTACACGCAAATGTACAGTGTAAACAAGCAAGATAAACTGGAAGACCTAGCTCCACGTGGCAAGTTTCATTGCACAGATACTGAGGTGAGTGAGACCTGTGATTGGAATGGGGTTCTGAAGAGCAGGAAGGAGAAGAAACCAGCATTTATGAAGTGCCAGGCATTGCACTAAGTGCAGCCTGGGAAGTAGGTACTACTATGCTTTCCATTTTACAGTTGAGGAAACTGAGGCAGACTAGTTGACTTGCCCAGAGTCACACAGTTTGTAAGTATCTGAGGCCAAATTTTAACTTGAGTCTTCCTCACCCTAGGTCCTGTGCTCTATCTACTGGCTCCTATTACATTATTCAAAAGAAATCACATAGGTAAAAGATGGGGTGAAATTACATCGTATATTAAGAAGGTATACTGGGTGAAGGAAATCCAGGAGCCAGAGCGGGAAAAAGGTTCATTTAGGTGAAGATCGTTAGAAGTGATTTTGGACAGAAAGAAGAACTAGGTGAATTTGGGAAACATCACACACCTGATGCAAAGGCGTCAGACTATTGTGATGGGGACTTCAGTTCTCTAGGCATAACTGGAGCTCTCTACCAGAAACAGTAGCTCATGTATTCCTGACTCACTGTAATGATAATTTCATCCTCCAAAAGGCAGAAGAAGTAACAAGAAGAAATTCTGTGTTGGACCTTATTCTTACCAAGTGATGGATGGGGAGGACATGATGGAAATCTATGGAATTAGGGGTGATATAGCAATGACCACTTCCGCCATGAGTTTGTGGTAGAGGAGAGAAAAACTTAGGTTGTCTGACTTTCCCCCTTGATTTGGTGAAAACGACCAAATGATTTGTAGGCAGATTAGTGAGGGTTCTGTTGCTTAAAGAAGAGTTGCAAAGATTTTATAAAATTAGCATCAGGAAGGCTAAAGCCGGACATGGGCTTAGATTTGTGATAAATGCTGAGGCAATAAATCCAGACAGGGATTAAGACCAGTGCTTGGCATGGATGGAAAGACAATAGGATGGATAGAAGGCATTTTTTCCTCTGTTAAGGAAAATGATATTCAGAGTGAGGAAGAGCAAAAAGGGGGAACCCACAATGGGTACGCGAGTAATGATATGCTAAGTGAGTCCTCGATGAGTTCACTGTTAGGTCCAGAAGCACATTGTAGTATTTTGAGGGAGAATTTGAAAATGTTATTGGTGATCATCGGGGGCTTGTGGATGATGGAGGGGATGCTGAAAGATGGAAATGGCAAATATCTCCAATCTGAGATGGGACCAAAAAAGTTATTGCAATAGTCAAAGCAAACAGTGATATAAATGGCTAAAGGATGGTCAAAGGTGGCTCTCAATGGAAGAAATCCAACCTATTTATAGCTATATGGAAAAAATGCTCCAAATCACTATTAGAGAAATGAAAATTAAAGCAATGTTCCACCTTATGCCCATTAAGTTGGCAAAATTTAATTTGCCAATTAACCCCACCCCCAAAAAAGATAAATGTTGGAGGAGGCTTTGGGAAAATAGGTAAACTGAGGCACTATTGGTGGAAATGCGAAATAAGCAATTTGAAATATGCCCAAAGTAACTAGACTGTGCATATTCCTTGATCCAACCATCGTTAATACTATTAGACCTATGACCCGAAAAGATCAAAGAAAGAAGAAAAAGTCTTATACATACAAAAAATTTGTAACAACTTTTTTTGTAGTGGCAAAACCATCCTCAAACAAACAAACAAAAAAACAAGCAAACAATCCTAGAAACTAAGAACCTATCAATTAGGGAATGGGCTGAACAAATTATGGTATATGAATGTAATGGGATACTGTCACATTGTAAAAAAATGGAGAAAGATGGTTTCAGAGAAACCTGGAAAGACTTGTATGAACTGATACAGAGTGAAGAGAGCATACCTAGGAAAACAATTTATAAGACAGCAACAGTATGGTAAAAATGAACAATTCTGAAAGACTTTGGAACTCTCATTGAGGCATCGATCAATCACAACTCCAGAAGGCCAATGAAGAATGCAACCCACCTCCTAAGACAGAGGTAATGGGCTCACAATGCAGAAAAAGACACATATTTTTGGAAGTGGCCAATGTGGGAATTTGTTTTGTTTGACTGCATTTATTTGTTACAAAGGTCTTCTTTCCCCCATCCCCCCAGAGGAGAAGGGAGGTGATAAGGCAGTTGGAGGGAGAAAAGAAATGCTTGTTAATTGAAAAAAAAAATTTAAAGGTGTTTCATGAGAAAGGGAAATCAATAGAAAGTGCTAGAGGTGGGAAGTGTTTTAAAACATGTAGGGATTTCTTCAGAGCTTTTCATTGCTCAGCAGAGAGGTTTTCAAATCTCCCAGTTTTTATGTGTAGTCAAAGCAAGAAGAATGGCTATTGTTGGAGGTGGGGGGCAGCAGGGAAGGAAGGAGGGAAAGAGGAAGCTAAGAACCAGGAAGGGGTGGTCAAGTATCAAAAAAAGGTCCTAAGTACCAATGAGGAGAACTGAATAAAACTGAGAAAGTCTTTCTAGGGATCTCGGGACCTTGCTTTTAAGATATATATTTGCCAGAGAGGAGACAGTGAGTAGGGATGAGAGCTAAGTGCTGGATACTGCAACTGACTCCCGGTTAATCAATGAATACGCAATTTATTAAAGGTTTACTGTGTGCCAGGCACTATGCTAATAGTAATAATGGTTAGCATTTATATAGCATTGTAAGTTTTGCAAAGCACTTTGCAAATATTATCCTGTGAAAATTAGGTGCCCTTATCATCCACATTTTACAGATAGGGAAATAGAGGTTAAGTAATTTACCTGAGTCACACAGCTAAGAAGTATCTGAATTTGAACTCTGGTCTTCCTGACTCCAGGCCCACTACTCTAGGCATTGTACCATCCACCTCTCTGCTTCAGCTGCTACTCTGAAAATACTAAGAAAGACAACAACACAGTCTCTCTTCTCAAAGAGTTCATATTCTATCAGGGAGAGAAAGCCTGAGTATGAAAAGAGTAATAGGAAAGGGAGGACGAGTGCAGGAGATGGGGGCTGTGACCTTGGGCTTATCTCTTAGCTTCCCTAGGCTTTGATTTCCTTATCTGTAAAACGAGGGGTTGGACTAGACCCCACTAAGGTCTCTCCTAGTTCTAAAATTTTTGACATGATCTTGGTGGTAGAAGTGGGGGAAGGTCTCAATACCCAGGAAGGGGCAGTTTAAAGACCCTGGCAGGAGCTCAAAATGCTGGCAATCTCGGTCCTGTGTTGACGGGACATTTACTTTAGAACCTGCAGGTGGGCCATGCAGGGTTGCCAGGAGGCTCTGGGGACACTGTGACTCTGGGGCAACGTGTTCCTGCAACAGGTGACAGGGGCTCATGAATCATCAGTGACTGGAACAAGACTCTGCTGGACTTGGGGCTGGCCTGTCCTTTGAAGGTCCTATGAGCACCCAGTGGCTCATAAAAATCAACTCCACACTTTGGCTTCACAGCTCGAGGGCTCCCAAAATGGCAAGACTGCTGCTCTGGACTGGTAAGTGTGTCTAGGTCCTGCTCAGCATCCTCCAGCCCCATTTTCCCACAGAGAAGCTGTCAGGCTCACCTGCCTCTTGGTCTGCCCTGCCAAATGATCTACACCTCAGGAGGGATCCTTAGGAGGCATAAACAATGGAATTGCTACTGGGTGTTCTGGAAAGCAGCCCTGTATCTGTGCAAGGCTGTGTGTTTCTCTCTGTGTGTGTATGGGGGAAAGAGGGAGTCGTATTTGTTTTTGCCTATAGGGTTCCTGCTTGTGAGACTTTGGGCAAAACCCCTCATCTACTCAGGACTTGGTTTCTTCACCTACAAAAAGGGAATAGCAACATTGCACTCCTAACTTCCTAGGTGTTTATATTTGGAGGCATAACTGGATAAGGTGCAGGGTTTAATTGGCGTTCTTTGCAAACCTTAAAATGCTATACACCTGCCAGATATTGGTGTTATTTTGTCCAAATAGTCCCAGCAGATCCAGGGGCAACTCTGATTACTCGTCTTCTATGTCCATTTCTTTGTATTTGGAGTGTGGGCGTATTCAGATCTGTTTATATGCCAGGTGGGCACATGTATTTATGTATGTATATGTGCTTTTGTCTGTACTTCTGTTTGCATATAGTTATGTGTGGATATGATACCTTAGGTTCATAGTTTTAGAGCTTTAAGGGACCTCAAATGAGATTTGTGTGTGTGTGTGTGTGTGTGTATGTGTGTATGTGTGTGTGTATGTGTGTGTATGTGCGTGTGTGTATGTATGCGTGTGTGTGTGCGTGTGCGTGTATGTGTGTGTGTGTCTTTGAAAGTGCTATGGATGTGTTATGGAAGCGACTAGGTGGCACAGCGGATAGAGTGCTGGGCCTGGCATCAGGAAGACCTGAGTTCAAATCTGGCCTCAGATACTTAGTAACTGTGTGACTCTGGGCAAGTCACTCAACCCTGTTTGCCTCAGTTTCCTCAGCTGTAAAAAGAAGTGAAGAAACTGCCCCAGCATCTTTGCCAAGAAAACCCCAGATAGGGTTACAAGGAGTCAGATATGACAGAAATGACTGGACAACAGTAATGCATATATTAGCTATTATGATAATGATGACGATTGTTATCTGGTCCAAATGAGGTGGCTAGGCCAGAGAGGTGAGGGTCATGCATGTAGGAAGTAACAAAGCTGGGATTTATAACCAGCTCATCTGCCTCCTTAGCTAGCAATGATGTGTGTGTGTGTGTGTGTGTGTGTGTGTGTGTGTGTGTGTGTGTATATAATATTTCCCTGCTTCTCCTGCAGGTTTGGTTCTCCTGCTCCAGTTCCAGCTGGGTAAGGATATGGCACAAGCTCTCCCCTTCCCACACTGTCTCCCCACCCCCCAATTCCCCCTAGGGCTGAGGAGTTTCACATACTGACAAGCTCTCTAAACTTCTAATGTCTTTTGGGGAGGGGAGGCATATTTCCTCTCATTTTAATGGAGAGGGCATCTCAGCTTGGGAAGACCTTGGGGGATGAGAAAGCACGGAACATCAACCCCACTCGAGCATCTCATTCTGGACACATCTGACTAAACACAAGGAATCCTGGAGAATCCATGGCAACTGGGCCCCTCTCAGAAGGCAGAGGGCACGTGGGAAATACAAAGGATTCGGAGTCAGAGCACCCAGACTCAAATCCTGGCTTTGTCTTCCAAGTCCTGACTGTATGGACTAAGCCCTTTCGCCTCTCTTCATTTCCTCAGTTGTAAAATGAGATTTCGAGCTAGTTGGCCTCTCCAATCTCTTCCATTTCTAAGAGAGTATGAGTCAGCCTAGTGGCTTGGCTCCCTGAGGATGTGTCTGGTGCACCCTGGGGTGGTCATCCTTTAGCCCTTCCCCCGGTAATGTCTGCTTTTCCATGCCAGGTACAGCCTTCAAATTGATCTGTTACCTCACTAGCTGGTCCCAGTACCGCCCAAGCCCCGCCTTCTTCTTCCCCGAGGACCTGGACCCCTATCTCTGCACCCACGTGGTGTATGCCTTTGCATCCATGAAGAACAATAGGATTATCTCCAGAGAGAAGAATGATGAAGAGACAATGTACCCCCAGCTTAGGAGTCTCAAAGAAAGGTCAGACATCCTTTGGCGTAAGGCAGCCATGGAGTAGTGGGGAGAGGACCAGACTGTTAGTAAGGAGGTTGGGGTTCTAATCCTGGCTCTGTTACCAACTGGCAGTGTGACTGTGAGGCAAGTCACTTTTCTATAGACTTTGGTTTCCTCATCTATAAAATGAGAGGATCGGTCTCGATTATCTCTCAGGCTCCCCCATTCGTTCATTTATTTATCTATTTATCTATTTTTATTTTTAACATTTTATTCTGAACTTAAGAAATAAAACAAGCATCTCGAGCCCCCTTTGGGTCTAGCATTCTATGATCCCTGCTGTGTTTCAATAGCTGCCCTGGGAGATGTTGGGGAAGCTGGGTACCTGTCTAATGCAAAGACCAGAACCGAGGCTGTGTTTAAAGATTAGACGTGTCCGTCTTGCCTTACTTCTTGTTCTGCCTGGTACTTCCCTTGAGCCTGTCCCCATCCACTGCCCCTATATTCTTCCCTTTCCATGGAAGAGGGAGGTTTCCTATTTATCAGTACAGGTGGAAAGAGGGTAAAAGCCAATTTAATATCAGGAAAGCAGCTGTCTTGGAATTTGCTTGCTTTCTAAGTCTGTCCAGAGGTAAACAAAAATGACTCGGAGTCAGGAGAACTGGGTTCGAGTTCTAGTTTTGCTACTCATTGGCTATATTTCTCTGAGACCCTGTGAGGGTGGATAATTGAGAGCCGACTGTAATTCCCTCTATCTCCTTCTTCTCTATAACAGAAACAAGGAGCTACACATTCTGCTGTCCATTGGGGGCTGGTACTTCGGCACAAACAGGTGGGAATGTGAAGTCATCATCTCTTTAGGTTGAGGAAGGATTGGAATTGGTGAACAGGGTGGCTAGAATGAGGCCAGAGAGCTGGTGGAGCAGGTGCTATGGATGGGTAGAAGGTATGGCCAATGAGGACTCAGCTATAATCTAGGTCCACTGAGGCTGGGGCTGGGGCTCAGGCTGACTCTATGACTAGGAATATGAAGTCATTCTGTGGCTGTATTCATTCCAAGGAGTCTCCCTCCATAGGCTTTCTGTGATTCCCCTTATGGATAAAAATACCTATTATTAGTAGTAGTAGCAGTAGTAATAAAAGAGTGGAGTTAGTGGATGGAAAGCCACTCTTGGAACCAAACGACTCAGTATCAAATCTCTTCTGTAACACATACATAAGAGCTGTGCGATCCTGAGCCAGACATTTATCTTAACCTCTTAGTTCCCCAGGCAATTCTCTAAGACTCATAAGTTGCAGAAAGTGTGTAGACCTGTATTTCCCTCATTTGGGATTTCTCTATGAAATCACAAGTCCATTCCATATCTGCTGAGAGGCAAGAGATACTGCCACCACCCTGGCACAAGCTCTCATCACTTCATACCTGGATTTTTGCAATAGCCTGCTGGTAAATCTCCCTGCCTCAGATATCTCCAATCCATCCTTAACTTAGCTTTCAAGGCGGATCTTCCCAAAGTGAAGATCTGACTATGTCACCCCTCTTATTCAATACACCCCACTGGCTCCCTGTCACCTCTAGGGTCAATATGAAATCTTTTGGCTCTCAAAGCCTTTCATAACCTGATTCCCTAATACCTTTCAAGTCTCCCGGCACCACGTACTCTGATGCAGTGACACCGGCCTTCTGGCTGATTCTTGCACAAGACTCTCCCTTTCCAGTTTCTGGACATTTTCATTGGCTGTGCCCCATAGCTGTGATTCTTTCCCTCATCTCTGCTGCCTGACTTCTCTGGCTTCCTTCTGGTCTCAGTTAAAACCTCACTATCTGCACCCAATCCCCTTAATGCTAGTCCCTCTATTGATTATCTCCAATTCATCACATTTATGTAGATGTGTGTGTGTATAATCTGTTTCTGTATGTCTCACTTGTATGCAGCTGTTTGCGTTTTTCCCCTCGCTAGACCGTGAGGTTTTAGGGATCAGGAGTTGTTTTTTGCTTGTCTTCTTCGCTCACTTCAGTGCCTGGCGCGTAGTAGGTGCTGAATAAATGCTTGTTAACTTGATTAGTGGATGTGGAGTCAGGAGACTTAGCTTTGAGTCTGAGCGATTACTGGCTGTGTAACCTTAGGCACTCCATCTTTGAACCTCAGTTTCCCTATCTGTAAAATGGAGATCATAATATGAACACTACCTACTGTCATAAGAAGAGTGCTCTATAAACCTCGGAGGGCCGTGGGAATACAAATTATTATTGTTTTCTGGTTGGGAGGCAATCTAGCATAGTGGAGAGTCCTGGCTCTGGAGCCAGAGGACTGAGTTCCAATGCTGCTCCTGATGCTTACTACCTGTGTGACTTTGGACAAGTTATTTCACTTTCTTGGGTCTCAGTTTCCTCATCTGTAAAAAGAGAGGGTTGGACTCGATTACCTCCGAGACTTGCTCTAGATCTATGAGTGTTTTTACCTATAGGGGTGGGAGCGCGGGACTTTAAAAATATCTTCCCACTGAGCAATGGGGCTGGGGCTCAGGCTGACCAGGAACACTCAGGAAAACAAAAGAAAGACAAAACCACTGCTTGTTTTCCAAGTTTCTAGCCTGCCCTTCCCCTCGAGCCCTTGCCCATTTCAGCTGGCACCACAGCTCAGTGCTTCTCTGGAGTTCCCCCCGGGAGACCCCGTGGGACCCAAGGATCCTGTAGGGACGACACCTTCCCGATTCCTGGATCTTCCCCACAGATTCACCACGATGCTATCCACGTCGGAGAACCGACAAACCTTCATTTCCTCCGTCATAGTCTTCTTGAGGAAGCACGGCTTTGATGGCCTTGACCTTTTCTTCCAGTACCCCACATTTAGGGGCAGCCCCAAAGAGGATCGTGGCCGATTCACCTCCTTGATTCAAGTAAAGTCACTCTCTGGAGACTGGAAGGGAAAGGGAGACTCTGAGACGAGGGGTAGGGGGCCCTGAGGGGAGACTTCTGAGCCAGGGACATCTTTCCCATGCTAGGGGGGATGGGAATGGTGGGCTTTCTGGCCACCGATAAAATACTACAAACACCTAAGATGCTTGGGGGAGGGGGTTGCTGCTGGGCTTTCCCTCTGGCCCCTTCACTGCTGCTTTCTCTCCCCCCTCCTCCATTTGCCTTTATCTCCGATATTGTCTTCCTAACTATTGCCTCTCTCTCCTTTTCTACTTCTCTACTTGGCCCCGCCCCTTACACATACACACACACACACACACACACACACACACACATTCTGTCTCCTCTCTCTCTCCCTCTCTCTCTCTCTCTCTCTCTCTCTCTCTCTCTCTCTCTCTCTCTCTTTCTCTCTCCCTGTCTACCTCTTTCCCCCTCCTCCCCTTTCCTTGTCTCTTTTCTTCTGCCTTGCTTCTTCTTCATTGTCTGTCTCTTCTGCCTTGCTTCTCTGCGTCTGTCCCCTTCTCTCTACCTGCCTCCCTTGCCCCACCTCTCTTTACCTTCCTCCCTCTGCCTGCCTCTCTCTCTAGGAACTTCTGTTTGCCTTCCATAATGAGGCCCAGGTCACTGAACAAAGCAGGCTGCTGGTCACTGCAGCTGTGTCTGGTGACTACAACATCATCAAAGATGCCTATGATGTGCCAACCATTGCAAGGTGAGGAAATAGTGACCCCAGCTGGAGTCAGGGTTTAGGAGTGGCAGGGGAAGGTTGTCACTTGAACCCAGGCAGGCAGAGAAGCTTCCAGCTTGTCCTAGTATGAGTGTGTGTAGAGTTGAGGAGGAAGGGAGATTTATCATCTACGTAACCAAGGCTTTCCCAGTGAGAAGACATGGAGTTCATCTTGAAATTCACCATAATCACCACCATAATTCAAGTCTTGGGCTGGACCCTGCCCAAAAAGCATCAGATAGATTTGGTTCCTGCCTTCTGGCAGCACACAATCCAAGATTTATACTCTGGCACAAATGGATGATGGACCAAAAATGTAAAATTAAAAAAAAAAAAACATTGGGTGCTTATACTGGTTACCTAACAATAATGGGAGAGATATGGGAGCTCTATAGGCAGGCAGCCATTGGTCCAGGAGGACATCATGGAGGAAGGAGAATTTTTAGACTGCTGGAATGATAGAGAAAATATGGCAGATACCTCAGGGCTATAGCATGGATTGGGAGAAAGCAGCAAAGGCAGAAATCAAAGGAACAACTTTGGGATAAAAAATTCTGCCTTCTTTTGAATGGGAACTGTGTCTAAATCTTCATATTTTTATATAACTTTCCTTTCCAGGCTTCTGGACTATATCAGTGTCTTGACTTACGATTTCCATGGAAGTTGGGAAGTGGTCACTGGACACAACAGCCCCCTGTATGGAATGAATGAGAGAAATAAAGTAGACTACTTAAATTGTGTAAGAAGGTGGACACAGGCTGGTTCCCACTTCTATGATGAAGGGAATGGGTGGGGTCCCCACTAACAAAGAGTGGGTGGGAATCTATTCTATCTTCCACAGGAAGTTGCCATGAAGATTTGGAAAAAGAAGGGAGCTCCCCCAGAGAAACTCATCATGGGGTTTTCTGCCTATGGACGTACCTTTGACATCCTGAGCTCCAACCATGGACTAGGAGCTCCTGCTTTTGGGCCATCATCCCCTGGGAATTACACCCAAGAATCTGGGTTTTTGGCTTACTATGAGGTATTTGGGGTAAACCTTCCATAGAGGGCAAGGGATACCTTTGGGAGAGTCCTACATGCTGGGCATTTCTGTTTAGTTGGAGTGTGTGTGCCCGGGGAAAGAAGCTAAGGTGATGGAGGTCTGAGACCTTGGGAATGCTGGGGATAATGCCAATGTGTATATGTTGGGGGTAGGAGTAAGGATGATGTATTCTGCCCTGTGATCATGGGGACAAGGGGAGGAAATAGAAATAGGTGCTTCTAAATCCATCCTTTCTTATCTTACAGAGTGTAGAGATAATCAGAAAAGATAGACTTTGTAAACCTTAAAGTACTATATAAATGGGAGCTATGGTTATCACTATTGGCTAACTACCTGGTTAATCTCTGCCTTCTGGGGAGCATGTATAGTCCTAAAGCCCTTCCCTCTTCTTCCTCCCCTCTACCCCAAAACGCATGCCTTTGGTGAGTGTCCTTCCCTCCACCATACTCCTGCCATGTATACCCAGCTAGTCGTCACCTCTCAGGGAGGGTAGGTGGCCCCATAGGCCTTCTCTTCCTCTATACCCATCCCCTCTGCCCATATCTTTCATTCACACACCCTACTTTTATCTATGCTCTGCTGACAGATCTGTACCTTCCTCAAGGGAGCCACAGTAAAATGGATTACGGAGCAAAAAGTCTCCTACGCCTACAAGAAGAATGCTTGGGTTGGCTATGATGATTTCTACAGCTTTGTTTACAAAGTAAGGACCTGACTCTTCTTTCTTCTCAAGTTTCCGTGGGGCTCCAATTCTTGATGACACATAACTGGGTCCAATGTGTTCCATATTTCCACTTCCACTTAAAATTGAATTCTAGGAGTGGCGTGTGTGCGTGTGAGCGCGCACACATGCTCTCATGCATGCATGCATGTGTGTGCATGCATGAGTTGGAGTATTACAATTTTTTGGGAAGTAGGCAGCTATTTTTGTCATGGGATTTGGTGTGGGTGTACCAGGAAAGCCCCTGCTCTCACTTTTTGACATAATACTGATGTCTAACTTTCCCCCCTCCCCTCAATTCAAGTTTCATTCCTTTGGGTTAAAGTAATGCTCCTGGGCAAAAGGCATTGTAAGTGCCTGTGGCATAGTACATAAAGCCATTATTAGTCATGTGCACCTTAGCATGAATTGATGGATCTGATCCTTTCCCAGAGTTAGATAGGTGGGAGAGCAGGTTTGACAGCATGAGGAAATAGAAAAAGAGGTCAGAACATAGGGCACCAACCAACTGTGGAGCCCTGGCAGCTAGGAGGCTGTCTGATGGGAAGTGAAGGAAGAGAGTACCTAATACTTGAAGCTGAGACAGCAAGAAAGATAGGCTTTTCAGACTTCATGCTTTCACACAAGCCTGGCTTTAGGCTAAGAATGCTCTAAGAAAAAGGATTGTCCTTCCTCTAGCTCCAATGAACATTTTTGCACTGTGGCCATCCATCCGGCGCTCTCTGCACACTGGGATGAGTGACGGGCAGGCGTCATGATGAACGCGGTGTTCTTTGGAATAATGGAAGAGTCTTTGTTCAGTGATGCACGGATGCCGTAAGCTGGCCTGCACAGTCACTCAGACTTTGGTCTTTATGGATTGCCACTTAACTTCCTCCAGTCTGCAGCCTCTTCTTCTGTCTTCCATCTCAGTCCAGATACACCAATGTCTTTCCCTGTAACAAAGGGAAGTGAATTGTGTGCTTGTAGCTAAGCAGGCAGAGGGCCAGGATCGAAGTCTAAGAGGGAGGCACACAAATGGCATGTGTTCAAGAAATAATCAGCACACCCGTATGTCTGGAGCAGAGGGCTGGTGTAGGGGAGTAAGATTTGAATGAAGGCTGGGGCTGTTATGGAGGGTTAAATGCCGGGCAGCATGAAAGGTTTTTGAGCAGTGGCTGTCCCACCTACCTAACCCTGGCAGAGGATCAGATCTGCTAATTCATGCTAATGCAGCTAAATACTCGTGATCAAAACACGTACTTAACCCAAATCTGGCAGTGCCCCATTAAATGCCTTTCCCTCATCGTGTCGTCTGGATCTTGTATTATCGAAAGCTATGCCAGCTGAGTTTGAAGCTGAGGACCCAAGGACACACACACCCCAGGTCTACTGCACGCCACAGTGAGGCATCGGAGTGGATCTCGTAAAGGACTGGCAGAGGGAGGAAGGCAGGGCAATTGGGGTTAAGTAAATTGTCCAAGATTACACAGCTAGTGTGTCAAGTATCTGAGGTCGGATTTGAACTCGGGTCCTCCTGACTCCAAGGCCATGCTCTACTCACTGCACCACCTAGCTGCCCCCTTCCCTTTTCCCTTGCTGCTAACAATAGCTAATGTTTAGATAAAACTTATAAGGTTTGCAAAGTGCTTTACACATCTTATGTCGTTTAGTCCTCACAGCCACCCCATGGGGCACATGCTGTTATTGTTCCTATTTGGCAGATGAGAAAATTGAGGGCAGAGAGATGTTAAGTGATTTGTTCAGGGTCTCACAGCAAGGATGTATCTGAATCAAGATTTGAACTCAGGTCTTCCTTACTCTAGACCCAACATTCTATCCCTTGTGCCACCTAGCTTATTCCTGGCTGTCTTTAGGATTGGGTCTAAAGTCTTAAACTTTGGTAGGTTCTATGAAGCTGGAAAGGCTTAAAATATAATCCTGGCAGCAGACTGTTGATGAGTCTGCTTGTAATTACAACCAAAGTAATTACACAGAGGCTTTTCCCTGGCAGGTT
The DNA here is from genome assembly GCA_028646595.1 of Phalanger gymnotis. Taxonomy (NCBI): domain Eukaryota; kingdom Metazoa; phylum Chordata; class Mammalia; order Diprotodontia; family Phalangeridae; genus Phalanger; species Phalanger gymnotis. The sequence goes on from CM053627.1 coordinate 53,361,272, forward strand.
GGACCCTAGACTATGTGTGTTTTATGGTTATCCATGAAACTAAGAAAGATACAAGCTGGTCCTCAGTCCCATGAATCTCCTCCTCCTCTTTTTCCTTCTCCTCCTGCTCCTTCTCCTCCTCCTTCCTAAGAATTATGTAAGGATTTTTCTTTAGGTACTATGCATATGAGACCTTTGAGTAATGACAAGATCTCACTGCCCTGTATTATTTATTGATACTTTTTTTTTTTTTACACCAAAAAAGCTGATTTAGTATAGCAATGCACAGCTGTAGAGGCTTTCATTCAACAAGGAATCCTTTATGCCTACGGCAAGATCGAAAGAGTCCTTAATGAATGCAACGATAGAGCTAGAATTCAATTCAGTGGCCCTCTTATTATTAAAGTTAAGCGAAGCAGAAATTGAGGTGATGCAAGTCTGCCAAGAGTGTTTGCCACTATCACCAACCGATCCATCAACAATAATTTATAAAGTGCCTGCTATGTGCCAAGCACTGTGCTAGGTTCTAGGGATACAAATACAAAGAATGAAATAATCCCCACTGAAGAGGTTTTACACAAGGTACAAAAGGAAGAGGATTTTTCTCTAGAAGGTGACGGATGATGTACTCCAGATGTTCCCATCTGTGGACAATATTGTTTTGATTGCATCAAGCCTCAGGAAATTACAGGGTGCCTTCTGCAAGATTCAAGAATGCTCCAATGAAGTCAGCCTAGTTATTCATTCAGGATAAACTAGAGAAAAATGCCCCTCTTTTGGACTATGACATGTAGTTGGCTGGCCTTTCCATCAGTTCATCCATTGGTACTTATCTCTGGGATGGGCTGATGACAGTGCAGGTGGACAGTGACTTGGGTCAGGAATGAATTAGGAAGAAGAGGCTGGGATGAATTTGGAGATCGGCGCAGTGTAATTTAGTAACAACCAGTTTCTCCCTGTTGCAAAGGCCTATCTATTTTGAGGGAGGATATAAAGATTCACAAGCTGGTTGACAAGAAGAATGATGTTACTATTAAAAGAAGGGAGGTGGAAATCTGAAGCTTGGTTTCAGATATATTGAGTTTTAGGTGGGGCATTCAGGTGGAAATATCTAGGACGCACCTGCAGGTAGAGGACTGCACTCCAGAAGAGAGTTGAAGACAGAGGACAATTTGGGAATTATATCCATGGATGCTATAGCTGAAGCTATGAAGAGAGGGAGAAAATAGAGAGTGAGAAGAGCAAACAGTTTTTCAGAGATGAAAGTTTCCTAGTGTTAGAAGGGACCTCGGTGATCACTGAATCACGGAATCGTACATGGAGAATTGGACCAGACCTCAGAGGGCATCTAGTTCAACCCTCTCATTGTATAGAGCAGGAAATGGATGCCTATAAAGGTTAAGTGACTTATCCAAGATATTATAAATAGTGATTGATAGAACTGGGATTCAAACCTAGTTTGACTCCAAATCCAGTGAGGTCTTTTTTTTCCCCACTATGTCATCCTATGCCAAAATAACTTGCCAGCCAGGGAAGTGAAGCACAGAGAGATTAATTTGTCCAAATCCCATCACTAATTAATCCTAGGATCAGGTATAGAACTTGAGCAGTTCTTCTGACTCTAATCTGGTATTTTATTTTGTGCCGGACCTGTGATTTCATGGATATGACAATTCCCAGTGAGGAAAGCCCTCTACCAAAATGTAGAGGTACCCTTGCGTCTTAGAGAATAATGTGATTTATTCAGGGCCACACAACCAATATGTGGGTCACAGGTGGGACTTGAACCTGAGTCTTCTTGACTTAGAGGCTAGCTCTCTATCTGTTATGCCCTCTCGGCTTTCACTCGAGTATTTAAGAAAAATACATGGAGCCAGTGAGGGACACGGGAGAGAGGACTGTGTGAGTGTGTGTGTGAGGGCAGAATACTTTATAAAGTAATCCTCAGAAGATTGAGACAGGGAAAGGATACTTTGACTTATCCTTACTCCACAGGAGTGGAAGAGGACAGATTTTCATAAGTATTGCACTTGCCTTCAAGGTCATGGTCACTCTTCCATAAAGCCACAAGGGGAGAAGTGGGCTCCCTGACTGCTCTCTTACTCTTCTCAGGGGCTGGTTGTCTCCCCAAAAGGTCAGAAACTGTATCTCCTTCTTCCTTTCTGTCTCCCATAGCACCCAAACTGGATGGTACTCAGAGCAGTAAGCTGACTAACGGTCACTTACTTTCACAGGTGTGGTTCATAAAGGATGAAAACTATGGGGGAGCCATGGTATGGTCCTTGGATTTGGATGATTTCACTGGCTCCTTTTGTGGGCAGGGGCCCTTTCCCCTCGTGAACACATTAAAGGACACCCTCTTGACTGACAGCAGTAAGCCGCAAGGGAACCTGGGCCAGGGTGCGCCGTTCCAGTTCAGGCTCTAGTGCTCAGGAACCTCAGGCCTGTCGACCTGAATCTTGCAGCAGTCATGCTATGGGACCTGCATTTGCTCTGATGTGTTTGGCTGGGGCGGGGTGTTTAGGGGAGGGACTAGGAGTTGTGAGATGGTGATCAAAGTGGAAAAAAGCTTAGAGATGAATCACCTCATTTTATACATGAGGAGGCTGAGACCCAGAGGGATGAAGCACTTGCCTAATCTCATAGGGTTAGTGGGAGGGCTGGGACTAGAATCTAGGCCTTCTGGACCTCAGACTATGGCGTTTTCCACTGTGACTTGAGGCTTCATTTGTCTAGTGCTCTGCCCCGCATGAGTACTCAGGAGGTATCAATTCTGGGCTCAGGGGTTTCTCCTTTGGGAATGCTTTGAGTAAGGGCCCAATTTACTCATGAAGACAAAAAAAGAACCTTGTTGAGGGCCTGGTCAGAATGACCTTAGCTAAGGGTTAAGCACAAAGGATGGAAGTGCAGCTGGACAATTGGGAGCTTTTAAAAGTAGGATGATGCCTTCTGAGTCATTCATAGCTCAGTTAGAGGAGTTTTTAAATTCCCCTTGCAGGGAGGATAAGGACTGGGAACGAGAAGGCAGAGTCCTTAAAGGCTAAGAAATACAATTGTAAGTCAGCTTGGTGAGAGCTTTGGGAAGGGGAACAGTCGGAAATGGGATTCTAACCGATTCTTTATGTCCTTATTCTAGAGTCCGCCTTAACTCTTCCAACTATACTGAACTTCCAGACTCCTCCTGATGTTTCCACTTCGACCCCTGGAGGGATGACTTCTCTTCAGCAAAAAATTTGGGCACCAGTTAATATCACCTCCTCCACTTTGGAGGAGAACCCAAATCCCACCTTTGGTTCCAATAGCTCCAACAGTCACAGGGAGAACCTCATTATTCCCCAGTTGCTGGAGAAGACTTCCCCAGCTCCTGCAAATACTGCCATTCCACCTGTTGGTAGCATCCCTCCCCAGACCACCCCCACTTTAAAAGCAACTACCCAGGCTCCTGACAACCCCACCACTCTCCCTGTCAATGAGAGTAGCTCCTCTGTTGGCTCCACTGTCTCTTCTAACAATTTTCCCACCTTCACACCATCACCCCAAGCTACAAACCAGAATACTTCTCTATAAATGAAGAGAAAGCCTTGGTACCTGGAAAGATAAAGAAAAACCCTGGGCCTGACTGGAGCTGCATGTGCTTGACAAGTCTCCCTTGTTGGAGCAGAGACACGAAGTACCTGAACCCATCCTTTTTTTTAACCAATAAAGCATGGTTCAAGAATGCCCCCTCTGTCACCCTATTATCACAACATAATAAAAGCAACATTTATACAGTGCTGTCATGAGGGAAATTTTACAAAAGGGTAAACTGAGGCAATTCTTTAAGCAAAAAGACATTTATTAACAGGGGCATGCAGCCTGTCAATAAGGCACGTCAATGGCTGACCTCCATTTATGTCAAAGACCCTGAGCCAAAGGACAGTTCTCCTTTTACAGATATGGGGGTACAGAACAAAGAACAGAACGGGGGGTGACATCATGAAATTGGGTTACAGCATGATTGGTTACAAAGGTAACAAGGTAATTAGTTGGAAGTTTAACAATGGGGCTCACACAGCCCCCCACCCCCAATTCTTCTCTCATGAGAGTAAGAAGTGCTCATTATTTCAGTTCAGCTGCAAGGTTGAGAGATAATGGACAACAAAGCAGACTTCCTTGAAGAATAGCTTGGTGTCCTGACTCCCTTGTGTTTGCACACATCCTCCCAGGTCCGTTAAACTTCTTGAGACAAGACTAGATTGGTAACTAGAGGGAGATCTGAACATTTAAATGTAACCCATCACATGCCAGCCAAATCTCTGAACTAGGTTCAGAGACAAAGGGTCATAACCTAAGTAATTACAGGACAAAAGCAGTTACAGGACAAAATCAATTACTTGTAAATAGGATCAATGAGGAAATGATACAGAATTGACCTTAATCTTTTAGTTCCCCCCTTTGTTCACACACACACACAATATTTATATATATATATATAGAGAGAGAGAGAGAGAGAGAAAGAGAGAGAGAGAGATAGATAGATATAGACATAGATATATAGATCACCCATCTATAGCTAATCCTTTATCTTTAACATAATCATTATCAGCAATAGGGTGCACTAACATAAATTTCTCCAGTGGAAGTTAACATAGACTTTAACATAGTGACTAATGCAAAGTTGAAAAAAGAATAACAAGGCTGATTAATCATAACATGGATCATAACATACCTAAAACCATAGACTGAATTCAGAGAGATTAACATGTCTCAAGGCAACTTAAAAAACTCAGCAAACATAGCTACAGTGAAGCAGAAGAAAAAATAATACAATAATGAACTAACATCAAGTCTCCCAGTATCCCAGTAACCTACTCCCAATGACCATTTTTATCAGCACATTTTAACTTGGGTCCCAGATATCTCACACAGTTGTCTGTTCTCTGGTAACACCTTTTCTTGGCAATCTGGAATAACTCATTCTTAGGGCATCTCTGAAGAGGCTCCTCTGAAGGGGCTCCTCTAGAGTATAGTTGTTTATCTGACTCCATGTCACTTACAGATTCTTAAAAGTTCTTGCTACCCTCTTTTATAAAACATCTCAAAGCACTTTAGTATAGCTTCTTAAATTCTACTTTCTCCAATAATTTATTCATGTGGTGAAAGCAAGCTGAACCTTGTGGTTCTGATCTATAAACAATATAGCTATGAGAAGAATATTCAATTAGGAACCTATAGTTCACTTAAAACTTCAGAGAATTTCAATTCTTAAATACTCCTTGCTATTTCTATCTTTTTCTAAAGCCTGTGCCTGAAATAAACACTGCCAATAACAAGCTAAAGAAAGAATCTTTTAAAAAATCCTCATAAGGATCTGACTTGAAAATGATTCCTTTTGCTTACAGATTTAATATTTATCGAAGCACACGTATAAGCTAAGGCTAAGAGCGCTTGTCTAAATTGACCTCGATTCTATTATTATTTAACTTCTGTGATGAAGTTAGCAATTTGCTATATTGATACATTGAAGAAATTCAAATGCCAACTAAGAAATCAAAAGCTAAATATTTTAAAATACCATAGAAGGCAGGACTCTTAAAACCTTTAAAATTGCCTATGTAATCATCTACTCTTGTTACTTTCTCAAACTTTTTACTCAATTTTTTACTTTATACTTTTTTAGAGCTCCAAATTTTTACCTTTTAGATTCAATTAATTCCAATTCAATTATTTCCAATTTAATTTCAATTCCCCCCTTAGGAAGAATAGAGACCAAAAAGGGCTAATCCTTACCTAAAAACATAAACAGATGGCCTCTCTTACACAAATTAAGTTACTCAAAAGTTGCTAATTTTACTCAAGTGGTAACAAAACACACACACAAATATAAGAATTTATTAATTTAAAATCGTATATGAAGACCAAATGAGTTGTCTTAGAATAAAACATGTCTGCACTTGGAACATGTTCTACACACAGGATGTTTTTGATTTTAACCTGAACTAATTAATAGGTCTATATTTTGGTTCTATATACCTTTGTATCATTGCTTAGTTATTCCCATATGATTTTGAGATATTGCAAGGATCATATCTTGTGCATACATATATAAGTACAAACAGGCATATGACAAGGCCAGATACTCATCAATGTAGTTGTTTAGAGTAAAGGAAATGACTATAATCTCAGATTAAAAACAGTAGAAGATGCTAAGGTATTGCCAACAACAAGATCTATTGGATAAAAGGAAGAAAATATAGATTATCTCGCCCTGGTTATAGAGAATTGCTATGAGGGGAAGAAGCAGATTGGAATCATTATAGCAGCATCAATACTGGTCTTTTAGGCCAGAGCCTAAGGACACAGAATGACTCAATATATGGTTAATGGGATAAAACATACTTAGTTCCATTTAATTCCAGGCAAGAACAGTATAAGCAGCCAAGTGTACGACAGGTACCGTAGCCAGGCTCAGAATTAACCAGGTGGGGAGAATTCTTAGATGGGAAACTGAGTCAAGAGGGGTTTACCTTAGTTTTCTCAAGTTTACCCTCCCAACATTTTCCCCAGGGACAGATATCCCCTTGGCCTTAGATCACAGACCACACTCCCATTGAGCTCCTGGCATTTTTCTTGAAGTTGCAAAAGGACACAGCAAACCTAAAATCAAAGTTTAACAAGAAAAGTCCTGGTCCCAAAGGACTTCACCTCAAACAGCAAAATTTCACTACTCATAGTAGGGCTGGGCACAATTGTTACCAATACTCTTGAGTTGTTGCAATAAATCAACTAACAAATAAAAATTTACCAGACCTTCTAAAAAATCATACAAAAGATTAACATTCACTTAACATAACACTGAACGTTCATTTCTTTTATTATTTCCCTTTCTCAAATATAGCTTTAAGCTTGTCCTAATGGAAAGGCCATTAGTAGCATTTAACAAAGCAATTATATTATGTCAATTCACATAGATGGTGAGTATATGACAGTTCATTCAAAAAGAATCTTCATCTCTTAAGGTATTGAATTACATTAACCCCTAGAACAAAACAAAATCTTTTTTTTTTTTTTACAAAACAAAATCTTTAAGATGGGTCTGTTAGGACTAAGTAAGTTAAAGATGTATTTCCAGTACAGATCATTCCAGATATAAATTAATAATTTTCATAATCGCAAATCAGCACACAAATAGCTTCTGTACCATAAACAAACTTGAAAAAATTCTTACTTAATCAAGGAGTATTTGTAATGTGGAGGGCAATCCTGTTCCCTAAATAAACCAATTTAGTAATTCTTTCACAGGGCTGATAAGCTTTGCATGACCTCACTCAGTCAGAAGTTGGCAGGCTTACACATGAAAAAAAAGGTTTTTTTACAAGGTCTTTTTCCTACTCCTTTTCTTTTCCAAAAAGTAAGCAATTATTATTTCTCCCTTTTAAGATATGCCCAATTAAGTGCTTTATAAGTCTTATACAATAACCCCTAATAACTTAATAATTTTACAGTATCCAAATCAAAAAAGAATTAAAATCCTTAATGAAATGAAATTACCCTTCCCTTAACATTTCTTACACAATGGTTTTCCAGAATTTAAAATACAAGAAAATATAGAAACATAATAATAGTTACAATATTATGAATTTAAAACATAAACAAAACTCCACACTAATCAGCTGATATTAATTTAGTCAAAGGCATTTCCAAATTACCCTTACATGGAAAAGTATTCATTCTACTACAAGTGGCTTTTAAATCCATAATCCTCTTAGATTAGAAAAGATATTAGTACAAAACACATTTCATTAAAAACCCAATTAGCAAAAAGATAACATAAATAGGTCAAGTGAGATCACATAAGCCAAATGAATCTCATAGTAAAATTACTAGGATATTATCTATCTATCTATAACTATATATCTACATATCTTTACTGGATTAACTTTATAGCTGTTATTGTTGGGTCAATTCAAACATGCAGGACTTAACATTATAAGCCACTGTTGCTAAAATTCCTTACCGTATACTCTTAGAGGTCTGGTGAGATCTTAGAACTCTTCATTTCACAAATGAGGGCATCTAAAAGAGATTCTTGCCACGTCAAATTCACAGTAAAAGCATTATCATTATCCATTGTAACACTAATGAACAGTTTCGAACAATTTACACCATTCTTTTAATAATTAAATCTAATCCACAGGAATCCTTTTCCTAGTTCTAAAACAATAAATCACCTTGGGTCTTGGGTCATTTCTCTTAAAACACATTCTAAAGAATGTTAACCCAAAATTTACTGGAATATTTCACCATTTATTAAAAAAATTATTACCATTATTTGGAGATTCACAGAAGAAAATATACATTTCAGTCACAAAGTCACAAATTCAGTTTCTAATTAATTTATGATGTCATCAATTTCTACAGTCTGAGGGAAAAGATTTCCTTATTTCTTATCTGTCTGTCCCTCTTGCACTTCCAGAACTTCACGGGAGCTTAGGAATTGTAAAGTGGAGGAGTGGAGAGGGTAAAGTAGAGAGTTCTGAAGGCACAGACAGGACACATACAGACACCGTTGCAGATACACAGACATAGACAGACAGCTGTGAGAGATAACGGCCCCAATATTTCTTTACTGGTGAGGCACTAGTTACCAGCCTTCTGAATAATTACTTCTGATAATTTACATCCTCTGCTCAAAGAACTCCTTTAGTTAATCAATTTAACTAAATGCCACTGACGATCTTACATATTTCTTTATTCAATTTGGTTACTGGAGACTGTGCTATCTCAAATATAAAAATTTGGAATGAATTTTAAATTTGTCCTCCTTCAAATCACCAATTCAGGATCATTTAAGGCCCCAGATCCCACAAATTCTGAAAGACATTGTAACACAGTTGGGGCTACAGAAAACCCCACAATCTCCCAGAAATAGGAGATATTGAAGACTACTGCAGGTTTAAATTACTCATCTATTTCTCTTCTTACTTTGAGAAATCACCCCCAATAAAATGCATTCTATTAGCGGTCCACTGTGGAGAACAGAGCGGGCTTTTATCTTTATCTCTCTATCTCTCTATGTAGCCAATTATTTCCACATCTTAAGTGTGCAACCTCTAATATAAATAAAACACACAGCAAACCACATTATCACACGAACATAAATAGCACCCCAAACAGACACGGACAGACAAAAAGCTGCAATTTTTCCCAACAAAGATGCTCACCTTAAGCTTGGGGTCAGAACTGTGGAATTTAAGGCGGAGGAGAGAGCCAGATCTCCACCTATGGTCCTCAAGAAGAAACTCCCCCTTTCAGGGACAAAAAAAATCTCACCAGAGAGTACTTAAGAAGAAAGGGGTCCTTTAGGATGCTTGAGGGGGACCAGAAGCACTACCTCTATTCTACCACCATAAACTTTCATGAGTGAAATTTAACAAATGAGTAAATTGAGGCAATTCTCCAAGCAAGATAACACTGATTAACAGGGGCATGCTGTTTGTCAATGGTGTGTGTGGGGGGGTATTGATAGATTGCTTCCATTTATGCCAAAGACCCTGAGCCAAAAGATGGTTGGTTCCCCTTTTATAGGTTTTGGGGTATACAGAACAAAGAACAGAACAGGTAGATGACATCATGGGGCTGAGGACAACGTGATTGTTTACAGAGCTGAGGCAAGGGAAGCGACATGATGAAGTTTCATAATAGGGATTAGCAATGACCCGCCTTCTTCTTTTCATGAGATTAAGAAGTGCCTGTTCTTTGAATGTAGCTGCAAGAGAACAGACCGGACCCTGCTGGACGACAAAGCAGACTTCCAAGAAGGATAGCTTGGTGGTGTAAAGATCCTAGGCCTCACTCCTTTGGGTCCACATGCATCCTCCAAAGTTCATTAAATTCCTTGAGGCAAGACTAGACCACTTAGAAGGAGAGCTGAATTTTTAAAGGTAATCTATTACAGGTCAGCTGGATCTCTGAAGAGCAGTGACAGGACAAAATCAGTTACCCGTGAAGAGAATCGATAAGAAAATCAGAAAAATAATACCAAGTAATAAGATGATAATAATAAATAAAAATAAGAATCAATAATAAAAAATCGATTTTAATCTTCTCAGTGCTAACTACGTGCCAGGCACTGTGCTAAGCTACTTAAGATTATTATATCATTTGAGCCTTATAACAACCCTCAGAGCTGTTATAATCCTCATTTTACAGATGAGAAAACTGAGGTAAGCAAGCTAAGTAGCTTGCCCAAGATCGCACAGCTAGTAAGTGTCTGAGGCTGGATTTGAACTCAGGTCTTCTTCCATCCGGACTATCCACTGCACTACCTCTCTGCTCCTATGCTGGGAAATGCTGGAGAACCTTCAATAGCTCACATTTTTTTCTAGAATAAACTAACTTTTCACTTTGGTATTTAAAGTCCTTTGCAATCCGACTCCGGTTTTCCTTCTAGTGTATTATAAATGACGACTCCATGGAACTCTACGTTCCTTCCTAATTGGTCTACTTCCTTCACCCCAAATTCCACCATCTGTGCCTTTGCCTGGGCCATCCCCCTGTCTGGAATGTATCTTTCCTTGTCTCTGCTTCTTGGAATCCTCAGTTTCCTTCAAGGCTCAGGAGCTGCCTGCGATAGGAAGCTTTACTTGTTGTTCCTTGTTAGTGCTCTCTCCTCCCTCCTCAAATTATTATGAAGAAACAGAACTGTCCACATATATCCCCATCATCAGAATTCAAATTTCCTGAAGCTACAGATTTTATTTTGGTGTATTTGTTTTCCTTCCTTGCCCAAAGTAGGGACTGAATAAACACTTGTTGGACTAAATCTGAATGAACTTAACTCTCCTTTTGCTTTGCTGCTGTCCACAATTTAGTTCTCCCCCAAGGTATGATGATATAGGCAGCCATCTGATTTCTCACGCTTCTCCATTTGCTGTTGTCTGCAGTTCAACTCTCCTCCAGTAGATGGCGCTTGTCCCTTTTCTCTAACCAGGCCTGTACGGAACAAGACAATGAGACTGTTATTTTCCCTAGGTCAAGTAAATACACTTCTGTTAGTCTTCATATAACCCATAACTCAACACCCCAAGTTCTGAGCTTACATGGACTGGAACAATTGAAAAAATATTAAATAGCACAGGACAAAGCACTAATCATTTCACTGGAGACCTCCTGCCATGTTGGTATTGGACCATAAATGACTACTCGCTGAGACTGGCCATCCGACTAAATTTGAATCCGTCTGATTGTTTATCAGCTAATTTGTATCCTTCTGTCTTCTCCAGAAGAATATTATAAGATACTTAGTCAAAAGCAGTGATAAAATCCAGATAAACTATCAGTAGCATTTTCCCCAAGTACAAGGTTAGTAATTCTGCTTAAAAAAAAAAAAAGGAAATGAAATTAATTTGGCATGACCTATTCTTGATGAAGCCATGCTTACTCTTTATAATTTCTAGCTGTCATCATCTCTCAATATTATTATTATTTTTAGTAAGTTTTTAATTATGTCTTCTATTTCTCATGTCATTAAGGTTATCTTGAGTATCCCTCCCTGTTCCTCTACCAGATAACCAATAGCATTGTTAAATTTTTACACCCCCTCCAAAATTGATTATTGCTATTTTTTTTTTGTAATTTTTGTCAATTTACAGGGTATGAGGTGAAACTTTAGGGATTGTTTTGATTTATATCTCTTTTATTATTAGTGATTTGGGGCATTTTTTCTTGTAACTGTGAATACTTTGCAGTTCTTTTTTGGGAGAACTGTTCATATCCTTCGACAACTTATCTATTGAGGAATAGTGATTAGTTGTATATATATATGTACATATATACATACATATGTATATATGTAGACATACATACACACATATACACATATAAATACATATAACTTGTTACATATATTTTATATATGTGACTATATATACATAAATTATGTATGTATATGTGTGTATATGTATCTATCCATATAATATTTTTGGACACCAAACCTTTCCCAGAGAAATTTGATTTGAACATTTTATCCCTTTTGACCACTTCCTTTCTAGGTGCATTAATTTTATCTCTGCAAAAGCCTTTAGTTTCAATTAATCAAAGTTGTCTGTTTTGCCTTTTGTAACTGTCTCTGTCTCTGTCTCTTGTTTGGTTAAGAATACGTCTCCTACCCATAGTTATGAGTTGTATACAATCTGCTTCTCTTCTAATTTTTTTTAACAGTCTGATCTTTAATATTGTATCTATTTAGAATGTACTGTGGAATATGGCATAAGACGTTGGTCTGTTCCTAATTTCTTCCAGGCTGCCTTCGAGTTCTCTCAGGAGTTTTTATCAAATAGGGAGGTTTATCCTAGGTAACTTATATTTTCCACTTTATCCAACACTGGGTTATTGAATTCTGTTGTTTCTGAATTTCCCTTTGTCTAGTCTGTTCTATTGTTCTCCCTGTTCTTTAACCAAAACTAGATGGTTTTTGAATTGATGATTAATTTATGAAATTATGAAATGGGATAGGCATGCCTGATTCTTTGGGAACTAACCAGAAAAGACCATAATGGCAGCAGGAAACCGGGCTGTAATTACACTTTCAAAAGCACAGAGAGTGTAGGGGCAAACAGCACAGAAAGTATAGAGAAAAGTGGCGAAAGGGACACAGAGGCAGATGTGGGGACAGGGGATGGGATGGTGAAGGAAGGCAGGTGGCATGAAGAAGAGAATGAGGATGGGGAGAAGCAAAGGGTATATCACTCATCTAACCATGGATTACAGTTGACAGCCTGGTCTGCACAGACCAATGGAGATGGAAGAGAGCTTGGGGAGGGCAGGAGGCTGAAGTCTCATTTTTATAGAGTTTTGAAGGGAACAGACCAACTTTTATCTTGGAGTTTGTCCATTAACATATCCAAATCATTTCAAAGTTTTCAGTAAAACTTTAAATTTAATGGGTCCACATCATCTCAAAATTATTAGCATCTTTTGGTGATCTGCTGGTCTTTACTGTGGAGGTTTGGAATTTGTCTAGGATTTACATATCACAGGACCAAAAGGCCCTGACAGCAGAACCTAGACAGCTTCTGCTGATTGAGTACATATTATCAGGATGTGCATTTTGGCTAATATTTGATAAATTTTGCAAATTACATTCCTTTGATCTTTGGAATGGTTTGTATGTGACTTACAAGTTCCCCTTTGCAATCTTACTTCATGCTGTTACCCCTACTTATAAATGTATCTACTATGCTAAGAATGGGAGGATGGTCAGGGGGACCAGAATAAGATGTAATTTTAACAAATTTTGATTACTGCTGCTTCATAATATAATTTGAGGTCTGGAAGTGCTATTCCCACTTCATCTCAACTTCCTTTCATCATTTCCCTTAATATTCTCGATCTTTTGTTTTTCCAAATGAATTTTGTTATTATTTTATCAATTTCTATAAAGTATCCCCTTGGTAATTTGATTGATATAGCACTAAAAGTGTAAGTTAATTTGGGTAGTATTGACATTTTTATTATATTGGCACAGCCTAGCCACGAGCACTGATTATCCCTCCAGCTATTTGTTATTCTTATTCCTTTTTAAAAAATTATTTTTAGTTTTCAACATTCACTTTCATAAGTTTTAAATTTTTTTCTGCCTCCTTCCTCCCTAAAGTGTTGTTTATTTCTTTAAGGAGCAGACTGTAATTGAATCTATACAGGTCTTTCATGCGCTTTCGTAGATTGGTCCCTAAATATTTTATGTATTTTATCTTTATGTGGAATGGGATTTCCTTTCTACTATTGCTTCTTGGTTTTTACTATTATTATTAGGAATGTTGTTGACTTTTGAGGAATTTTTTTTTTTTGTAGTTCATACTGTTGCTGAAGCCATTGTCCCAATTAGTATCTTTGCTGATTCTCTAGGATTTTCCAACTACAGCATTATGTCATCAGCAAATAGAGATGCTTTTATCTCCTCTTAACCAATCTTTATGCCTTAATTCTTTTTTTGTCTTGTTTCAGTTAGTAGAATTTCCAGAACTACATCAAATAACAGTGGGAAGAGTGGGCATCCTTGTTTCACTCCTGTATTTATTGGAAAAGGTTCTAGGTTATCCTCATTTCATATAATGTTTTTTAAATAGATGCTTTTTGTGATATTAAAAAAGTTACTCTATGTATATACTTTTTCTTAGCATAAAAGTTTTTCTATTTTGTTTTTTCTATTTTCCTACATTTATTTTTTCTATTTGTTAACATACATTTGTGGGGACACAATTTTACCCCCTAAGGATTGCTTTAGCTGAATCCCAGAAATTTTGATATGCTGTTTCATCATTATAATTTTTTTTTACATAATTATCGTTTCTATGATTTGCTTTTTTTTAACTACTCATTTAGGTTTTGGGTCTGTTGTTCCTGAACCAATTAGTATTTTTATTGTATTATAGTCATAAAGCATCTATTAAGTATTTCTGTCTCTTTACATCTGTCTGCAGTATCTCTGTGCCCTAAATGGTCAATTTTTATAAAAACTCTACGTGGTGCTGAGAAATATGCATATTCTTTTGCAGTATCATCTAGAAAATACTTTGTCTTTAACTCGAGTTTTGCTAGTAATATACTCAGTTCCATATTTTGTTTGCTTATCTTTCTGTTTGACTTGATGTCTTTTTCCACCATTGTGTTACTGTCTGTGTCTTCTTGTAGCTCAGATATTTCCTTTATCAATTTGGATAAGCCATTTTGAACATACGTTTATTATTGATATTAGTTTATTGTTTGTGGTTCCTTATTTGTTGTCCAGTAGATAGTTACTTTTAGTGTTTAATGTAGTTTCCTTGTTTATTCCTTTTTATTTTTTGAATATTTGTTTTTGCTTTGTCAGATAGCATGACTGCAACTTCTGCTTTTTTGGATTACTTGATGAATGGTATATTTTTTCCCCATTCCTTCAGTTTTATTTTGTGTAGATCTCTAGATTTTTAAAATGTGTCTCTTATAAACAACAGATTGTAGGGTTTTGTTTTATCTACTCTGTCACTCTTTTATTTTATTGGATTGTTCAATCCATGCACATTTAAAGTTGTGAAAGTTGTGTTTCTATTTTCTTCCATTTGTCTCCAATATCAGGGTTATGTTCCCCCACCCCCGTCTTTTGCTGTAAATAGAGTATCATGTTCCTTCGGTTACTTTACCTTAATTTGTTTAATTTAAAATTAATATTTTTATTTAGTATTTTATTTTTCCCCATTTACAGATAAAAGCAATTTTTAACCATTCATTTTTTAAAGTTTGAGCTTCAAATTCTTTGCCTTCCTCCTACCTCTCCCACCTACCTGCTCCACCCCCCACCCCCATTGAGAAGGCAAGCAATTAGATATAGGTTATACATGTGTTTTGTTTTTTTTTTTAACCACGGCCCCTTTCTTCCCCTCACTCTTGACCTCCCCACTCTCATTTGTTATGCCTTTCCCTTTGGTATTTTGCTTATTAGTTCCCTTTTCATTCTTGCTTTTATCTGGTTATATAATTCTTCTTCCCTTTTCCCCTCTTTTGGCCAGATTTTCTCTTCATTTTCTTTCTTTCAACTAGTCCTGTTCTTTGGTTTTTAAAATTTCATTTTTTTTGTGCCTCTTTTCAAAAAGAATTTCTCTTATTCTTTTTATTATCCATCCTCTCTGTCTGCCCTAGACCCCTCATTCTCTGGTTCATGACCCCTATCATTATCTGGCCTCTCTCTTTTCTGTGTATACCTTATGCCAGGGCTTTCCAACCTTAGGTTATCTCAGGGCTGCATTAAAATAAAATAATTATTTGAGGGCTGCACCCAGAATAAAAAATACAGTATACTAATAGAAAGTGGGGAAACACACGTCATCAATACGACAGGTGAAGGCACGAAGCACGAAAGCAAACACAAAACAACAAAGCGACAACACAACAGTATAAAGGTAGGTGCATGCTGACTAGTCTGCATCGTACAGACGGAACACATCCCACAGATAGATTGAAAATTCTGTGCGATATATTCCATCCGTAATACTGCTTTAAAACACCAAAGAAAATTAACATGAATGAGATTATTTATTAGTGATGGAATTAAAACAATCTAATATGCATTCCATGTAAATTATTATTTTATTTTTTCACTTGAGAAAATTAAAACCCACAGGCTGGCTGCATTTTGGACAACCCTGCCTTATGCAATCAAAACTTCTAAGGTATCTATGCTGGGCTCTCCCCATAGGTAATTTTTGCCATTGTTTGGTAGAGCTCACCCTATGGATTCTCTTTTTCCATTGGGCTTCACTCCCAGAACAATATCAATTCTTGCAAGCATCAGAGAGGTGCAGTTATCACTGCCCAATGGTACCCCTCTCCCCCTTCCCCTGCCCACCAGCCCCTAACGTGTCCTTGATTATGCAGCCCACCATTGATCTATACCCTCCCCTTGCTTATCTTTTTTTCCCCATTTGTTTCAAAATCTCCTCTCTTGGTTCATAACCTTTTACTACCCCACATGTCAATTGCCCCCGGGATTTCCAGCTCCCCCTTTCCCAAGGTAGGATGAGTGGTCTTTTCAAGCACCAGATCCCCCAGACTACACTCAGCATAAGTTCTCCATCTTTCTACATAGAACCATGGCCCATAGGAACATTTGTTAGCTGAAACCCTCCCACCACCAAAAAGAGGTCTCCTTCCTTCCCAGTCCCAACTTTTCAATCCTTTTTCCCTCTCTGAAGGCTCTTCTCTTTCCGAGACCTTAAAAGTCAGTAGTTAAATTTAATAATTCAATTCGGAAACAAGTTCTGTAAGTGATCAGGAGAAAGGCCTTCAAATACAAAGGAAAAGAATAACACAAAACCATTCTGCACCCACCAAAAGGCACAGGTATCAAATATGTGTTCCAAAGATAAATGAAACTCAGTATGTAGCCCTCATTACTAGCCCTTCATTTGACCTAGGCCCATCACACATTTCTCTTTTCATTTACCCTCCCATTTTGTAATGTAGACTCACAAAAATACTGGTAGGTAGTGTGTCACCAGATTCTGGTCATAAAGTACCACTGAACTTCTGCATTCACCACTATCTCCTCAATTTGTGTACATTTAGAAAGAAGTAGCTCTCTGCTATGCTGGGCCTGGAGTCAGGAAGACTTATCTTCCTGGGTTCAAATCTGGCCTCAGATACTTACTAGCTATGTGACCCTGGGCAAGTCATTTAACACAGTTTACTTCAGCTTCCTCATTTGTAAGATAAGCTGGAGAAGGAAATGGCCAACCACTCCAGTATCTTCACCAGGAAAACTCCACATGGGGTCACAAACAGTTAGACATGACTGAAATGAATAATAAAAATCTCTCTGCCGTCATTCTGTTGCTGTTGCTGTCCTTGCATTTATTCACACCGCCTAATTTCTATTGTCTGGCATGTTTGAGAAGCAGTCTCTTCAGTTCTGTTTTTCTTTATAAGAATTTTCAAACACTTCTTTATTATTAAACATTCATCTTTTTTCATTTATGGTTAAGTTCATATTGGCAAGGTAGGTTACCCTGAGCTACATACTGATTTTCATTTATCTTTGGAACACATTATTTCATTCCTGTGTCTTTTGGTGGGTGAAGAATAGTCCTATGTTATTTTTCTTTTCCTTTGTATTTGAAGTCCTTTTCCCTGATCACTTACAAAACTTGCTTCTGAACTGAATTATTAAATTTAACTACTATGTGTCTTGGCGTTTACAGCCTTGAGCTTTTTTTTCTTCTGGAAATGATCTATGAATTCTTTCAACTGGTATTTAATTTTCTGTGTTTAGAATTTCTGGGCAGTTGTCATGCATTCTTCTTTTTTTAAATTTATTTTTAATATTTTTGGTTTTCAGCATTGATTTTCACAGGCTTTTGAATTACAAATTTTCTCCCCATTTCCTCCCCCCCACTCCAAGATGGCGTACACTCTGGTTGCCCTGTTCCCCAGTCTGCCCTCCCCTCCGTCGCCCCATTCCCCTCTCAT
>CM053627.1:53379732-53405285 GCA_028646595.1 Phalanger gymnotis
TAGACAGACAAAGAGACACAGAGAGAGACAGAGACAGAGAGAGAGACAGAGAGACACACAGAGACAAACAGAGACACAGAGAGACAAAGAGACACAGAGAGAGACAGAGACACACAGAGATAGACAGAGAAAGAGACAGAGAGAAAGAGAAACAGAGACATACATACACAGAGACACACGCAGAGACACAGACAGAGAGACATAGACAAAGAGACACAGAGAGAGAAAGAGACAGAGGGAGACACAGAGAGACACACATACACACAGAGACAGACAGAGTGCGCTGAGCAGGTTCGTAGAAGGCCTTGAATGACACGATTTTGGGTGGAAGGTAATCTCTGTGGGAAGGCCCTACCACCTGAGGTGGAGCAGAGGATGCTGGGAAAGGCCTGCTGCTGGAGATAGGGTTTGAGGAGGGTCTTGAGGAAAGAAGGGCAAAGCCAGGAGGTGGGGGGAGGAGGGGGGGTCACTCCTGGCTTGAGGGACTATGGAGAAAAGCCTGCCTCTCCCGATTAAGGCCATGGAGGGATTCACGTCGATGCCAGGCCCCTAGGCGGTGCTTAATAAATGCTTACTGCCTGACTTCTTCGAGGAACAAGGAAGGCTGGTGTTAGTGGAGCACAGATCATGGGGGGCTGGGCGTTAGGGGGAAAAGACTGGCCAGGAGGCCTGGGTTATATGAAAGGGCTTCTAATGCCACATTCGGCAGTGCCTGGCACGGAACAGGCACTGAATGAATGCGGGGAAACAGCTAGGCGACCCGAGCACAACGCTTGGTATACAGCAGGCGCTTAATAGATGCTTACTGCATGGCCGACGGGAAGCAGGCGGTCCAGCGCGGAGGGGGCGCCGCCCCGCCCAGGAGACGCCGACACCTGCGTCCCCGCAGCCAATCACCGCAGGTTCAGCCCCGGCCGGTCGTCCACCTTCAGCCCCGGCGGCCGGACGTGCACGCTGTCCCGCGGGAGCGGCGGCCTGACTGCGGTGCGGGGCCGCGACACCGTAACCGTGAGTAGTCCGGCTCACGCTCGCTTCGCTCCGGCCGCGGTCACTGTGCGAATCCTGCTGCCCGCCAGGAAGCGCAAGGGCCGACATAGAACACGCCGGCGGGTCCCGAGAGCGCTCCGGCCACTTAGGCGGCCCGGGCGAGTCAGTTAACCGCCGCCTGCCTCAGTTTCCCCAACTGAAAGATGGAGCTCACCGCGGCACCAGCCTCCCACGCTTGTCGAGATTCGAATGAGGCGTGTTTTGCACCGAGTGGGTGCTTCGATCGCCCCCTCCCCCACCTGTCCGCGGCGAGAAAGCAGCCCCTCCCTGAGCACTGAATCATGGATTCTTGAAAGCCCCCAGCCCTGTGGAAGCCGCCTGGCCCTGGTTCAAGGGCCCCGCCCGCGGCATCCAGGACAGGTGGCCTTTTCTGATGATTGATTTTTGGTGGAAATCTTTTAGCATCCGGGAAAGGCAGTTTTTAAAAAGTCGTGCTTTGATTTACATCTTTCAACATCCGTGACGGGTGTTTTTTTTTTTAATTTTTAAATAAAATTGTTAGTTTTTAGCACCCGGGAAGGGTAGTTTCTTTTTTTAAAGTTGATTTTTTTTATTGAGATCTTTCAGCATCCATGACAGTTTTCTTTAATTGATATTTTTTAGACCCAAGACAAGCAGTTGTTTTTTTTTTAAGTTGATTTTTTTTATTGATATCTTTCAGCATCCAAGACAGGTAGGTTTTTTTTAAAGTTAATTTTTTTATTAAAATCTTTCAATATCCAGAGCAGATTTTTTAAAAAAGATTTTTATTGGTATCTTTGAACATCCAGGACAGTTTTTAAATTAATTTTTTATTGATCTCTTTGGCATTTCAATCATTTGCATTTCAGTATCTTCCCCTCTCCCATTTCTCTCCCAGAGCCATACCTTATGAAGAAAAATTAGAAAAGAGAAAAAAAAAACAACGAATTCATTGAAACTCATCAACATACTGAAAAAGTCTGACCTTATGTGCAGTGTTCCACACCTATAATTTCCCACCTCAGCAAAGAAGTGGGGTGGGAATGGTCCAGGCACCACCTGAACATTTCTTTCTACCTTTTAGGCATCACGTTCCATGATTGGACGGCTCTATTAGATAATTCTTAGTGTGGTGGATGCAGGGGTGTGCTGGTGAATATTTAACAACTGGCGCTCTGAAAAAAAAAAAAGTCTGCCCGGCACATTTTTAAATTTCATTTGTCTTATCAACATTTTCCCCATCACATCCTTAAGTCTCAACAACAGTCAACAAAACAATGAATCAAGTGCCGTTGTCAGCATCTGCCTTGCCCGGGTGTAAATCCTCACAATGAAAATTTAACGGAGGCGGTGGTTCTGAGCTGCTTACAGCACCCCCACGGGTATAAGTTAGAAGGGGTGGTCCAGCCTTGTGATTTCAGCTCGTTAATTTATGGTCTTAGAGCATGTCTGGGTCTTCGAGACACTGGATGGCCCGTGATCACATCCTTAAGGCAGGAGCCGATGAGCCCTGGCTTACCCGACTTCCAGGCCAGCACTTAATCCAAGATGCCACTTGTCTTTCAGACATTCCTTATATTGAGTCAAAATCTCTTCCTTCTGGAGAAGCAGAATAAACCGGTGGGTTCTGTTCTCCATACGATGTTACAAGTCTTAAGTGATTTCAAATATTTCAGTGTTTCCCCACTCCCCTCCTTTAATCTTCTCTTCCCCAGGGTTTTGTTTTTTTTTAACTATTCCTCATAGAGGACCGTGAACTTCGAGCCAGAAGCAACTTTAGGGGTTATCTAGCCTTATCTTCTCATTTTACAAATTGATAAACTGAAGATCAGAGAGCAGAAATGATTTGGCCAAGATCACAGGGGTCGTGAGTAGCAAAGCCTGGGTTTAAATGGAAGTTCTGGGACTCCAAATTAAAATCACATCTTAATCTAAAATCAGTTTCATTTCTATAGATTCTCACAGCCAGAAGTGAAATCGTGTTATCAGAGTTAGAGGGCAGATATAAATCATTTGGTCCTTCTCTGCTCCGTCCTACGTGGTCACATCGTAAATGGTCAGACCCAAGGCCAGCTGTGGTCTAGCCCTGGAAGAGGCCACATACGTAATGCTTCTGATTCCCCCCGGGAGAGATTCGGGTCTCTTGAAGTTTCTAGCCTCAACTTCTGGTCCTGGGCTTTATTTAATCCCTCTGTTTATTTGTTAAAACTGTATTTGATTCCTCATAGACCCACCACCACTTGGCTTCCTTTGCTTCCCCATCTGGATTCTCTCTGGCTTCATTGTCCGGATGCTCGTTTGTGGGGTGGGGATTTCTGACCCAATTCATTTGTCTCTCCCCAGGTTCAGAACATTGTTGTCCGTAACCAGGAGTTTGGCCTGAGTGAGAACGAGCCCACCAACCCCTTCTGCTATTCAGACTTTGATGGGATTTTGAGCATGGCGTACCCAGCAATGGCTGTAGGCAGTTCTCCAACAGTGATGCAGGAGATGCTGCAGCAGAGGCAGCTCACAGAGCCCATCTTTAGCTTCTACTTCTCCCGGTAAGAGCCAGTCAAGGATCAAGGCCTTCAGGGCCTCAGTGTGCCTAGTGCTCCAGGGACTTCTCAGTCAGAAAGGCTACTTGGTACAGTGGCTGGACTGTTGGACCTGAGTCAGGAAGATCTGTGTTCAAATCCTGCCTCAGATACTTACTAGTTTTATGATTCTGGGCAAGTTAGGATTTGAATGGAGGTTCTGGAACTTCAACCCAAAAGCTCTTTCTATCACATCATGCCTATAGGCTTAGTGTGAAACCAGTCATATTTGCCCTAGAGCAGGGGTGGGGAACCTGCAGCCTGCACAAGTGGCCTTCTAGGTCTTTGGGTGTGACCTTTTGACTGAGTCCAAGTTTTACAGAACAAATCCTTTTAAAAGGAGGATTTGTTCTGTGAAGTTTGGATTCAGTCAAAGGACCACACTTGAGGCCCTAGAGGGCCACCTATGGCCTTGAGGATGAAGATTCCCCACCCCTGCCCTAGAGCCTTACAACCAAAAGTGAAATCATGTTTCTGGGGCTAGGAGGCAGATATAATTCAGCCTGTTTCCTCATCTGTGAACCGAGGTTTGTTGTGAGGATCAAAGATCCCAGGGTTGTTTTGAGAATCAAATAAGATAACAGATGTAAAGCATTTTATAAACCTTAAAGCACTATATAAATGCTGTTACTGTTCTTATTAATCACAAAAGGCTCTGACACTATGGGTTTCAGAATAAGACATGCGTGGTCTACATTTTACATGAGAGGCAAGTTCCTAAAAGTTGTATGTAAATTGAATTTTTGGAGATCATATTTTAAATCCAACTTTTAAGTATAATTGGATAAATCATTTTGTAACATAAACCGAAACCTTTGTAAAGTGAATCATTTCCCACTGATACTCTTTTTGGCATACCTGGATTTTCATATTTTGGGTTTGCTTAAAGTGGGGCAAGCCTGTGGTTATTTAAAGGGAACTCAGAAGGCGGGAGTCCCCCAAATCGGACCGTGATGTAGAAAATTGTTCTCTCCCAGCTTCTGCCTACCCCAAATGTCATTGTATCCATAGACCCCCTAATCTTTCCCCCATCCCCAGGGGTGTTTCTCATAAGACACTCCCCACCAAGGGCAGAGAGCCAGCAGAGGCAAGGTCAGTATAAAGCTGCTAGTCCTCCATGGTACCAAGGGCAGGAGAGCCTATGAAGAACACACTTGGAATCGCCATCAGGTCTGGCTCCAAGTGACGCTGGAGATGGTTCTCCACCTAGACCCCAGTCCCAAACATCCTGACCTCAGCTTTAGGAGGTCTTCATATAATTTGCATTCAGGGACATCATGGTGCCCAGGCCTGTTTTTTTTCTTGGATTAATGACTCTTTTCTTCAGCCCTGACTGTCCAACCTGTCTAACTCTAAACTTGGGCTTTCTGGCCAGCTAATACCCAGGGAAGCCCTCCTAAAGCCCCATGCAAGAGGAAGGGGTCAGGCACCTGAACTCACCATATTTTTTCTCTGTTCCCAGCCAACCAATTCAGCAGTATGGAGGGGAGCTCATCCTTGGAGGTGTGGACCCTCAGCTGTACTCTGGTCAGATCACCTGGACCCCTGTGACTCAACAAGTTTACTGGCAGATTGGCATTGAGGAGTAAGTCACCTCATTGATCTGTCCAGGAGCCAAGAAATAGTGTTTCCACAGCCTTCCCCTCATAAGAAACTCTTTTCTGGTCTCTTTAGAGCTTTGCAAACTTTAAAATACTATATGTTAGTAGCAATTATTATTTCCTGGGTATGGCAGAAAGGGAGGCGGGTAATGGGGACGTTTTCTCCTGTCACGAGGAAGATGGAACACTCTCTTAAGGACTTCACAGTCTCTTGAGTGAGTTAAAGACCAAGATAGATCTTGAACTCTTGGTCCTCTGACCTCTAACCCTTTAAATTTTAATACTGCTGGCAGCAGTGTGCTGGTAAATGTTTAATAACCAGCTTTCGGGGGTTGGGGTGGGGAATGTGCATGATGTACTTTCAGGTTTAATATACATTATTATAATTTTTTCCATCTCTTTCTTAAGTCTAGACCATCAATGAAATGCTAAACCAAGCCCTGATTCACAGAATTTGCTGATTTCTGAAGCATAAGCACTCATTTAATCTGTAGCTGATTCAGAATGACTCCAGCAAGCCCCTGGCTGGTCACCTGAATCTTTCAAAACCAGCAGCTTGATATTCTTGGGTCTCTTGAATGTGGGTCCTTGCCTTAGCTTTTCTGAGTTTCAGTTTCCTTATCTATAAAATGGGAATAATACTGATACCTGCTTTGGTTTACCTCACAAGATTGTTATGAGGCTGGAATGAGACCATGATGAGAAAGCCCTTTAGAAATACATTTTATAATTGTAGCGTATTAAGCCTGTGATTACCAATAAGATTTTAATCTCAAAAATCTTCAGTAGTTCTTCCTTGTCCACAGAATCAAATCTAACCCCCCTTGCCTAACATTCGAGGATCTCACAGGTTTCTCCAGTCAGTATGTCCAAAGTCATTTTCCACTACTCTCCATCGTGGACTGTCCATTCACAGTTGTCTTTTTACTGTCCCCATACCTTGCCACATCTTTCCCTGTTTCCGTACTTTCTACTAGAAATTGCCCTATTTCTTCTCTCTGTCTCACCACTGTTGCTCATCCTCTAACGGGTGGATCAGATCCTCCTTCATGAAGTCAACTCTCATCCAACTTCTCATCCTAGTGTGGCCACTCATGAGCTTTGAGACCTAGGGCAAGTCACCTGACCTCTCATGGTCACCATTTTCCTATCAGGAAAATCAAAGTATTGGACTAGATGGTCTCTAAGATGTCAAATGATTCTAAAGTTCTCCGGCTTTTTGCCTCTGTGTCATCCTGGCCCATGATGACTTCTCCTTCCTTTGAATGTCTCCAGTACTCATTTCCCAGTACTCACCCACTTGGGGCTTAGCATTTATTAGTTTAGTTCATGTTCCATGTGTGTATTGTCCTATTTCTCCAGTTGAATGGTAGAATTTCAGGACCTGCCGGGGTGGGAAGGGACATGGCTTCTGGACTGCTTCAATTGCCTGCTGAACAGTCTGACAGCCTTGGGTCTGGTCTCCCCTTCAGGTTTGCGATGGGTAACCAGGCTACTGGCTGGTGTGCCCAGGGCTGCCAGGCCATTGTGGATACAGGAACCCTCCTTCTGGCTGTTCCTCAGCAGTACATGAATGCCTTCCTGCAAGCGACTGGAGCCCAGCAGGCTCAGAATGGTGATGTGAGTGACCAGAGGCCGAGGGCATCTCTGGAGGTCAGGGATGAGCTGACAGGAGCAGCCAGAACTCAGCCTATGAAGGGGAGCAGCAGGGGTGGGTGGGCAGAGAACAAGAGGGGGTCAGAGCAGAGGGGAACTTTTCCTAGGGGAATGGATCTTTGAATATGGAGTATCCCTGGATGGGCAGGAGCTGCTGCTGAGTACTACCTACCAGTATGTGATAACATAGAGTGCCGGATACTGGGTTCCTCAACTGTAAAAGGAGAGCAGGTGATCTGAGCCACACAGTTCATCTAAACTGATTGTAAAAATGAGGGGGGAGAGAGAGAGGCAGAGAAGAGGGAGGGAGGAAGAGAAAGAAGGAGAAAGGAGGGAAGGAAAGTGAGAGAGAGATGAGAAAGGAGGGAAGGAAGGAGAGAGAAAAAGAGAGAGAGAGAAAAGGAGGGAGAAAGAGGGAAGGAGAGAGAGATGGAGAGAGACCAGGTAGTACTAATAGACTCATTGATGCTATTGGGAAGCATGTTCCTTTTACCTCACAAAGAGGGTGAGATTTTTAGACTAGTGAAGAGAAAGCTTTGGCGGAGGGTTGGATGAGAATGGAGGGAAGAGAGAGAGAAATGATTGCTGTCTTCACATATTTGGAGGGCTGTCATATGGATGAGGGGGACTAGCCTAGTTCTGCTTGGCCCTAGGGGCCAGAACAGGGGGGACATTGAAGATTTTAGGCTTGCTCTAAGGGGGAACTTCCTAACAATTACCCACTTCAATGACTAGGCGGTCTTAGGAAATCCTAAATTTCCATCCCCAGAAGTTGGCATCCCTCTTGTTGGGGATGTTGTACAGGGGATTTTTGCTTCGAGGCAGGATTTAGTAGGCAGCCTCTGAAGAATCTTCCAAGTCTGAAATTGTGTAATTCTCAGGGTTGTGTTATTTGTGAAGCATATGACAGGGAAGGTAGGTAGCTGCTCCCCCACCTCCATTCCTGTGGGAAGCCTGGGACAACTGAGCCCCTTTGTAAACAGTTATTTGTTGCTAGTCTAAATCTTGGTTTACAGTGACAAGGACATAACCTTTTATGTGTGACTGTCTATATTTGTATGTGATACAGGTGATGTGAGTTTGAGGGGTGTCTAAATGTCTCTTTCTAGGCCTCTTAAAAATTAAACTAGAGGTCTCTGAGGTCAGAGTCTGCCCCTCTGTGTTTCTGACAGCCTGTTTTCACACTCAACAATTCCAGGATTCTGGCTGGGACTGTTTAGAGACAAGGAAAGCTCAGGGTCATGAGTCTTCTTAAGAACCAACAGTATAGCTCAATGACAGCTTTTACTGGAGGTGGTAGGCATGGGGGAATCTGACAGGATGACCTGGGGTCATTGGGGTGAGGGGTGGGTAGTACCCTACTCTGGCTCCAAGGTTCACATCTGCTCTGCACATTCCTTCCGTAGTTTGTGGTCAACCGCAGCTACATCCAGGATATGCCCACCATGGCCTTTGTCATCAATGGGTACCAATTCCCTCTGCCTCGCTCTGCCTACGTCTTTAGTGTAAGTATCCACGCCTCCAGGCTTGGCAGGGATCAAGGAGGGTGAGCCTAGATAACCCTCTCTGTGTCCCAGGTGACATCTCAGCAGCTCTGAGGAATCAGTTGGAGGAGATTGGTTGAGGATAAACAAAGCTTCAGAGGTATAGCCAGGGGAGCCATGGAATGGGGAAGTTCCTGGGAAAGGATCCAGGTTTAGTTAATCCTTTCTCTTTTCTCCTTAACAGAATGATGGCTACTGCCGGCTTGGGATCGAGGCCACATATCTGCCCTCCCCCGATGGGCAGCCTCTGTGGATCCTGGAAGATGTCTTCCTCAAGGAATATTACTCTGTCTATGACATGGCCAACAACAGGGTGGGCTTTGCCTATTCTGCTTAGATTAGAGGCTGGCCAGCCTCCTTTCTCTCTGTCTCCTCTCAGGCTGTCTATGGAGACTGTAGATGGGTCATGTTCCTCTCAATGGTTTTGAATTTAGTGTTCTTTTACCTAATGTAATAAGATGTAAAACTCTCAGTATCTTTGGCCTTTGAAAAGGTCAGTTTACAGATTTAAATTCCAGAAATATTTCTCAAATAAAGCCTTTCATTTGTTCTATGGGGTGTTTTTTTTTTTGAACCAGACTTATGATTTAATTGGTTTCTTCCAGGTGAGGGAACTCCCTCCACTGATGTGGGTTGGTATCTGTTTAAACACTTATACCATGTGACCTTGGGCAAGTCACTTAAACTCCTTGGGTCTCAGTTTTCTCATCTGCAAAATGGGGGGACTTGGACTAGATCAAATCCATGAACTTTTTTAAAAAAAGTTTTGGTTTTGTTTTTTTTTAATTAGTTTTTTTATTTTTAGTTAACAACACTTAGCTCTACATGTTCTTGAGTTTCAAAATTTCTTCCCTTCCCTCCCCTCCCCTCTCCCCCGCAAAATGGCATGCAGTCCGATATAGATTCTACTGCATGCCATTACTATGCGTGGAGCTATGATAAGCAATGAGGATACAATGAATGTTAAAGAAGACAGTCATCTTCAATGAACAATAAATGAAAGGGATCTGGGGAGCAGGGGGGAGATGGGAGGGGAGGACAGATGGCCTGTGAAGAGGTGGGAAAGCCTGACCTCTACCCCTAAAATAGTAATGTACCTAGAAAGGGAAACAAAGGCAGAAAGTGGCCAGGAATTTGAGGTCCAAGAACTCCCCTCTCAAGCCACCTGGACAAGGACATGAAGCTCGGCATGTGATTCTGCTGCATGGGGCGAAGGAGGGGAGAGACAAATCCTCCACTCCCACCCCAGTTCTCTACTCTAGAAGAAAGGCACAAGAGAAAAGGCAAATAGGAAGGAGAATCATTTAGCAGCTAGGTGACAGAATGAATAGAAATGTTACACCTGGGGTCAGGAAGCCCTGAGTTCAAATCCTGCCTCAAATACTAGCCGTGTGACTCTGGCTAAGTCATTTAACCTCATTCAGCCTCAGTTTCCTCTTCTATAAAATGAGGGCAATAATAGCCCCTCTCACAGGGTTGTGGGAAGATCAGATGAGATATAAAGCTCTTTGCAAACTCTTCAATTTTGGATAAATATTAGCTGTTGGTGGGCTGACTTCTCTGACAAGAGCTCATTCTTCCCAGAGCCCTAGCTGACCAGTTCATCTTGAGAGAAGTCCTTTGTTGTCCCAGCAAGGTACCAATGGTCCATTGGTAATCAAAGATAATGTTTATAAAGTGCTTGGCACAGTGCCTGGCACATGAGAGGCATTTAATAAATGTTTGCCCTTTCCCCTCTCTGTGGGATGGTGCCCAACAGATGCCCCAAAGGTTCATGACCCTGCAAACTCATCGAATTGAAAGGGGGAGCTTATCAACCATCCTCCTGATAATAGTATCTTCTCCATCTCACATACCTGGAAGGGTCTCCTCATCACTTCCCACCGTAGAACAAACTCATTCATGATGAATTCAAGATCAGTTCCTATAAAAATCCAGGATGCATCTGGGCTGCCTTCCATTAGTAAGTGACGGACTTAAATTCCTGAGGACTTAAATTTCATTTTACAGTTTCCATGTGAAGGAATTGATACGACTTTGCGAACCATTTTTTGCCCACATGTAAGGACATTCTAGGTCCCCAGAGAACAATGATTCTTCGGGCATGACGGAATGTGGCTTGGAGCTGCTGCTAAGAAAGGAATCTTAGCAACGAGGAATCTGAAGATGGCACTCCCAGCTCCAGATGTTCCAACATCTGTATTTTCTCTAGCATATTTGTAGACATGGATTGTCTACTTGCACTTGAACTGGGTTCCTCTGGCTTTCAGCCCTCCTTAAATGTCTATTCCTCTGAGACAACAGGGAAAAAAACGGCTTGAGTTCCTTGTGGCTCTCAGCTTATTAATGCCTTAATCCTCATTCTTTTTCTTCTTTTTTAGTCCAGGGTTGAAAATATAAATGTTATAACTTATTTTGATTGCATTTCTGCTCTGATTCCCTCTCTCTGGATTCCTACATAGATCTCATCTCTGTTTCAACTTGTGTGACCATAACGGCTACCCACTGGTATAGATTATCACACATTAAATTGAAATCGAAAAGAAAAGATACTACATTAAACCTTGGAGTGGCTGAGTACAATGTTCTCTGGTAAAGGTCTGAAATCTCCCCTCTCCAACCACTTCCACTAAAAGCTGAGTTCCCAATTTTGATTTCTCCAAGGGAACAGATGAACCGTGGAGCAATGTGAAGGACTATCAGGGAAAAGAAGTCAACCGTCTTTTCTTTAAAAGTTCCACTATAGACTAACATTAACGATCTTAGGGTACTGCCTTTATGTTAAAATATCTCGGACAATTCAGCTTCCATCATACAGCTCTCATTCTTTTTCCAAGCCTAAAAAAATCCAGAAAATCACAGGGCAGAAAACTTAGGTTGTTTCAGACTTGGGTTGTTTAATTCAATTTGTTTAACCTGTAATTTCTCTTGATTGTTTCAAAATATTCAGAGGGAATAAGGGTCTGGCCCCTTTGAGAGGTTAAGTGGAAGACTAGAATGATAATTCTTCTGAGAAGTGAAATTCAGAACAGTTAGAGTATGGTTAGGGTAGGAACTCTAACCCTAATTCTAGGCTGGTAAATATTTAACAACCAGCTCTCCCTACTCAAATGTAGGCCATTGTTACACTTTTATGTTTCATTTGCATTGTTAACACTCCCTCCATCACTTTCTTAGGACTAGACAATGAATGAAACAATAAATCAAGTCCTGGTTTGTAGCTTCACTAATTTTCGAGGTATAAATGCTCACAGTGAAGATTTAACAACGAGCTCTCCATGAGTTGATACAAGCCAGCTCCAAGGACTCTCTTGAGTTAGGGGAAACTATCTTGATGTGTATCCTTTAAAAGGCAATTTAGAAATAGCTGGAAGAGAGAGAAGAGGCAAAGGTTTGGTGTCCTAGGAGCTAGTTAGGGAACTCAAGGATCAAAAGAGATAACTCAGTGGTAGGTGTTAAGGAGACGTGGCATTCGCTTGAACCCCTCTCCCTTATGGCATGTTCAGTTGGCATTTGAATTGGGGATAAGGATGCTTGAGGTGGGCCTGCTCCAAGGGAAGCTCCATGATCTTTTGTTGTTTAACATTCCCTTTTCCCTGTGGGAATAAAACTTCCTCATATCATATCAGATTAGTGTTTACACTCTGGCTAACTTTTATACCCCCTGTACCCCTGCCTCCCTCTCTGTTGGGGAAGATTCATTAGGCTATAGCCAAAAACAGAACCCAAGGTGGAAAGTTGGGATTGAAGCAGTGGAGACTTTAGTTTACCTGTTGAAAAGACAGAAAAACTCAGAGCAATGAACCTGATACAAAGCAGGAGGGTAGGTAAAACTCATCTCTATGATCTCAGCCCAAGCCAGCTGTACTAGAGAACCGAACTAAAAAAAATCTCTAAATAGAAATCATAATCAATGGGTCAGTGTGTATATAGACAGGATGATAAGCAAGTAGGTATTTAGGGACTAGAACTTAAAATAATTGAGTTATCAACTAGGTACTTAATTGATGTTGTAAAGGGAATTATGATTTTTATAACAATCGATATGATATGTGTAATGAATATATTAACAGATTAGATTTTTCAGAATTGCCTCTCGTGAGAGAGCTCACACCGCAGCCAAAAAGAATAAATCAAACCTTTGACAACGCTCACAATCACTGGCATCCCTGTACCTCAAGTGAAGCGAATCAAAGATTGTAGAACCTGTTCCCGTCACAGAACTCTGGTCCTGTGACGCACCAAGGAACGACCCCCAAAGAGTTGAACAATGTTGTTCCGACAGAACTTCAGGACACCTGTACCTTAGCATTGTGGGATTCGTGGGCTGGTCATGGGAAACCACTCTGGCCTTGGGAACAATGGTCTGTAATCTACCTTCCCCCTTCCCTTCCCACTTGTGATTTATGTAATATAATCTCTGTCTTTGCTTCAGCAAAGTGGAGTTCTTATCAGGAGAATTCTCTATTTGCAAATCTGTTCCTCATCATGAAACTAATTAGTTAAACGGCTCCCTGATTACTAGCACTTTGTCTTTGGCCTGCTGTTAGGTCATTCTCAGGTTAGAGACTGGCTCAGGAAAAATCCTGTTAACACTACTTAGATTTTTTTTAACCTTTGCTATAACCAGGGTATTTATCACCTTGTAACTATAAGTAATTAAAGGGATTAATCTACTGCTGCAGAAAATATCTCATCCACTATTAAGCTAAATAGAGGATTATCCATTCCCTCCATTAACAGAGATTGAGGGCTGTTTTTAGCTTGGTGAATATTTTGTACCTGTTGCTTTTTTCCCTGGGTTTTCAGTTCTCTGTCTCTGTTTCTCTCTGTCTCTTTCTCTCTGACTCCCTCCCTGTCTCTCTCTCTCTCTCTCTCTCTCTCTCTCTCTCTCTCTCTCTCTCTCTCTCTCTCTTTCCCTCTCTCAAGTGTCCAGGTCACTGTCTGAAGTAAGAAGAGTGGAGTCCTCCAAAGGCGGGGCTGGGCAGGGGATGGGTGTAATTTTTTCTACTTTTTCTTTCTTGGTCCCTTTTCACAGAATCACAGAATTCCTAAGTTAGGAGTGACTTCAGAAAGCATCTAGTCTAACCGGTACATGACTAAGAATTCCCCTCCAAGACCAACTTGACAGATAGCTATCTACCCATTGCCTGAAGACCTCCAGTGTATGTGTGTTTGTAGAGGGCCAGCTCTGAGAAAGTCCATTCTGGGATAAGATACAGGCCAGGTTTTCCCTGAAGCCTGTTCTTGCCCTTGGGCTGATAACTCAGCATGTGGGCTCTCCAAACCCCACCTCGGCACACATGTGCTGTTCAGGATGAAAGCTCTCCAAGCCTCCTCAGCACACATGTGTTCTCTCCAAAACTTCCACAGCACACATGTGCTAAACGCCACCCGTGAGCTGTTAACACAATATTGTTACGGCAAAAAGGGGAACAAAGCATGAGGAAGTCATGCAATGTAACTAATGTCTTGCACATTAACATGTTTATCTGCTTGCTTAAAAAGGTGTATAAGCTCTTTTCTTCAGCTTAGTAAACGGGGCTGTGCTGTGCTCTTCCACCTGGCCCGTGTACTCTTTTCACTCTCCATGGCATTCGGCCATCTCTGGCCATTCAGCGCCACAGCATGTGTGTGTGTGTGTGTGTGTGTGTGTGTGTGTGTGTGTAATGCCTCCTCTGGCAGCCTAATTCCACTATAAAATAGCATTAATTGTGAGGAAGTTTTTGCTGATACCAAGCCAAAACTGGTTTCTCTCTATCTGCCACACACCACCCTTGGTTCTTCCCTCTGGAGCCCGGTAGGACACATTTAACTCTTCCTGGCTGGTCTCTTTGCTCCAAGTCTTTCCCTACTCCAAACCATCCTCCTCTCAGCCATCAGATTGCAAGTCTGACCGTATATCCCCAACCCCATTCAAGAACCCCCAGTGGCTCCCTTTTAACTCCAAGGTCAAATATAACATCCTGTGTGGCTTTTCATACCTGCCCCCTTTCCTCCTTTCCAGACTTCTTACACCTAACTCCTCTCCATGTATGCTATGGTCTGGTGACACCTGCTGATCCTCTTTGCTAATCCTCGACCTCCTCTTTTTGACTCGGAATGTTTTCACTGTCTTTCCTCCATTCCTGAAGCGCTCTCCCTCCTCCATCTCCATCTCCTGTCTTCCTTGACTTCCTCCAAAATCTCATCTCAAAGTCCCGCCTTCTGCAAGAAGCCCTTCCCAGTCCTCTTTCATCTTAGGGCCTTCCCTCTGAGATTATCTCCAATTTATCCCGTGTATATCTTGTTTGTTTGCCTATCTCCTCTATTATATGGCGAACTTTTTGAGAAGAAGGCAATGTTTTTCCTTTCTTTGCATCCATAGCACCTAACAAGTATAATGCATGACACATAGTAGGTACTTAATGACTGAATATACTGAAAATATCTATCATCTTCTCTATGTCTTTTCTAGGCTTAATATATCCAGTTTCTTCAACCAAGGACAGACATAAACTTGAGGTCCTTTGCCATCTTGGCTGACCCCTGGACACTCTTAAGTTTATCAATGACCCTCAGAACAGTCCTAATCCATTCCCAAACAATTCCAATGTTGCTATAATTGTTTTAAATAGGGGGGAGGACAGAGCAAGATGTTTAGGGGTCCTTAGATCTCTCCACAGGAGATTGAGGGGGCACTTCTAATACAGTTACAGCTATAGAACAGGCTGACTCCTAGTTCCTCGGGAACAGAACAAATTCAAGTTGTAGTCCCTGGGTACCCACATCTGTGTTGCCTGTGGCAGCTGTTTGCCTTCCATAGTGATAAGGACTGCTTTCTCCACCTACATAGAAGGCTCCAGGCAACATGGCGCTGTGGGCTGGGGCCACATCGTAAATGGGAAAGATGTCGCTCTGGTCTGGTAAGCAGCTCAAGCCTGAAATCATTTTTTTCCTCCTCTTTGACTCCAAATAGTTCCCTTCTAGCCTGAAGCTGGCTGTAGCAAATCTAAGCCAATTTTTGGACTGCCCATCCTGCAGTACTGCTCCATCAGTCAAGGTGAGCGGAGTGTATTGGGCTGGGTGAGTCTTCCACACTCAGCTCCCGGTTCATTGTCTTTGGTGCTCTTTCTCTCCTCCACAGGTTCAAGGCCCAGAATGGGAGAAGCAGAGGGCTTGTTATACCAGTGTGTGAATAAGATCTGGAAGTACCCCTAAAAGCTTAGGAGTTGCCACTCTCAGTGCAGGAGGCTGTGTGGCTCTGGATGAGTTGTAAAGGGGTTGTAGAGTCTGCAATGAACATAATCTATACAGGAGTAACTGGGAGATGAGTGTTTATACTGGGCCGAGTGGCAAAGCAGGTCTATTCTATGTTTGAGGGGAAGCCCGTGGCCACCCCAGGCAGGGCGAGTGGAAAGCACACTGTCCTGGTTTCTCCTTTATTTAGCAGGTCTAGTCTCGCTGCTTCAGCTGCAGCTTGGTAAGTACAGTAACCTCCTTCCCCCCCACTAAACCCCACCTCTAGTGGCCGCCAGTTGGCTCATGGACGGGTCATGGGGTCCCTGAGTTCCTGCTGGGACTCCAGGGTCGTTTTGGGCACTGGAGGAAGGGTTAGCTTACATTTTCCGGTTAATGTTCAAGTCATTGTAAACAGTTCTGAATCTGTAATCCTGTCTGTAATAAGAGGCGAATTACACGATCTCATTGTAATTCCAATTCCCATGAGCCTACTTATAAATCAGAATATTTCCTTTGTCCTCCTCCCCCCACTCTGTAAACCAATGTACAGAAGAAGTCTGGGGAGATGGAGGGGTTGCTTTCTAGAAAGCACCCATTGGGACGGGTGCACCCGAGTTAGTGTCTCCGTGGGCCTTAGGATCTCTTCCTGAGGAAGGGGTAGATGAACTCTGGTGAGGTTTGGGGGTCAGTCTTTATGACGACACGACAGTTGGATGTAGGGAGCAAAGGTTCCAAGAAGGCGATGGATATGTCACACTTGCCACCCAGTCCCACCCCACTTTAGGTCAACAGGAGACATGGTCCAGGAAAAACCTCAGCTTCTAGTCCCATTCGACTTGAGAAGCAGGATAGTACGATGGATGGAGCTCTGGAATTAAACAATGAGACATAGACTCCGTGCCTTAAACTCTCCGATCCTCAGTTTCCTCATCTGTAAAAAGAGGGAGTTGGAGTGGATAGCCTCTGAAGTCCGCCTCCAAAGAGACAACTGAAAAGTACTAGCTGGCTGTTCATTTAGCAGCTATGCTGTCACTAAATTTCGTTCTCATGACAGAGTCACATTTCTGGGCTTGTGCCCAAAGCATTCATTGCAAACAGCTCTAAATCTGTCAGCCTTGTGTGTGATTGTGGAGGAAGCGGCTGATTCTCAAAGCTCCTCCTGATTCTAGCTCCTGCAAGCCTCTGCCTCAATCTGAGCTCATTGAGAACCTGCGAGTCTGCTCGCCGGAAGGTACTCCTTGAGAGGGACGCTCTTGAGTCATGGCGTCCGCTCTTCTTCTTCTTCACCAGGTACGGCCTTCAAGCTCGTGTGTTATTTTACTAACTAGGCCCAGTACCAGCCAGACGCTGCCGAGTACACGCCCGAGAATGCGGGTCCGTGCACGTGCACCCACCTCATCTATGCCTTTGCCACCGTGAGCAATAATAAGATAGCCCACTATGAGCAGAATGATGGCGTTTTCTACCTGAGATTCCAGGCTATGAAAGAGCAGTCAGAAGCCAGCTCTGAGAACAGATGGGGAAGGGACTGAGGAGTGAAGGAGGGTGGAGAGGGCAGACTGTGGGAAGCATGAATCAAAAGGAAGCCTGGACCCCCAATCTGTTCTCTGGGGCTGTAGCCTAAGTCAATGTGGACAAAATGAAGAGGGTTAATGTGGGGAGAGGAGAATGAAAATCTTAGGCTATAGAACTCCAAAATCTGGATGACCTAGGCTAAGCCATCTTCTTTTCTCTCAACAACGACTTGGCATTTTTTTCTCCCTGCCTGAATTACCTGGATCTTTATTTCAATCCTCCACTTAATTCTACTCATATAATCACACAACGCTCATGCCCCAGATGCTGATAATCACAAGCATTGCTCTTGACTAGGTGACCTCCAAGGCCAGGGGTAGGGAACCTGTAACCTCGAGGTCACATGTGTGAATCTAAGCTGAAATCAGTCAAAGGGCCACACTTGGTGACCTAGAGGGCCACACGTGGCCTTGAGGCTGCAGGTTCCCCACTCCTGTCCAAGACCGCTCAGTATTATGATGATGGTAAAATCCAGCAAGACTGAGACAAGAAAGAGGAGAGAGGCAATGACTCCTAAACTGGCCCTATGGATGGGCATTATCTTTGGAAATCATCTGTCTTGGTGGGCTTAGGGTAGAAGGACTCAAATCCACATGGGGAGCCTACTCCTTGATTTGAAGAGGAATAAAATCCTTTTATAATCTGGACTGAAAAAGAAAAAGTCAATGTTTCTGAGGTTTCTATAGATGTCTGACTGAGTCCCCCTGAGTTTATCCTTGGACTATGAGAATATCAATGCTTTTATCAGTTAGATGCACATTTGTGGCTGCAGAATAGGTAATATTTCCTGGGCTACCCTCTCCACTCCCTGCTCCTTTCCCCACTCACTCACTTGGGGAATGTGGTTTGGTGAGCTGAGAACCCCAGGGATGGAGTTTCCAATTTTAGGCTCAGTTACTGCTAGGGAAAGTGGGACGGCCATTTCTCCAAGATAGGTTACTCCCTTTAAGGAAGGGAATTCTCATGACAGAGTCCCTGAAGGGTATATTGCTCTTTCTCTACCAAAACTTGAAGAATGAGATATGATAGTAAGCAGCTTCCAGGGTATTTGCTGGGGATGATTAACTTCTGCTATCTCTCTCTCCATTTTCATCAGCAACAAGAACCCGGTCACACTCCTGGCTATCGGTGGGTGGAACTTTGGCACTCAGAAGTGAGAACCTTTCTTGCCCCTGAGGGTGGGAGAAAGGGAGGAGAGGCAGGGTTAGCTCTGGTGTCTCAAGGAGAAGAGAAGCTTGAGGATAAGGACAGTCGGAAGAGGGCAATCAATGACTGAGATAGAATAGAAAAGGGGAAATCAGGACAATAACCCTGGAGTGGCAAAAACATTGGCCTTAAGAAAGGATGGATAACCACCTGTCTTGGATTTTTATCATCCATTTGTTTAAGTCCGGGGATCCATACTGGTCCTAGGCAGTGCAGTATTGGTGGAAAGAGTACTGGAGCTGGGATCAGAAGACCTAGGTTAAACTGAATCTCAAACACTTAATAGCTATGTGACTGTTGCCAACTTGCTTAACCTCTCTGATGAAATCTCTCCGGTCTCCAATAAGAAAAATGTGAGGATCATAATATTTGTATGACTCCATGGGGCATTGGGGAAAAAAGAACTTTGCTGACCTTAGCATGCTATAGAAATGTGAATAAGATTTATGGAGCGCATTTACGTAGTCTGCCCCTGAGCTTAGTCTAAATGAAAGAAAGGAGAAGTGTAATGACCGTGTTCTGCACAGGGAATGCTGGAGATCTTAGTCTCGGTTCTGCCATTAACCAGCTGTATGGCCACACTTTTCTTCCTGGACCTCAGGGTCCTCAACCTTAAAAGGAATGGGTTATACAAGATGGTTTCTAAGACTGCTTCTAGCTGTGTGATTCTATGACTACATTTCTTGCTAGGGTCACCAGTATGGTGGCCACAGCTGCCAACCGTAAGATTTTCATTGATTCTGTGATTGAATATCTCTGGCAGGATGGCTTTGATAGAATCGACCTGGACTTTGAGTACCCAGGGTCCTGGGGCAGCCCTCCTGTGCACAAGCAGCACTTCACTATTCTGAATGAGATGGAATTAGTGTGGCCCTTGTTGCTACTTGTCTCCCCTGGGCTCCTTTGGCCCTGAGACCCTCACTTAAATGGAAGCAAAAAACTGGAGGCAATTATCCAGATATTTCAGGTCCCAAAGCTGAGCTTACATCTTAAGGGCAGGAATAAGACAAGCATCCTAGCCTCCACATGTGTCCATGTACCATCTAGAAAGGCCTTGTGTACAGAAAGTGCTTATAAACTTCTATATTTGCTGTTGTTCAGTTGTATCTGACTCTACGTGACCCCATGGACTTTGTTCATGGGATTTTCTTGGCAAAGATGATGAAGTGGTTTGCTATTTTCTTCTCCAGTATGTGCCCATTTTACAGATGAGGGACTAAGGCAAAGAGAGGTTAAGTGACTTGCCCAAGGTCACACAGCAAGTGTCTGAGGCTGGATTTGAATTCAGATCGTCCCGACTCCAGGTCTGGTGCTCTGTCCACTGCACCACCCAGCTACTCCAAAGTGCTATATAAATGTTGGTTATCATCATCATTGTAAAAGAACTGGGTTTAGAGGTAGGATAAAAAACCTGGGTTTTAATTCAGTCTCTGATACTTAATAGCTGTGTGGCCTTGGGCAAATTACTTACCCTCTCTGAGCTGCAATTACTTCATGCAAAACGGGATGCTTACTTCATTCAAGTAGTTGTGAATATCAAATGAATTAATGTATATATTTTGTAAACCTTGTACAAAGTATATATAATATAATGTATAATGATATCTGTCTATCTATATCATCTATCTATCTATCTATCTATCTATCAATCTATCTATCAATCTATCTATAATGTAAACCTATACAAATGTCCACTATTAGTATTCCCTAGAAGATTGTCTTCCTTAAAATAACGCTGTACTTCAAATCCAACCTGGGTCATTTGGGGAAATCTCCACTTGACCCAGAACAAACATTTTCATTATCATCACCATCATTCTTTTCTCTCCAGGAAATGTTAGCAACTTTTGAGGCCAAGGCCCAATTCAAGAACAGACCTCGTTGCTTATCTCAGCAGCTGCGTCTGCTGGCAAAGGGACCATTGATGTTGGCTATGAGATGGCCAAGATTGAAGCGTGAGTAGGGCATGGAAGAACAAATGGCCCATTCTTTTTTTAAAAAACATTTTTTTTTGCAGGGGTAGAAGGCAGGGCAATTGGGGTTAAGTGACTTGTCCAAGGTCACACAGCTAGTAAGTGTATCAAGTGTCTGAGGCTGGATTTGAACTCAGGTCCTCCTGACTCCAAGGCTGGTGCTCTACTCACTACACCACTGAGCTGTCCCTTACTGTACCACCTAGCTGCCCTGGCCCATTCTAACCCAGGGCATGGATTCGACCCGATTGTCCTTCCCTTCGTAGGGCACCTACAACTTCAACCAGACTAGTCAATTTAATTCAACTAAGTATTACAGATACATCCTAATTAGTGGAAATAATACGTCTCATTTATCAGTTCTATTATTTGAATTCACACTGCATATTTCCTTTGGGCTAGAACCAATGACCATATTTTGCATAATTATAACTTTGAATAGTGTGATTCAAATATAAGTGATCACTTTCTAAGGTTCGTTATTTGCACTAATTGGGACCTAGTTATGCTTGCTTACTCTGTGTAAGGCTTTGGACCAAATATTCAGACTAATGGATCCTGGATCTGTGTGTATCTTCTACTTCTCTTCTTTCCTTCTGCATTTATTAAGCACCTATTATGCTTCAAATGTGAAAGTCTTTGCCCTTTAGGAGTTTATATTCTACTACATCCTTCTTAGTCTCCTTCCTTCCTTCCTTCCTCTTCTGAGAGCTGTCTTCACGTACCTGAAGAACTGTCCTACAGAAGAGTGTTTAGAACCATCTTACGTGGCCCCAGAGGGTGGAACTGGGGGGAGCAGCTAATGAGGGAAGCCTCATTAGATGGGACAGAGAACTACATAACCACTAAGGTTTCCTTCATGGAATTATATAATCATAACTAATATTTTCAGTACTCTTTCTTTGCCAGAAGAACTGACAAAGATTAAGGGGCCACGTTTGCTTCCTTCCTGGACTTTATCAGTGTGATGACCTATGACTTCCATGGGAGTTGGGACACCATCACAGGACATAACAGCCCCCTGTATCAGGGCTCTACTGATCATGGTGACTTTATCTACTTTAGCAGAATAAGACTGAAGTAGATGAAGTGGACCATGGCTCCCCCTGGGGAGGGTGGGGAAAGGCAAGGTAACTTATTCCTGTACCTCAAGCCGGATGTTCCCACAGGCATTTGCCATGAAGTACTGGAGAGACAATGGAGTCCCTGTAGAAAAGCTCATCATGGGGTTCTTCACCTATGGACATACCATGAAGCTCGCTTCTTCTGATGTATCCGTGGGGGCCCCAGCTTTAGGAGCAGGCTCTATTGGGCCTGATTAACAAAGGTAACGGAAGTTATTGGGGAGGGGGTCTGATATTTTCCCACAAGGACCTAGAATTTCAACTCAAGCCTCTGGTAAAGGTAAGACTGGTTTGTGTAAGCCATGCCTTTCATGTCCCAAGATTATCTAAACACTTGTCCTCCCATTCTTGAGAATCAAGACAGTAAAACCAGAAGGAATATAGACAAATAAGATCTATTTCACTTGGACCCATTGTACTATCTTCCCTGGAGAGAGAACATGGGTTTGCCATTCTCAGGGCACTCAGGTGCTATGTGTACAGTTACCCCTCTAGAGTGACCTTTACCTTCTTACGGTGATAAGAGAATCCAAGACAGCCACTACTGACCACAAGCTTCCCCCAGACTCCGGGACCTCCACGGCTCCAGTCCAACTACAGGAATTGCTAACTTGAGACTCTCTGGTTAGATCTGCCCTTTTTTGCCTGAAGCTATCACAGCATGGATCGAGGACCAGAAGGTCCCTTATGCCTACAAGGGGAATGAGTGGGTTGGATTTGACAAGGTTAAGAGCTATGAGCACAAGGTAAGTCACCAAGCTGTGAGGTTGAGTGAGGCACTATGGGACTTAAATAATAAAGAAAAGTTACAGTTATGGGGTCTTAAAAATGGAAAGGACACAAAAAGTCATCGAGTTAAGTCCCCAGCCTAGTTTATGAAATCCTTTCCTTGGAGAGATTTCCAGTGCAAGTAGGGATCAAAGATGGCAGAACAATAGCATTGACTTCTCCCCTTCATTGCTTGTTCCTCAAGTCCTGGTCAGGGGAACAGGTCTTTTTTAATGCCCCAAGATATATTGGTGCTAGGGATGACTGGTCCCTGAATGAGTCCATTTTAAGAAAGGAAGCAAGTGGGGCAGCTAGGTGGTGAAGTGGATAAAACACTGGCCCTGGAGTGAGGAGGATCTGAGTTCAAATCCAGCCTCAGAAATTTAACTAGTTGTGTGACCCTGGACAAATCACTTAACCCTGTTTGCCTCAGTTTCCTCATCTGTAAAATGATCTGGAGGAAGAAATGGGGTCACAAAGAGTTGGGCACAACTGAAATGACTGAACAACAACAGCATAGTGTTTAGAGCTGGAAGGGAGCTTAGACCTTATTCCATTCGCCTCATTTTACCGAGGCTCGGAGAGGAAAGTCACTTGCCCAAGGTCACTCACATTGTTAGTGAATAGCAGAGCCAGGCTTTAAATCCAAGTCTTGCAACTCCAAGATCGGCGCTTTGCCCTCAGTGGCATCATGCCGAGCCTCGGCTTCAGTTTTTCTGTGTCATACTATTCCTTGACTCCCATTCATACAACATCTCCAGAAGAGCAGTGAAATGAAAAAGATGGACCTTTCAAGGAAAAATTTGAGTCATTAAAATAACTTTGTAGTTTTCCAAAAGTTAAACAATCCTCCCTTCTCTTCCTATTGAGGCAGCATGAGTTCAAATGCTTTCTCTGATGTACCCATTCCATCTTGAGCAAGTGACCTTGAGTAAGTCAACAGGAGGACTCAGTTTCTTCATCTGTAGAATGAATGATTGGACTATGTGACTTGTGAGGCCTCTTGCAATGTTAGTTCTATGCTATTGTTGAATTCTAGACTCATACATATCTATATATCTCTTTCTATGTGAAATCGATGAGTTCATAGGCTTACCCATGCAACTTGCATATCAAATAGGCATTCTGGGCAATAGGATCATTCACTTGGATGTTCCTGTGCAGAGATGTAGTCCAAAGTCTTTGTTAGCCATGAGGGATCTCAATGTTTCAGAGCTCGAGGCATCATCAAAATATTATCCACAAAGAGGAATACCAGGAGGACCCCACTATCAATAAGAGATCCCTCTTCAACCTTGGACTCTGTTCTGGATTTCCTCCAATCCAGTGGTGAACATCTTTTGTTAGTTTACTCTTGCTTATTCTATGTCACCCCTTCTTTTAATAATCAGAAAGTCATCGAACAAGGTAATCTCTATTGTTACATCTTTCAAGCAATATTGGTACGATTTTGTCTTATGCATGGAAGAAACCTGGTTGAAGGAGAACCTTTAAGGAGTTGTTTTGATTTGCCAAATCAAGCTCTTTTTTCATAATTAAACAAATGATAATCATTGTTTGGGATACTGTATTCTTTACATCTTTCACCTATCTATATGATGCCAAACACATGGTCTTGCAAGAAATTTTGCTTGATAAAGCCTATCTGTTCCTTTCTAATACCTCTTCTTCTATAAGAATGTCCTTGACTTATGTATAGATTATTCTCATAAAAGTTTTATAGAGCAAATAGGCAAATGGGTAGGGAATTATCGGCATTCTCTCAATTGTTTGAGTGAGGGATAGAAATAATGTAAGAGATTTCCCCCCTCCCTCATTTTTGGTGTCTTTTTCTCCTTCAGAAAACTTGAAAATCAATCCCTTAGTGCCCTGATGATAAAACTTCCAGCATAGATGTCCTTTATATTCTCTTTCTTCATCCAATTGTTTTTTACATCTTTTTTTTCCTTCAATGTCATTTCTGTCATCTAGAAACACATCTGGGACTGTCAAGTTGGCATCCAAATGTGACTCCACATTCCTTCATGGTGCAGTTTCTTATGGGATTCTTTGCAGATGTTTTCCATACTTCATCTATTTATTGTCCTTCAGGTTTCATCCTTAAATGCCCTCAGATGACTTTGTCTAGCTGGCTCTCACCAAGTTTTCTTTAACTAGTTCTTCTCCTTCTCCTTCTCCTTCTCCTTCTTCTTCTTCTTCTTCTTCTTCTTCTTCTTCTTCTTCTTCTTCTTCTTCTTCTTCTCCTCCTCCTCCTCCTCCTCCTCCTCCTCCTCCTCTTCCTCCTCTTCCTCCTCCTCCTCTTTCTCCTTCTCCTTCTCTTCCTTCGCCATCATCATTGTCGTCTTCTTTGTCTTCTTCTTCTTCTTTTCCATTTGCCCAGGGTCACATGGCTAGTAAGTGTCTGAGGGAATTTGAACTCAGGTCTTCCTGTGCCATTTGGCTTTCCCTCTCTTTACTATTTCTTGCTATTTTATAAAGCTTTTTTTGGTCCAGTGATTTTGATGTAGAAAATTGCCAATGAGGAAATTTACTCAGTATCAGCTACTGTTCTGTCACTTATAGTTCAGAGAATTGTCTATACAATTGAGAAGTTAAGTGACTTCTTAAAACCCAACAGACAAACCTTGTCAGAGGTGAGACTTGAACACAGGCAATTGTAGCTTCAAGGTCAGGTCTCTATGCATTATTAATCACTGCCTTTTATGAGGCAATACTGATCATAATCTCCTGTAATTTTTAGATTGTACAAATGGATTTATGGTCTAAGCCAGTGTTGCCCTTATCTTTCCACTTGACAAATTGTCCAAAACCAAGGCAGTTTTTAGGCTCTCTTGACCTCTTTGTTATGGCAATTGATTTGCATTAGTTAAACTTCTGTATGAAATTGTTGTGTTCAGTATTGATGTTCTTTCACCATCCATTTCCCAATATGGTGTCAATCACTTTATTAAATAGGAGAGATTGGAATTGTTTCATAGCACTACAGTTTTGGGTTTTTTTAAATTTTTTTAATTTTAATTTATTTTTGACATGTTTGGTTTTCAGCATTGATTTTCACAGGCGTTTGAATTACAAATTTTCTCCCCATTTCCTCCCCCCCCAACTCCAAGATGGCGTACACTCTGGTTGCCCTGTTCCCCAGTCTGCCCTCCCCTCTGTTGCCCCATTCCCCTCCCATCCCCCTTTCCCTTCCTTTCTTGTAGGGCAAGATAAATCTCTATGCCCCATTGCCTGTGCATCTTATTTTCTAGTTGCATGAAAAAAAAAACTTTTTTACTTTTGAACATCTATTTTTTTAAAA
>CM053627.1:53405785-53443285 GCA_028646595.1 Phalanger gymnotis
TGTCCTGGGCTGGGGCCCTGCTTCCCTCTGCCACTTTGTGGGTTCTGCAGCTCTAGAATTGGTTCAGGGCCATTGTTTTATAGGTTTTTGGAGGAACTTGGTGGGGAGCTTACGCCAGTCACTGCTTCCCAGCTGCCATCTTGACTCCGCCCCCCCCAAAATCTCTTCTTATTTTTTTAAAACTAAATTGACCAAAGGTTTATCAGTCTTATTGGTTTTCTTTCTTAATTTCTTATAGCACTATAGAATTTTATTTCATTCATATTCCGTAATTTGTTCACCCATTTCCCAATTGATGGGCTCCCCCTTAGTTTCCAGTTTTACCACCACAAAAATTGTTACTATAAATATTTTTGTCTATTAGGACCTTTTCTTCTTTCTTTGATCTCTTTGGGGGTATAGGACTAGTCATAGTACCACTGGGTTAAAAGGTACACACAGTTTAGTGACTTTTGGGGAATAGTTCCCAATTGTTTCCAGAATGATTGGATCAATTTGCAGCTTTACCAACAGTGCATCAATGTGCCTGTTTGCCCACCACCTCTCTACCATTTGTCATTTTCATTTTTTGCCCCCTTTACTAATCTGATTGGCACCTGAGTTGCTTTAATTTGCATTTGTCTAATTATTAGTGATTTGTAGCATTTTTCACATAAACTTTATATTAATTTTGATCTTTGTTCTAACAAGTTATTCTTTGATGGTACATAGACATCTGATTTGAGAATGTCTCACATCATAAGAAGTCATTTTGTGTCCCTTAAAATATAGTGAATTCCATTTTTCGTTACATATTTTAGTATTTAGAGATGGCTAAGTTGCATAGTGGACAGAGTATTAGACTTAGAGTGAGGAAGCACTGAGTTTGAATTCTTTCACAGGTACTTACTATGTATGTGACCCTGGGCAAGTCACTTATCCTTTTAGCCACAATTTTCTCATCTGTAAAATCAAGATAAGAATAGCATCTACCTCCAAGAGTGGTGGTTTTTTTTTTTTTGGAGGGGGGAAGGCAGGACGATTGGGGTGGGTAGGGTGATTAAGTGACTTGCCCAAGGTCACACAGCTAGTAAGTGTC
Organism: Phalanger gymnotis; assembly: GCA_028646595.1. Classification (NCBI taxonomy): domain Eukaryota; kingdom Metazoa; phylum Chordata; class Mammalia; order Diprotodontia; family Phalangeridae; genus Phalanger; species Phalanger gymnotis. The sequence continues at coordinate 53,406,864 of CM053627.1, forward strand.
AAGTGTCTGAGGGTGGATTTGAACTCAGGTCCTTCTGACTCCAGGGCTGGTGCTCTACTCACCACACCACCTAGCTGCCCCTCAGAGTTGTTTTAAGGATCAAATGAGAAAATAATCACATAAAGCACTTTGCAAATCTTAGAGTTGTACAAACACTAGCTATCACTCATGTTCAATGTCATGTCGATGGATGTCAATGTCGATGAGTCATGTTTGATTCATTTCTTGAAGAAATTATTCATGAAGTATGAGTTTCTGTGTAGCCTATACTTTCTCTACCTCTCTCATTTCTTACTCCTTATAACTATATTTTTTGGTGTATTTTTTTGTTGCTCTTCTCAACATGTGTCTACTTTTGCATTGAAGTCTCTGAATATCAATGTATATGTTTATTTAATTTGGAGGATGTTATTGAGTCCTTCACAGAACAGGGATCCTTAATCTAGAGCCCATGAACTTGTTTTAAAAAATAATTTTGTAACATTTTTAAAAAAAATCTTTGATTTCCTTTGCAACCCTATGTATTTTATTTTATGTATTTAAAAACATTATTCTGAAAAGAAGTCCACTGGTTTCACCAACATGCCAAAGGGACCCATGATACAAAAAAAGTTTAACAATCCTTGTCAGAGATTTTTCAACATCTCTTCAGCTCCTAGAATGGATGTTGGATCATCTATGATTATTTTCATGGTACTGTAATCCTTGGAGATGGAAACAGGGCTAGTTAGCTGAAAAACTGTGTGCCAGCTCCTATAATTAGGTTAAACATTTCACAGTTTTGATTCCTGCATTCTGTAATTTAGTATTTTTGTGCTTCTACGAGTTTGCTTTCTTTTACCTTAATTAGTGGAATGAATGCTGTATTTTGAGTCAGAAGACCTGGGTTAAAATTATTTTTCTGCCGTTTGTCCCCTGTGTGACCTTGGAAAAGTCATTTAACCTCTCTAGGTTTCTGTTTCCTGATTTGTAAAATGAGGTAATTGAATAAGATGGCTTTGAAGGTCCCTTCCAGACAAAAACTGGAACCTATTATCTTGTTTCTTTAATTGATAATAAAACTTTTTTTGAAGGAAAAAAATGACCTCTGCCTTAAGTTCACAAAGGGGAATAGAAATAGAAGTCCACATCAAAGATAAAGGTTGGTAGCATTGTAAGAGAGCTAAGGGGGCAGCTAGATGGCACCATAGTGCATAGAGTGCCGGACCTGGAGTTAGGAAGACTCATCTTCACAAATTCAAATACAGCCTTAGACACTTACTAACTTTGTGACCCTGGGCAAGTCACTTAACTCTTACCCCTGTTTGCCTCAGTTCTTCATCTGTAAAATGAATTGGAGAAGGAAATGACAAACCACTCTAGTATCTTTGCCAAGAAAATTTCAAATGAGGTCATGAAGAGTCATACATGAATGAAAAACAACTTAATAACAACAAAGAGCTAAAGAAGGAACTGCCGCTTAGTTTTGGGGAATTACCAAGTAAGGTATTGAATTTAAAGGTCCAACAGGGATTGAAAATTTTTCTCTTCCATGCACATACCTATCAAGGAGTATTTGACAGTCCCTGGTCTAAGCCATCCATCAACAAGCATTTATTAAGTGCCTACTATGTGCCAACACTGGGGATATAAAGGAAACACAGGCAGCAATGCTGCTACTCTAAGCTGTCCATGATTTCCAGCTGAGCAGAGATGCAGTGATTGGTGCTGGTGCTCTAGAGATATGCAGTAGGGACCAAACTCTGGGGAATTATAAGAGGCACCACCCCAGAAAACCCTACTTAATGCTTGACCACAAGAGTCTAAGGCTATAAAGGTTTTCAGAGAAAAAAGATTAATTGTTGGAGGGTGTCAATATTTTCGTGAGCTCGGATAAGAGTTCTCTTTGTTTCATTCAACTTGTAAATAAAGCTTTTTTTTTCTTCTTTGAATTTTGGTAGCTATTTTTTGCTCTCCTGGGGACTTGGTGACAACATCATGGGTAGCGCCATATAGGTAAGTCCCCAGATCTGGGTAGGGGCAATGAGCCAGAGGTGTGAGAAATTCCTTGAAGTGTAGCTGGGACTTTTGGACATGTGAGACCCCCTCACACACAGGGATTGCTGTACAAATCAAGAGAATCCTAGGTAGGTTTGTTCTAGGATAGTCATCGTTCTGCCTCGGGTCCACGGGAAGAGAAGCAAAGAAATGGAAGTACTGAGACAGAGGAAAAAGGAATGTAAAGAGAGGAGAGGAGAAGTGAGGAGAAGAGAGGAGACCAGCTTTGACATTATTTAAAGAGGATGATTAGAAAAATCTGTTACTTTGAGGGAAGGTAATAGATGTATTGTCCCAAACACATTAATCGTTGGGCTTTTGTAGACACTTTGCTCCCTACTCATCAACTTCACAGGTGCCATCTTTGGAAGACACATTTCTAGACATCTTTTAGCTCAGACTCCAGGACTTGAACTCGAATGAAATGACTTGGCCCAGTAAGGATGTCATTGTCAAAGAGAAGGAAACGTGCTCCAGGCCAGTACTGAAGGTTCCTCTTGCTTCCAGAAGTGGTTATTATAGCTATTACATGGTGGGTGGATGGGTGAGAGGAGGGAATTCAGAAGAAGGGCTAGTATGCTTGGTGGCTGAGATGACTAGCCAGAAGTACAGTACAGTAGAGAAGGACAGTACAATGTCCAAACTAATATAACTGGAAGTCTAGGAAAAGAGGTGTTAAGGGACACTGAGGAAAATTCTCAAGTCCGAGGTTGGCAAGTGAACCAAGCACCTGTGCCCATTGCTATCTGCTTGGCAGAGCATTAGCTCTTAGAGTACAGCAGTTAGCAACTATAAATCTTTAGCCTTGATCAAGCCAACATTAGATAAACAGACCTTGGAAGGGGCAAATCAGAAGAGAAAGAATGCTGGCCCTCCCCATTCCCTCCCCCCACCCAAGACATTCTTTCTCTAGAGAGCTAAGCCCTAGCAAAGATAGGACAAATTGTTCCTTCCACTCTTCCCACCTCCTCCACCCTCTAGCCCCACAATCACTATCCAGCTCCTGCCAGAGGGGTATATGGTGGGGAAGGGAGGGGGACACCAAGGGAGAAAGCCTGGGATATTGCCTCTGCCAGCACAGGCACGGTGCCACCTGGCTCCCTCCTCCCACTTTGTGGGTCAGAGGCAGCTGTGATGATGGAGTAGAGGCAAAGAGGACTGGGGTAATAATAGCTTCTATTTATATAGAATTTTACACTGATTATTGTTTTGAAGAAAGCATTTTGCAAACTTAAAAGCTCTATGTTGGGGTTTTTAATCTTTTTGGTGGCATGGACCCCTTTAGTAGGCTGGAGAAGCCTATAGACCCTTTCTTAGAATCATTTTTTAAAATGTACAAAGATACATAGGGCTACATGGGAAACCAATTATATTTAAATATAGTTATCAATGTATTAGAAAAATGATCTGATCACTGATCCTAAATTAAGAACCTTGAAATGACCTTAGGAGTTTTTATTATTGTTTAAAAACACTTCCCTGACGAGAAACCCATATAAGGTAAACAATATAGTTATTATTAACCCCATTAGACAGATGATGAAACTGAGGCTCTCAGGAAAGTGAAATTACTTGCCCACGGTCACACAGTTGCTAACTGTGAGAGCCAGGAGTCAAACCCAGGTCTTCTGGGTTCAAGTCCAGCAGTTTTCTCACGGCACCTGCACTCGCACCACATCGCGCCCAAGCCACATCTGATGGTCTTTACGTGCTATGAGTACAGAACCCTCAAGTCTGAGTCCTGGCTTTGACACCAACTGAACACAAATCGCTGTGATCCTCAACATTCTCACCTATCAAACAGGAATGATAAGACGTGCCCCACAGATCTCTCAAGGCTATTGTGAAGGAGGAATGAATGAATTAAAAAGCATTTATTAAGCACTCGCTGTGTGCAAAGAGCATAGGGTTTTGTGCTGGGAATACAAACAGCAAAGTCAGTCTCTGCTCTGGAAGAGCCCCTGTTCTAATGACAGAGACAACACAGGTGGAAGGTGCAAGCTAGATGGAAAGGTCCCATGTCTTTAGGGCGTGGCAGAAGATAGATGGCAGTCCTCTTCTTTAGTGTCATTACCACTGACAAAATTATATGCATTTTTGGTGTTGAACCATTGGACTGTGACAAAGACTTTGGAGACGAGAAATTTCCTTTCTGGGATATGGGCAGGTGTAGCTTCTTCCCTGCAGGAATGCATCCCCACAGGGCTTGCTTCCTAGGATCATGGCTGAAGTAGCTGGGCTGGGAGCATTGCTATTCCCAAGGCTCTTGGACTCAGGATTCTGGTCTGTCTCCCCAGGACTATAAGAGGAGATGATAGTCAGACTGGTGGTAGTGATCTGACCTGCCTGGCACATGCTGCCTCCTGTCTCTCCTGTAGGAAAACACTTTACCAGCCTCAAAGTATTGTAAAACATGAGTTATTATTATGCTTCCTCATGAAAATTTAATAATTCAGTGAGCATTTATTTTATCTTTAAAAATATATTTTCATTTATTTTATTAAATATTTCCCAATGACAGGTAAACTTTTTTAAGATTGATTTAAAAAAAATTTTTTGAGAGAGGAAGGCAGGGCAATTAGGGTTAAGTGACTTGCCCAAAGTCACACAGCTAGTAAGTGTGCCAAGTGTCTGAGGCTGGTTTTGAACTCAGGTCCTCCTGACTCCAGGGCCGGTGCGCTACTCACTAGCTGCCCCTTTAAGATTCATTTTTAAAAATTTTGAATTCCAAATTCTCTCCCTCCCTTCCACCCCTCCCTTCTCCTTGAGAAGACAACTTGATATCAATTATATAAGTGAAGTCATGCGAAATATATTTCCACATTAGCCATGTCGCAAAAGAAAACAGACAAAACCCTCCAAGAAAAATAAAGTCCCAAAAGTACGCTTCAATTTTCAGCAAGCATTTATTAGGCATTTAATACATACATAGTTCTAGCTAGTCACTAGGGACTGATTCAAAGACAAAAAAAAAAAACAAACAACCTTGACCTCAAGGAGCTTCCAATTTACTGAGTGATAAAACATTTAAGATGATAAGTATAGACCCGTGAATTTGAAGAAGGAGATAGCACTAATAAATAAGTGACTTCACAGAGAGGGTTGCAACTGAGCTGAGCCTTGAAGGAAACTAAGGCCTTGTTAAAAATATAAGTAATAATAATGGCTCATAACAATAGCTCACATTTTGTCATTTTTTGGTCGTTTTTCAGTTGTGTCTGACTCTCCATGACTCTTTTTGGGGTTTTCTTGGCAAAGATACTTGAGCGGTTTGCCATTTCCTTCTCTAGCTTTTTTACAGATGAGAAAACTGAGGCAAACAGGGTTATGTGACTTGCCCAAGGTCACGCAGCTAGTAAGTGTCTGAGGCTGGGTTTGAATTCAGGAAGATGAGTCTTCCTGACTCCAGGCCCAGTGCTATATCCACTGTTTCACACCTGCTATATGCTAGGCATTGTGCTGAGCAGTTTACAATTATTATCTCACTTAATCCTCACAACAACCCTGAGAGGAAAGTGCTGTTTTATAGATGAAGAAACTGAGACAAACAGGGTCACCCAGCTAGGAAGTGTCTGAGTTTGGATTGCTACATGTGTTTTGGAGGGGAGAAGGCAGGGCAATTGGGGTTAAGTGACTTGCCTGAGGTCACACACCTAGTAAGTGTGTCAAGTGTCTGAGGGTGGATTTGAACTCAGGTCCTCCTGACTCCAGAGCTCACGCTCTACTCACTGCGCCATTTAGCTGCCACCTAGCTGCCCCCTACTACGTGGTACATTTTAAGGACAACAGCTGGGATGGAAGGCACTTTTTAGACTGGAGAAAAGAAAACAGAAACCACTTAACTGTTTTTCAGTACTTAAAAGAATCTGATGGGGGGGGGGCTAGATTTAATCTAATTGGCCCTGGGGGGCACATTTGGCCTCAAAGGGTGGAAACAGTAGAGAACTGCATAAAGGAAAAAAAATTGCTAAAAATCAGAGGTGTCTCAAAGTTGAAGAGATAGGTAGTGAGTTCCCCATCACTTGCCAGAGACATTATAAAGAGGATGCCTCTAACAGCAGTTAGACTAGATTCTGAGGTTCTTTCCAACTCAGAAATCCTGTGGCTCTTTTTGTTGAATTTTAAAAGGAGGAGAACCTTAAGTGGTGCTGGTCTACTATGTCTGAGATCTGGTCCCCTTTCCTACATGGGATTCTTTTTTCTTCTTAATCTTTAGCTGAAGGGAGGCTCCTGATAGCTCTAAATAGGAGCATGAACCTTTCTACAGCTCCAGAGGTGCTAAGGGCACCATGCTGGTATTCTGTCTACGACCACACCCTGGTTTTCCTGCCCTCTTTAGATATGATTTGTTGACTTTTTGTCCCCTCTGCAGGGGGTTTGGTCTCCTGATCTTGGGGTGAGGGATGGGGGCAGGGGTGATACTTGAGATGAGAGGGTGTGTTGGCCTTGGGAAGCTGCTGGGACTGGGGTGGGCAGCTGTGCTGTTCCCACAGTGATAAGAGGGGTCTCCTCTCCATATAAAGCTTTGTCAAGGGCTTGGGATCAAGTGACTGGTGTGTAGGCAAGATGGGGAGGATGCTGCTCTGGGCCTGTGAGTCTTAACCTATGTCTTTGCATTCTTTTATTCCCCAGGTAGAATTATCTTGAAGGTGCGGGGATAGGTCTGGTGGGGGAATGAGGGGGCTCTACGCTGAACCAATGCCATCCCCGCTCAGAGCTTAGATGCTTGAAGAAAAGCACCTGGGAATGGTGTAATGGGCCATGGAGGCCTGACAAGTGCCCTCAGTCCTTGCAATTCCTTAGGATCCTGACTCGGTAACTCCAGGTCACCTGCCAGCTGGTCTTCAGGCCCTTGGGGACCATGATGGGTGGTGGGCATCACTTGTCTATAGGGTCCATCTGTGATGCTCTTATGTTTATTTCAGGCTTGACCCTCCTGCTGCAAGTACACCGAGGTAAGGCTCATGCTACTCTCTAATCCACAATCAATCCAGCCCAACAAATATTTGCTCACACCATGCCACGGATACAGTTCAATTCTATTGAACAAATATTTATCAAGAAGCCTGCTAGATGCCAGGTGCTGAGTTAAGTGATGGTGCTACAAAGCCCAAAATGACACAGTCCTTGTCCTTGAGGAGCTTATATTCTGCTTGAGGGGAACAACACGGTCACAGAGAAGTAACAAAGAAATATAAGCAAAGAAACACAAAGTGGTTTTGGAGAGGTAGAGAATGCTAACAACAGGGAGATCCTGGAAGGCCTCTTGTAGGTGGTGGCCCTTGAGGGGACCTTTGAAGGGACTCAGGGATTTAAGAGGCAAACATGAGTAAGAAGACAGACCTAGGGTCCTCTGAAGGGAAGGTATAGAGTGGGAGTTCCCCTTCACTTCTCTGAGACATTGTAAAGGGGATGCCTCTCAAGGGAATGGCTAGACTAGATGAACTTGGGTCTCTTCTAACTCGGAAATTCTGTGATTCTGTTTGTTGAATTTAAAAAGGAGCACCCCAGAGAATAGCAACAGATGAATCCGAATGAAAGGTAATCACAGGTGTGGGATCGGGAGCAGTGAGCAGTGAACCTGCAAAGAGCCATATTGTAAAGGGCTTTAAATGTCAGACAGATGAGGCTGTCTTTTATCCTAGAGATAATAGGAAAGTAAAGGTGAAAAATGTCACAGTTGCTGCTTTGTGTGGATGAGTAATCGGTGGGTGGGGGAGATCTTTTGAAGCTGTGACAGCTGCTTTCTTGATCCCTTCAGGCTCTGGCTATAAGCTCCGTATGCTACTTTACCGACTGGTCCCAGTACTGGCCAGAACCAGCCCAGTACTTCCCCAAGAATGTGGACCCATGCTTGTGCACACACCTGGTGTACGCCTTCGCCACCATGAATGAGAACAAGATCGCTCCCTATGAGTGGAATGACATTGACATCTTGTACCCACAGTTCTGAGCCCTGAAACAACAGTAAGTAGCAATGGGTGTGGAGAGGATTAGAGGGGCAGGGTAGGGGTGGGATGTCCGGCTTTGGACTCAAATCATTGCCAAAAATCACATTATGAGACTCTCAGACTGTAGCACTTACTAAGTGCCCACAATGTGCCAGGCACAGTGCTAAGCTCTGGGGATACAAAGAAAGGCAAAAAGACAATCCCTGCCCTCAGGGAGCTTATGGTCTAATGGGAGAGACAACGTGCAAACAGCCACATACAAGCAAGGTATACTTGGGTTAAACTGGAAATAATCAACCAAGGGAAGGCGCTATCATTGAGTGGAATTGAGAAAGGCTTCTTGCAGAAGGAGAGATTTCGGCTGAGATTTGAGGGAAGCTATTGAAGCTGGGAGGCAGAGAAGAGGAAGGGGAAGAGTTCTAGGCATGGTGATACTCAGTGAAAATAGCTGGAGTCAGGAGATGATTGCCATGTGTGAGGAACAGCAAGGAGGCCAGTGTCTCTTCACCACAGAGGATGTGGAGGGGAGTAAAGTGTAAGAAGACTGGAAAAATAAAAAGGGACTGGGTTGTAGAGGGCTTTAAACCAAACAAAGAGCTTTATATCTGATCCTGGAGGTAATAGCCGCTGAGGCAGCTAGGTGGCACAGTGGATTGAGCACTAGGACCTGAGTTCAAATGTGGCCTCAGACATATCCTAGCTGTGTGACCCTGGGCAAGTCACTTAACCCTGTTTGCCTCAGTTTCCCCATCTGTGAAATGAGCTGGAAAAGAAAATTCCAAACAATTCCAGTATATTTGCCAAGAAAACCCCAAATGGAGTCTTGACAAGTTGGACATGACTGAAATGACTGAGCAACAGCAACACAGAATTTTTTGAAGGGGTGGGTGGGGTGGGGGGAGAGGGTGACAGAGTCAGATCTGCTCTTTAGGAAGATATGTTTCAAAGCAGAATGGAGGATGAACTGGAGTGAGCAGAGATTTGAGGCAGGGAAAACAACCAGCAGGGTATTTTACTAATCCAGGTGCGAGGGGACAAAAGCCTGTACCAGGTGCTAGCAGAGTCAGAGGAGAGAAGGGAACGTATGTGAAAGTTGTTAAAATTGACAGGACTTGGCAACTGATTGGATATGGGAGTGTGTGTGTATGTGTGTGACAGAGACACAGAGAGTGACAGAGAGAGACAGAAACAGAGAGAGACAAAAAGAGTCAGAGAGAGACAGAGAGAGGAGAGAGACAAAGACAGAGACAGAGAGAGAGAAGACAGAACATGTGGGTGTGTGTGTGAGAGAGAGAGAGAGAGAGAGAGAGAGAGACAGAGAGACAGAGAGACAGAGAGAGACAGAGAGATGAGGGGAGCGGGAGGGAGGGAGGGAGAGAGAGAGAGAGAGAGAGAGAGAGAGAGAGAGAGAGAGAGAGAAAGAGAGACAGAGACAGACAGAGAGACAGAGAGAGACAGAGAGAGATTGAGGAGCCAAAGATGACCCCTAGGTTGCAAGCTTGGGTGACTGGAAGCGTGGTGGTGGTACCCTCCACAGAAACAGGAAAGTTAGGAAGGGAGGAAGGTTTGAGGGGAATTCCATTTTGGACACGATGAGTTTAAGATAATTGACATCCAGTTTGAAATGTCCAATAGAGATTTATCAGACTGAAAGTCAGTAAAGAGGTTAGGGCTGGACAAATAAATCTGAGAACCTTCTGCATAGGGATGATGATTGAATCTATGGGAGCTGAGGAGATCACCAAATGAAATGATGTAGAAGAAGAAGAGAAGAGGATCCAGGACAGAACCTTGGAAGACACCTAAGCTTAATCAGGGTGACCAATAAGAAGATCCAGCAAAGGATACTGGGAAGGAACAGTCAGACCTGTGGAAGGAAAACCAGGAGAGCAATGTCACAAAAGGGTGGAGGGAAGAAGGTATCAAGGAGAAGAGGGTGATGGATGTTATCAAATGCTGCGAGAGGTTAAGAAGGATGAAGATGGACAAAAGGCCTTTAGATCTGATGAGAAAGAGATCATTACTAACTTTGGAGAGACTCTCAGATGCAGGATCATTCAAGGAAGATTCAAGGATGAAAATTCCCCTTAAAGACAACAGCAGATAGTCTGACTAATATGTTATAGGAAGGGCAATGAGAAGTATGACATTTTTGGCCAGGTAACTGTGACATGGCCAGGTTGTGATTGGCTGTTGCACCTTTTCTGGGCAGTCAAGTGGGAGATGGAGAGGGAGGAGAGCGGGTCATGATTCTGCCTCAGTGATCCTTCCTTTAAATGTGCTGATCTGTCTTTCCCTACAGGAATAAAGATCTTGTCAATCTGCTCGCCATTGGAGGCTGGAACTTTGGCGTAGAAAAGTAAGAGCTTTTCCAGGTCCTAGAAAGGAAGAGGGATGATGTGTAGGGTGAAGGGGAGAAGTGGAATAGGATTACTCAGGAGGGCAGAGAGGAGCTCACAGTGTTCAAGCAGTGATTGATAATCGGAACGAGATAAAAGTGGAAGGAGGATCACACCTTCAGGGAGGAGTCATGGTGGCTGTGGTTTAGGGCAGCAGTTCTCAAACTTTTTGTTCTCAAAAAAGGACTGCTTAAGACTCTTCCTTCCTGCCTCCTCCTTCTCTCCTCCCCTTTATTTCTCCCTTTCCTTTCCTTTCCTTCTCTTTCTTTCTTTCTTTCTTTCTTTCTTTCTTTCTTTCTTTCTTTCTTTCTTTCTCTTTCTTTCTCTTTCTTTCTTTCTCCCTCCCTCCTTCCTCACTTCTTTCCTTCCTTCCTTCCTCCCTTCCTCCCTTCTTCCCTTCTTCCTTTTCTCCCTTCCTCCCTTCCTCCCTTCTTCCCTCCCTCCCTTCCTTTCTTTCTTTCTTTCTTTCTTTCTTTCTTTCTTTCTTTCTTTCTTTCTTTCTTTCTTTCTTTCTTTCTCTCTCCCTCCCTCCTTCCTCACTTCCTTCCTTCCTTCCTTCCTTCCTTCCTTCCTTCCTTCCTTCCTTCCTTCCTTCCTTCCTTCCTTCCTTCTTCCCTCCCTCCCTCCCTCCCTCTATTATATGCAAGGCACTATGCTAGGTGCTGGGAATAAAAAAATACCCCAGTCTCTGTGTGCAAGAGCTTACAAACCTACAAGAGCATGAATCTAGCTAGCTACAAGGACTAGACTGGCTGGACTGTCAGAAGGCAATGGGGTCAATGGTGGGATCAGAGCTCTAGAGTCGGAAGGGACCTCAGAAGTCATCTAGTCTTGCCCCTTCACTTCCAGATGAGGCAACTGAAATAAAATGATTTACCCAAGATGATCCAGCTAGTATATTTCAGAGCTGAGACAAAAACTCCTAGGGGCAGTGTGGGATAGTGGACAGAAAGTGGTCTTTAGAGCCAGGAAGACCTGCCTGGGGTTATGTCTGCCTCTGACACATCTGCGACCCTGGTCACATCCCTTAGTTTCTTGGTGTACTAAGTAGTTCTAAAATCCCATAAGTTGCAAAATAAAGTACCAAACTGCATTGGTAGAAGGAGTTTCCTCACCTGGGAGTTCCCAACATCAGTGAAATCACATGTCCAGTCCCTCTGTTTTGTCTACCTAGTCTCTGACTCCAGAGCCTCTGCTCTGTTGTCCCAGGCTGTTTTCCTTACCAGAGCAGACATCCTTTGTCTTCAAGCCTTTGAACTTCAGAGAGGGTGAAAGTTAACTAGCCTTGTAGATAAGCAAGCGCCCTTGGCAGTAGTTCAAACCAGACTAGTCTTAAGGACGCTCCCTTCTATTGCCATAGCTGAACAAACCTGTTTGCTAACCCTGAGCTAGGCAAACCTCTTTGCAAACCTTGTTAACCCAGCTTGCTTATGACCACCTCTAAGCGTTGTGCCCAACATGTCCTCTTCCTGGAATGCCCTCTGCTCCTCCTATGAACTGAGAGTTCTTCTGGGATGGGGACCTTGTTTCCTCTCAGGACCTCCTACATTTGGTTGGGTTAATTACCCTGAAAACAGAGCGCTGAGAATAATCACAATATTGGGGGAGGCTGACCAACCTGAGCCTGGCATGGTTGGGAATATTAATATGCAGGGGCAAGGGGGCTGCCCTTAAAGTCAGAGAACCCAATTCAAATTCCAGTCCTTGTGATTCTGGACAAGTGACCTAGCTTCTGAGGGGTTTCACCTGTTAAAATGAATGGAGTTGGACTAGAGCATGGTGGGGGCCACTCAACCTTACATAAGGATCCCTACAGGCTCCGCATTGATATAGAAAGCCACATATTAACGTTACTTAGGTTCTGTTATATTTTTCTTTATTTTGTTAACTATTTCCCAGTTGTATTTTAATCTGATTCAGGCAGCACTCAAGAGTGTTATGGGCTGCAATAAGCTGTGTTTGACACCCCTGAACCAGAAGGCCTCTAAAGCTTCTTTCAGCCTTAGTACCTAAAAAATAAAAAATAAAGATTGCAATATGTAAAAATGCAATTGAAAATTGTGAGCAAGGATACTTGACAATGAAGATGACCATGAGGTGGTTGCCTGAGTGTGGATGCTGCCACGCTATCACAGCTAACAACTCTAATACAAACAACTCTCCTCCTAGATTCACCACCATGGTTGCCTCCGATGCCAATCACAAGATCTTCATCTGTTCAGTCATTGATTTTCTGCGGCTCCACAGTTTGATGGGATTGACTTGGACTTTGAACACCCTGGCTCCCAGGGCAGCCCTGCTGAGGACAAACAGCGTTTTACCATCTTGATTAAGGTGATTCCTGAGACCAGGAATCCAAATGTACCTTGGGGAGCTGATGGTACTCTGTGCCCTATATTCCCTTGGGCATAAGTCTGGGTGCTGGGCCCAGGTGAAGAGTGGGGATGTGGACAGCCTCTCAGCAGTCCTCCTCTCTCTCTCTAGGAAATGTTAGAGCTTTTCGAACAAGAGGCCACAGAAACAGCATAACATAACAGCAGCTGTGGCTGCTGGGAAAGGCACCATCGATGCAGGATACGAGATTGCAGAGATTGGAAAGTAAGTGTGGTGGGTCTCCTGGGGATCTCAAATCTTAGAAAAGTGGTTTCCAAGCTTTTTGGGGGAGCGGTAGATAGACTCCCAATTGTGTGCAGGAGTGGAGCAGTGTGTCCCTTTAAATTATTCTCCTGAAGGGGCCAGGATGAAGAGCCAGGAAGAGTTTTTCTGGGATTGGTTGGTGGCTTTTTCAATGCCTCTTATGTTTGGGTGGGCTCTGGAAAGAGGATAAGCTGGCTCCAAGACTTGGAGGATAGTAGTTCTTTAAAATTAAAAAAAAATTCTTCAATTAACAAGCATTTTCTCGCCTTGCCCTTATAACAAATAAGCAAATTCCCATATTGACTATGTCCAAAAATGTCTGTCTCATTCACCTGAGTCTCTCACTTCTCTGCCAAGAGACGGGTAGCAGGTTTCACTGTTGATCTCCTGGAATTGTGGCTGGCCACTGAGCTGATCAATATTCTTTGGTCTTTCAAAGTTGTCTCTTTTCACAATGCCATAGAAGTTTTTAAAAACATCTCTGATACACTCTTTGGAAATGACTTGTGTTAGAGTTTTGCTGTTGCCACAGTGTTGGCCAAGCCCATAATCTCTGGCTTCTGTGGTCCTCAAGGAGTTTGCTTCTGGATACTAGTTTTAAAAAATTTGCATGACAGACATCTCGTTGCTGTGGGATGTTCTTAGTGCTTAAGAAAAGGCTGAGGCCTTTTCACACCTTTCATACCATTGTAGGCTTCCAGTCATATTTCCCAACGGATATGGGCCATATGTTCTCACAGTTCCTTCTTTGTCCATCCCTCTGGGGAATACACAACAGACACCTCTCCTTAGCTACCTATAGAAACAGAGGACAACATTTTGTAGGTGAGGAAATGAAGGTCCATCCTCCTCTAAAGACCTTTTAAAGCCCTACACAATTTGGCCCCAATCTATCTTTCCAACAACTTTGGACATCATTCCCCTCCCTGACTCTGTGATCCAGCCAAACTGACCTTCTCTCTGTTCCTTATATACCACAGTCCATGTCCCATCTCCATACTTTCTTGCTGGCCATCCCCCATGCTTGGAATGCATTCTCTCCTTACATTCACCTCATATAGTCCCTTTCTCTTTGAGACAGCTTCAGGTACCATCTTTTGCATAAAACTTTTTCTTAATTGATGTAACTGCTAGTGCCCTCCCTCTCTAACTATTTAACTGTTTTATGTGTGTGCATGTATGCATGTTTTTATTAACTATATATGTATACACATATATATGTGAGTATATATTATATATACTGATTATATTTTTATGTGTACCTACTGTATCCACCATTAGAATGTGTTTATTGAGAATAGGGATTTTTTCATTCTTTCATTCATTTTTCATTCATCCCCTGCTCCTAGACCTGTGCCTGGCACATAATAGGCCCTTAATAAATACTGACTGACTAAGTACATCCTTTATCTTTTGGAGGTGACCTCTAGTCCTTAAAGGCCATGCCAGTAGAAGCCACATCCTTATGGGTCCTATACCAATTGGAAAGACTTTGACTTTGGGCCCGGTGATTATGAGTTATTTGAAGGCGGGGGATGTTTTTGCCTTTTTTGTATCCCAATTGCTTAGCATAGCATCTTATAGGTACTTAATAAATGCTTGTTGACTGGGTGATGGTATTTATGTGGTCTGGGTCAACCTTAGACATGCCAGGTTAGGAAAGGATCATGGCCTCTCACCAAATGGTTGACGTCTAGGAGGTGGATGTTTTTGGCCCCAACCACTCATTAAATCTGCTATTCTAAGATTTCCCTCCTGAGTTTTTCATAATATATACAGATTTCTTGGGCTTCCTATTCGATAAATGTCTCTCATTTCAGGCTCCTGGATTTCATCAGTGTGATGACCTATGACTTCCCTGGTGGTTGAAATACGTGTACAGGACATAACAGCCCCCGGCATGTGGGATTCAAGGACCAAGGAGATAACATCTATTTCAACTGTGTAAGAAAACAGCCTGAGGGGTAGCACACCACTGCAGATAGAGTGCTGGCCTTGGAGTCAAGGAGGCTTTGGTTCAGATCCTGCTTTTGACACATATTAGCTATGTCACTTAACCAATGAGTGCTCCAGATAACTCTATAAAACACTGAGTTATAGAGAGTTGCTGATGGGAGATCTGAAACTTCCCAAGAGTCCTTCTACCAATAAAATCATAGGTTTGTATCCCTCTTCTCCCAAAATGGGCCACACGGGAGTTCTGCAGGTTTGAAGGCCTCTGTACTTGGGGTCAGTCAATTAGACCTGCCGTTTTGTCAATAATAAATGGTGTTTTGTTTTGTCTTCTGTAGGAATATGCCATGAAGTATTGGGAAGACAATGGGTTTCCAGCTGAGAAGCTTATCATGGGATTCCCTACCTATGGATAAACTTTCTGGCTCACCACCTCTGACACCTCTGTCTGTGCCCCTGCCTCTGGGGCAGGCTCATCTGGTCCTTACACATGTGAGGCTGGCTTCTGGGCTTATTATGAGGTAATGCATTGAAATCGCTCATGCTTGTAAATGTGTTAAAAATTCCACATTTTCAAATATATCTCTACCACCTAACTCACTCCATGGCATTCTTTCCTTGGGTTAGTATACAATCTTGAGCAGTAGAAAGCCTGGAGAAGAGAAGGACCAGATTCCTAATTATATTCACACTGAGCTTGAAGCTTTCCTTCTGGCTGCTTCCATTTTGGGAATGGTACATTTATCCACAATCATGTAAAAATGAAGAGGGTTTCTCTCAGAAGGTTTACAACAATCAGATCTTTTGGTAGGGGAAATGGGTTGAGCCTTACTTTCTTGTAGCCTAGTTTCTATTAAATTTTAAACCTTTTTTGTGGCCAATTTGTGACTTGAAGCTATGATATAAACTCATTTTTCAGAGGCAGGGAGGTGGTATAGTGGATAGAGCTTAGATTTGAGTCAAGAAGACCTGAATTCAAATCCTATATCAGATGCTTACTAGCTACGTGACCCTGGGCAAGTAACTTGACCCATCTTTGCCTTTGTTTCCTCTTCCGTAAGACAGGGATGACAATAATTGCACCTGCCTTATAGGGGTGACATAAAGAACTACATAGGATAATCTGTGTAAAGTACTTTATAAAATGTAAATTTACTTCACTGTGTAAGTGGCAACTTATTAATTCAACAAATATTTATTACATAACTATTATGGACAAGCCACTGTGCTGGGAATATGTGGTCAAAGATGACCATGGTTAGTTCTCTCTCTCTCTCTCTCTCTCTCTCTCTCTCTCTCTCTCTCTCTTTCTCTCTCTCTGATGGAAATGGAGGGGGGATAATATCTATTGCACAAATAGAGGTATCAATCTTGGGAAGGGCCTCTTCATGCTCTAAAGCTAGCACAGAAGAGAAGGGGAAGATATATAAGGAAACTTGGGGCACAAAGGCAGATAGCTGCCTGGGATCATTACAGTTTTTAAAAGTGCATTATTTGGCCCACTCCATGTCTTATCATTCCACCAACGCGCATTTATTAAGCACTGTCCTGTGCTAGACACTGGGGATAGTCCCTGCACTAAAATACCTCATATTCTACTGGGGGCAGACAATGTATGCATAAATATAGTTAAAAATAAATGTAAATTAAAAATTTGTAAAAATTTTGGCAGGGAAGGATACTAGCTGCTGTGGGGGGTCAGAAATAGCTTTATCTAGAAGGTGCTGCTGGAGCTGAGACTTGAAAGATACCAGGGGTTCCAGGAGGTCAGAAGGTTCATTATTGTCATCTACTTAATCCTCTTCTCTTCTCATGCAGTACTGTTGGTGATTGGCTCCCTGTTACCCTCACTTCCGCGCCCTCCCCCAGATTTGCACATTTTTAAAGGATGCAGCTGTCTGGATTGATGACCAGAAAGTCCCTATGCCTGCCAAGGCAACGAATGGATTGGCTTTGATAATGTGGAGAGCCATGAGTACAAGGTAAGAATTGTAAGGCAAAGATGGATTCCTGCTTCCAAACCCCAGGAAAACAGGGTCTTTTTCAACACCTCTGTGAGTACCTCCTGATGTTTAGGGCCATCAGGTACTTAATGTGTGGAGAAAGCAGGAGCATACTAACCTCATGATTCATCATTAATATGTAGAGAAAGCAGGAGCATGCTAAACCCATGATTCATCTTCTCTTCAAGGAGTAACATTTCAGCTCAATGCAATGACATTTAATAGATATTCATTAAATACCTAAAATATGTAAGACACCGTTCTAGGCACAAAGTGCATAAAGACAAAAAATGAAACACTTCTTGCATCAAAAAGCTCATATTCTTATGTCCTTAAAACTGGCCTTGTCTGAATTCCCACTGAATGCAGCTCTGTGTGAGAAGAAGTTGGCCTGATATATCTGGCTTCCTTTATCAATCATAGAATTGTAGTCAGAGAGAGAAACTGTCCTCAGGAGCCGACGCTGACAAAGCCTTGTGGGATCAAGCTCAGCTATGAAGCAGTTGATAAGATTTGCTAAACACACTGGGAGAATTTCCTAGATTAAGTCATTGGGGTGCACAGTGGGTCTTCTCTCCCCGACATTCTCCACCCCCACCGGAGCTTGCCCAAATTTTTGATGACAATATTTCAACTGAGAGAAAGAACCCCAGGGACTAATTGCTAAGGTTTTTTTCTTCTCCTTTTCTCCACAGGTGGATTTTGTCAAGCAGAACAAATTTGGGGGTGCTAAGGTTTAAGCCATTGACCTCAATGATTTCTTGAGAACTTTCTGCAATGAAGGGAAATATCCACTCATAAGTAGACTACAGTCTCTCCTGTGGCTGTCAGCAGGTAACTCAAGGGCAGGCTTTGGGAGAATTAGGGATGCACTGGGGCAGCAGCCAGGGGAGACAAGGCTGCTAAGGACATCTCCTTAGAAATCTAAGTCAGCAAGCGCTAGTTCACCTAGCAAGAAGAGCCAGATTAAAAGGAAGCTACTAGGACCATGAGCATTTCTTCCCTAGAAGGATTTTAGCTGGGACTCAGCTCTAAAAATAGCTATCATCTTAAGAACGTGGGGCTAGAGCTAGAAGGGTCTTTGGAGGTTGTCTATTCCAGCCCCTTCATTTTACAGTCCAAGGAGCTCGAGCACAGAGAGATTAAGAGATTTGCCCAAAGTTACACAGGGAGTGAGGGGCAAGCATTGGGATTTATACCCAAGGCTTCTTGACTCCCAATCTCATATTCTTCCAGATGCTCTGATCCCTCCTTGCCAGAGGTGTCTTATTTGTGGACCTGCTAATAAAAGGGTTCTTTAGTTTATCACTATGGATTTGGAGGTGGGGAGCAGAAAAACCACCTCCTGCGAGGAGAAGAAAGTGAAACCAAAAGACTTAAGATGGTAGTGCATTTTAAAATTATTCTACATTCCTGAGACCCTTCCTGGGACCACTATGCCCCGGGGCAGGGGTATGGAAAGAGTAATGTACTAGCTGCCATGCATTATTTGTCACTCGATACTTTACAAAGTGCTTTTCTCACACCAAATCTTTGAGAGGAGAACACATATGACTCTTTTATGAATAAGGAAAAGGTCTCAGAGATGACATGAACTGTCCAAGGTCATTGGGAGGATGTCAGAATCAGAACTCAAGACTCCTTTTGACTTCAAGCCCAACGTTCTCTCCATTACACCACAGAACCAGGGCACTGGGAAAGGGCATGATTTTTATCAATTTTGTCATAGCACTCAGAAGCTGGTAGCATTCCACCCTTGGCCATTTCATAGGGTCTATACCTTCTAGAGTTGGGGGTGGGGGAAGACTCTTAAGAATCGTCTGTTCTAGGCCCCACCTTCAGATACATTTTACACATTATTACATATTACACATATTATCGTGTCATGTGTTGTTCTTCCCATTATTTCCATTTTTTCCATTTCCCATTTCCCATTCCCATTATCCCCATTTTATATACATGCAACTGAGTCCCCCAAAGGCTAAAGGGTTTGCCCAGAGAGCAAATCAGCTGGTAAAGGGGCAGACAGGAGCTCTTTAGGGCAGGGCGCTCTCCACTGTACCACTGAAAGCTGGTGTCATAAGGGACCTTGTGTGGTGCATGATGGGGAATGTGACTGCTGTGATGTATGAATGATTCTCTGAGCGTTACCAGTGAGGAGCCTGGACCATTCAAGATGGGATCTCTTCCTAGGAGTAGCTTAGTGGGAACGAAGGGTAAAACTGGCCACAACCAATGTGAATTTTCAGACTGTTTGTAGAAAGTCTTTATGTAATTATTTATTGTCTATAATAAGGGAAAGTCCCTTTCTCCCCCATCCAGCACTTTTTTACATTTTCCTAAGTTCTTCTTTGCCTCAGTGGTATCACCATCCCAACTGATTTCCCCTTAGGTACTTTTTCCCTATGACCTCCTGCCAACTCTAGACAGGGTCTTGAGGGAAAGTGTTATCAGATACCCTCATTAACTACATCTGACCTTCCTTCTGGCCTTTGTGGCAGCTTCTATTTGGCATTTGCCAACTCAGGCACATCCTTTCCAGGCACAATTAGAGTCTGAATCTCAAGTTAATCTCCCAGGGATTTGGGTCCTGAAGTGGATGTCCAGGATGAGGTTCTGTTGGTTTTTGAACCCGTATGGAAATGAAGAGAGAAAAATACCCCTCCGCGTGTGATACGTCTCACTTGCTTCTTTTTCTCTTGTAGAGTGTACCCCAGCCAGCAAAACCCTACATGACCTGTTCCCAACACCTAGAAGTTCAAGCTTCTGCCCCAACACTGGAGGAGGGTCAGGAGGTGATGGAGGCAGTGGTGGAGAAGGAGGTGGTGATGGAGGCAGTGGCGGAGGAACTGGAGGAGATGGTGGTTTTTGTGCTGGTAAAGCCATCTACGTTGATCCTGAAAACAACACCAAGTTCTACCAGTTGTGCCGGAGGCAGGACCTTTCATTTCCAGTGTGCCCAGGCCCTGGTCTTTAAGGAGAACTGCATGTGCTGTGACTGGCCTTAAAACAAAGAGTAATACTCTGTGAAAAAGCCTTCTGGTTATGCCCCACCCCGCCCCAAGCCCCACTCAATGGCAAGTTCCTAGAAGGCAGGCTTGCTTTTTATTGATCCTTGAATTTCCTCCACAGAGTCTAGTACAGTGCCTGGCACATAATAGGCACCCCACAAATATTCTCCCAAACTCCCATATACCTGTGATCTAATCAGTCTGGGATCTTAGTCCATCCACGGATGACTGCCTTGTGTGTCTTCCCATGATCACCACAAAGGCTCATCCTCATCCATTCTCAGGGCCTTTCCCAACTTTTCCTAACATCATGAGGATACCAATGGGATAACATCAGTGGAACATTTTTTAAAAACTACCTACCCAGTATATATTCTTCCTAACATTATCTGAATAGCAACTTACTCCCTAGGGCAGGGAAACTTTTTAAGGGTGTTAGTTCAGCCTCTCCAGCATCTACATTACAAGAAGGACTTAACTGTGCTTGTAACTAGGAAAAAAACCGATGTAGAGACTGGTATTTTGTGTTGAGTAAAGATTTGAAATAAATTGAGGACAGCATGGTGGTTTGCTCGATTTCTGCTTTGTGGGTCCCAATACCATCTTGAAGAATTCTTTTATAAAAACCAATTGCAAAATGAAAACCCTGGGATCTTCCCTGGGGAAGAGTCAGGAAAACTCACCCAGATCAAACTTGCTTCTCAGACCATAGACTATTATTGTAGAGGGTGTTACATTTACATTTGCTAACAATCTGTAGAGACTAGCCTAAACTGTAAATTAGGGCTGAACGTTCACTTCACATCAACCCTCTATGAGCACATACAAGTGCACAAATCAAATACATGTATGCACATACACACAAGCAGATGGAAGGGGAAATATTCTTATTTCAATGAGAATAATGTCAAGGTCATTTCTGGCCAAAGTCATAGCCATCATAATGTCATTGGTCAACAGAGACCAGAACACAATGGGCTTGTGTGAGAAGGCGGGCGGGGGAAAGAAGGGGCATTGGATGGTGCTTAATCTCTGTTCTCCAATTTAATTTGCCCTCAGGGGCCTTTCCAACTGCATTCATCTGCCCCTAATCCCAGCCTCAGCCTTTAAGCCATTGGGGCTGCTCTTCTGGTTGTCCCTTGGAAGCAGCAGAGTTTTCCACCATCTCTGGCTCCCTCACATAATCATTCGGAACCATTTCTATTCCAGGAACCTGTGGCTGGGAATACACTTAGGAGGAAAAAGCCAATGGCTTTCCTATAACCACTGGTGAGTCTTAAGATTCTCCCCTACCATAACCACCCATATGTAGGGTTATAACCTTAATTTTTAAAAAATCGCTTTGAAGCCTAAATATGGTGATAAAGGATCTTTGATTTTAAGAGTAAAGCAGAACATGCAGATTGTGCATCCTGAACGATCCATGCCATAGCCTAGAGAGAGACAAGAAACTTCAGAGGTCATCTAGACCAGTTTCTCAGTTTTACAGATGAGAAAACTAAGGTCTAGAGAAAATTACTTGTCCAAGGTCAACAGATTATCAGCAGCAGAGACGGGATTTGAAATAAGCTTCTCTTATTTTCTCCCCAGTTTTCTTATCACTAGACCAGAGCTGCCCCTCCATGCCATGGGAGTTTGGTAAAGAGTTTGGCAAAGTCCATTTATCCAAGGAGAGGTTCTCCGTAAGTCTGGTAGCCAAAAATCTCCAGCAGCTTTGTTCAGCTTGAATTGGTTAACTGCACTAAATGTGGCTTCGAAGAGCTCCTAAGTACCTGCTGGGATAAATCTTGGGGGGCCCCTCAGGGTTTTGGTCCATGAAATACTTAGCAACATTGCGGCGTGGCCTTCAGACTGGGACTAGTAGTAGAAGATCCTTGGGGGAGGGGGAGGAGATTGGTTGGTTTTAGGGCTCTTGAGCCACTACTGGAGAGACAAAAAAACCACCACCCAGGTCCATGCTACAACATCCTAGAGTGACTTAAAAACTTTAACGAGTCCTAATAAACCAGGAAAATTTCACCTGAGAAAGGGTCCCTTGCATCTAGAGGGGGCGTTGGCCTAGGTAAGGCCTGCTTTGGACTTTCCAGGCATACCCAGACCCTGGTCTTACCTCCTACGCATAAGTGGGACAAAAAAGATAGTAACAAAATGGAATGTGAGGAACATACTAAAGTATGAAGGGTGCTGTTTAGGAAGCAGAGATCCTGGATTCAAATCTGGTCTTTGTCACTTCCTGTCTGGGTGACCTTAAGCAAGTAATTTAACCTCATTTTTTTCATCTGTAAAATGAGAGGGTTGGGCTAATGACCTTTATGGTCCCTCCCAGCTCTAAATCTAGGATCCTGTTGACCTCACTGGGGCAGGGAGCTGAGGGTGGCTATTTGTGTTCCCTCCAAATAAAGCCATCCTAGGGGTCTCACAGCAGGGATCAACTAGGCCCATAAACTTGACACATATATTCGACAAACTGACACATGAAGACAACACACTCTTGAGTTTTTAAGAAGTACTATTTTAGAACTTAGAATGAACCACTCCCCGCCTAGGGCTCAACCTTGGCAGACAAGAGGGTAACAGGAGTACCTCGCCTCATGGCATTAAGACTAGGTTGGGTTGGGGGGAATGAACAAGATGTCAGAAAGATCTCTTAGCTGTAATATAGGCTTAGGTAGGCCACTCGGTTCCGACGTATCCTGAATTCTTTGTCTGTTATCAGCTGTAATGAAAATGATGCCAGTGAGTAACATATATTCAAAGTAACATTTCTCCTCGCAGTGCTCCAAGGAGACTGTGTCCTCTGTCCCTGGTTCTTGTAACTACCTTGCTTGTGTCTGTTCCTGGGGAATAGAGTTCCAGGGTCTGATCTTTAGCTATTAATAGCTAATCACTCAAATGAAAAATTATAAACATAAACTTTACATTTACGTGGTCCACAGTAATATTTCTCTCACTCTGAATTCCCTCAACACTTAAGGATAGAGACTACACAAATATACAAATATTTATACGTTGTCTTAGAATTTTTTCTAATTACCTGGTATTTGTACCTAGATTATGAATTCACATGTGTGTGTGCGTGCATGCGTATGTGTGTGCGTGCGGGTGTGCGTGCATGTGTGTGTGTGTTTGGAGATCATCTAACTCACTCGACATATTCTTCTAGTAACTGGACTCTAAACTCCTTGAAGGTAGGCAAGTATTGCATATAACCTAACATGGTGACACTCACACTTAAAGGGTCTATTGAATGAATGAGCATCTCTCTAATTCGTACCTCAGTTTTTAGGGTCCTTTTCTTCAAGACTGGCACTTGAGCCCAATCTGGAGACCCAAATTTCATCGGCCAAGTGACTTTCCGGGAAATTGCGGTCTCTGGATTGTAGGTTCCAGGGCTAAGGAGGCAAATTCATACAAAGCATGTCTAATATTTTTGTTACCGCCTATGTGAACCCGTGCATTAGTGCAGAATTCCCAGGACTCTGACTACGGGGGAAGATTTGACTGATTCATTTCTTGTCTGGGTGGGAAGGAATAAGGGATCTTTAGCTAGATGTTTCACTGAATCCTAGGATTTAAGATTCTCTGCCTTGCCTTTCCCTAGTACCGGGGTCCCCAGAACAAAACATTCCTGTGACTATTCTGTACCAAGAGGTGTCTGGGGAGCCCCAAGACTGTAAATTTCATGGCTAATGGCATGTATCCAATATGAAGTTGGGGCAGTTTTGCCTGAAAATCTACCATGATGCAGCAGGGGTTCTTAACCTGGGGTCAGTAAACTTAAAAAAAATTCAATAACTAATAATTATTTTTCTTGTAGCCCTATAAATTTTATATATTTTCAAAAGGGGTCTAGATGCTTCAACCAGATTGGCAAAGGAACACAAAAAAGGTTAAGAACTGCTGGATTTGGAGGTCCATTAATAATTAGCAACAGCATGAATTCCCTGAGGAAAGGCCTTAGGAAGACCCAAGCTCTCTCCCACAGAACTATGGATGCAGTCTTATTCCATCTCTCATTCCTTGTTAGGCAGGTATTCATATTTTCTCTCGGAGGATTTAAATATGGGATGATTCGCTAACTCTGACAGAGTTTGACCATCCCTAGCTGGCTACTTTCCTTACTGCTGTGGTGGCATGAAAGAAAACCAAAGATTTGACATACCCAGGAAAGTATGATGAGTCTGTGGCTCTCTCATCAAATCGATTTGACATGGAGTTAAATGGAGCGTAAGGAGGAAGAGCACATTGGGACTTAATTTTCTGTGAGTCATATGAATGTGGACTGGGCCCCGGCTCCTATTTACCAGAAAATATAGTCATTGAACAGATTTTACATATACAAAGGTGGGCTACACAGGCTTTCAGTGTGGTGCTTGGGGGGGGTGGGGGTGGGGAGTTGGTGTAGATCTGGAGGGCAGATCAACCTCAAGCTAAACTGGAATCAATTCTTCTTCTTCTTCTTCTTCTTCTTCTTCTTCTTCTTCTTCTTCTTCTTCTTCTTCTCCTCCTCTTCCTCCTCCTCCTCCTCTTCCTCCCCCTTCTTCTTCTCCTTCTTCATAGCAATACTTGTATGACCTACCTCACAACAAATATTACCTACCTCACAACAAATATTACCTACCTTACAGACTTCTGAGGATCCATTGAGATATTTGTAAAGTGCTTTGAAAACCTTAAAGATCTAAATGATTATTGGTGTTCAGTAGTTTCTTACTCTTTGATTCCCCTTTTGGAATTTTCTTGGCAAAGATACTGGAGTGGTTTGCTATTTCCTTCTCCAGCTCATTATTTTACAGTTGAGGAAACTGAGGCAAACAGGGTTAAGTGACTTGCCCTGGGTCATATAGCTAATAAGTGTCTGAGGCCAGATTTCTGATTCCATGTCCAGTGTACCACCTAGCTGCCCCAATCTAAACAATAATAATTTATTGATTATTCGAAAGAACTCATTTGAAAGGAGGAGGAAATTCCAGATGTGAGGTGGAAGTGGAAGAAGGGGGAAGGAAATTGGCGTTTATTAAGTGCTTCTTATGTGCCACCTTTCTAAGTACGGGGCATACAAACGCAAACAAAAAATAGTCCCCGGCCCTCAGGAACTTAAACCCTAATGAGGGAAGATACACAAAAGGGAACTAAAAAGCCAGGGCGAAGGTAAAAAGCAGAGCCATATATTTCCCATTTTGTATATTTCTCAGTAATATTTCATATCAGTCCTCAATAAATTCAGAACCCAGGCAAGTGCTGTTTAAAATGCCTCTGGCTGCCCTTCAGATATGGAAGACTCTGTCATGGATATAGAGCTGAGTGCCTCAGACAAGACTGCCGGGCTGGCGATTTCAGTGGTATGCCATCAGGTGAACAGTTCAGATATTTCCCTATCTGGCTGGATAATAAATGAAGGTGTCACAATCAGAATTGTTGTTGTTCAGTGGTGTCCAACTTTTCCTGATCCCATCTGGGGTTTTCTTAGCAAAGATATTTGGAGTGGTTTATCATCTCCTTTTCCAGCTCATTTTACAGATGAGGAAACTGAGGCAAACTGGGTTAAGTGACTTGTCCAGGGTCACACAGCTAATAGGCATCTGAGGCCAGATTTGAGCTCAGGATGATAAGTCTTCCTGACCAGGCACAGCACTTACTATTGTACCACCTCGATGGCCTCACAAGATATTACAGATGTCCTATCTGTTACAAGGGCAGGTTGTATTGGTGGAAGGCAGGAGGAGTCATTGGGAAGTGACAATAATATAAACAAAAGAGCATCGATAAAATCTTAAGGAGAAAAAAAGAAAGAGTGCTGGGCCAAGCTGGGCTTGGAATCCCGGCTCTGATGCTTCCGAGCCGTGTGACCCTTGCTTCAGTTTGCTCATATTAAGATGGCGATAATACCACCTCCTTCCCAGGGGTCTTGTCAGTCACTTGGTGAATCTGAAAGCCCTATAGAAATAGGAGCTATTATCACCGTCGTTATCGTGCCATCACAAGGACGTCACCGAGCACCTTGTCCTCCCTCCCTGAAAATACAGTTCCATGGGAGGGTTTGAGACCTCTGCCTTTCTGTTCTCCCATCTTTTTTCTCTCACATACATACATGTGGTCAAATCAAGTCAAATCTGGGCATTAAACATTTATTCAGCAGCCCCCATGTGCCAGGCACCGTGTTAAGGACTAGAGGGACAAAGAAAGGCACAAAGAACTCCCTCTCTCAAGGAACTCCCACCCTAGTGTGGATGCATGGATGATCTTCAAACCAAAGTATACAAAATTGTCACTAACCTTAAGATCTGCTTTAAATCGCTGGCTCGTCCTGGATCCAATGATATATCCTTTATTACTCATAGGGATCTTAGCAAGGTTGTATGCCAGGTTATTCTTCTACAGGTTTATACATGTAAAAAGACAATGTCAGCAAGCAAGTCCCACCAAGCTGCTTACCCCAGTATCAATGAACTCGGGATCTTCTTTCATTCTGAAGTACCTGGACCAAAGAGACCTTCCTTCCTCCTTTCTCCTCCATTGCCATCCTAATCTTTGCACACCAATGTAGAGTCAAAGGAAAGCAGCTGGATTTGGAATTTACTGATGAGGGACTTCTAAGTAAGTGACTTCTAAGGTTCTTTCCTGCTCGTAATGTATGATTCTAACCTGTCAAGGGATACTTATATACATGACACAAATAAATTTATAAGAATTTTTCAGAAGTTATTGAGGTGCAAAGATACTATTCAGGCCACAAAATAGCTCATTCTCATTCTCTGGTCCCCCAAACCTTTAGCTTTTTGGAACCCTTTCCCAGGAGCTTTTCTGATGAAAGCTGGTCCAGCCTGCTACAAGAAAATACCCAATTGCCTGTGTTTTGGGAATTTCATAGATTAGATGTCTGAGAAACCACCAGGTTTGTCCCAAAGGCCTGTGAGGGAAATCCTGGCTTTTTGACTTTTTAAATTTTTTTTTAGGGGAGAAAGCAGGGCAATTGGGGTTAAGTGACTTGCCCAAGGTTACACAGCTAGTAAGTGTGTCAAGTATCTGAGGCTGCATTTGAACTCGGGTCCTTCTGACTCCAGGGCTGGTGCCCTACTCACTGAGCTACCTAGCTGCCCTGCTTTCTGGCTTTTCTTGAGGCTGTTGGGTAGAGAGGGCATGAGTGGGGTCAGGGCTACAAAAGGCAGGAAGCAGCAGAATGACTGGGTTTTGGCCAGAGGTATGGAGATTCAGCATGCAATTGTGTTGGAGGGAAGAGGGAGTCGGTGCTCAGCTCTCCATGTCATTGAAAAGGAGGAAGTTCAGCTTATAGCATTATTTGGGTAGTTTTAGAAAACATTCTCAAAGGGGTGGTAGCACACCATATCACTGATATTGGCAGTATGAGAAGCGAGGGAGATTTAGCACACAGAATTAATGAAGAGGAGTGGAAAGATGAGGGACTGACTTATGGAGGGGCAGGGTGAGCACGCAATAACAGTGAGGAACTGGGAGAGCGCACCTCATAGGATTCATGCTGAGATGGGGGAGGTTCAGCATCGTTGCAAGGAGGGGGTTCATTAAACAAACCACTGGTGGGATATTCGATTGGTCAGGTATGAGGCAGTTAGTTATTCTCCCATCACACACCGGATCCTGGAGAATTGAGAAGGGAGGACCACTAAACCCCAGAGAGCACAATGAGGATACTCCCCTCATACCATACGTAGGATACTTACCTCGTGGTGAAGGTAGCATCCAGGTCCCCTGTGAGGTGCCCCCATAAGGGGCACATTGTTAATGCCTATTCTGGTTGGAGGGTGGAAGAAGGGGAAGATTTTCCTCGGTTGGCATGATCCAAAACAGTATCTCAGCTGTGCTTCTAAAGGTCAAGAAAGAGCAGAAATGCCCAATGCAGAGTGTGCAGGGCCCCGAGGGACCGAAAGAGTGGCTCAGCGTGGGTGTGGATTTGGAGGGGGGAGGGATAACGGGGTGGGGAGGCTCGTTAGCGGTGCCCTCCATAGGGCAGTACCATATGGCAAGCCGATGTGCCAACGTCTCCTCCGTGCCCTCTCTTCTTTCTGAATCCCAACTCCACCCCTACCCAGTTCAAAAGCTGATCGGAGGAAACCCCGCTGACCTGAAACGTCCCATTCCCAGTTCATGTCGCTAGCTATGTGTACAGTGGGTTGTCAGGACAACAGAAGGGGAGGGCGGAGGAGCGGGGAGAGCGCTGAGGCCTGCGGCATCGATTGCGTGAAAGTCCAGTTACCCCGGGCAGGGCGGGGCGGGGCAGGCAGCACGGAGCTGAACAGATGTGCGTACAGATCCCTTCCCAAATGCTCTGAGTTGTCTTTCGCCTTCTCTCCTTTAGCCATCGTAGGAATAAAGCGGCACTACTACTAAACTGGCTTTGTCCAATTCAGCCCCGTTGCTGAAAGTCACCAGACTTCAGGTTTGTAAAAGGTGGATGCAATTCAACTTTTAAATTTAACCTGCAATCGCCTAACAAACGTGTTTTCAGTGGGTCTTTTTTGGGGGGGGGAGGGGTGGGTTGGGGATGGAGCTAATACTTGTAATAGGGGGAAAAAAAGCTCATTTAATTTTCTTCTTACTAGAATCATCATTCATTCGGCTTCTGTAATCTAATGAGATGAGCTTTCCCAGGTTCTTGGGCAAGGGGGTCCTAGTAGAAAGAGAGCATAACAGAGACCTCTGGTTTCATGTACAGTCTTTTCTTTCTCTTCTGCTGTGTATGTGGAAATACCCATGTTATGCGGAATTTAGTAAGATCAGAATAATAATAAATGATTGTTTTAATGAAGGAAAAGAAGACAAAACAAAAGAAAGAAAGAAAGATCAAAGACATTCAGGGAAACTTTTCTCCTTGGATTCTCTGCTGGACCTTCTCCATCACAGTGTGCATATATATATATATATATATATACATATATATGTACATATATATATGTATACACACACACACACATATATCTCAGTTTGATTCCTTACCTGTCCTTTATAATCAGAGAGTCATTCAGTAGGTTTATTTCTGTTAACAGTTTTGGAAGACTCTTTAATGATTTTAATTATGGATGTACAAAACCCTGTTGGAAAAGAACTCACAAAGATTTTGCTCTAATAAATTAAATCCCCGCCCCCTTCTTTTCTGGACACCATTCTTACCTGTTTCTTCTGTGTGACTGATTTTCTTCAGTTTCTTTTGCTGGCTCATCATCTGTATCAAGTTCCCTAACTGTGGCTGCTCCCAAAAATTCTGTCCTATGCTCTTTTCTCCCTCTATGTTCTCTCTGTGAACTCATCACCTCCTATGAGATTGACTATCATCCCTTCAGTAAATGACTCCAAAGATCTGTTTCCCACCTCCCACCTCTGGAGCTTCAATCTTCCATCACCAGTTGCCTATCGAACATTTCAAACTGGATGTCCTGGAGATGTCTTAGACACATGTCCAAAACTAAACTTATTTTCTTTTCCCCTAAACTCATTCTTCCTTCCTAGGGCAGCTAGGGGAGTGTAGTGGATAGAGAACTGGGCCTGGAGTAGGAGGACCTGAATTCAAATGTAGCTGCAGACTCTTACTGGCTGTGCAACCCTGGGCAAGTAACTTAACCCTCTTTGCCTCAGTTTCCTCATCTGTCAAATGAGCTGGAGAAGGAAATGGTAAACCACTCTAGTATCTTTGCCAAAAGAATCCTAAACAAGGTCATGAAGAGATGGAAACAACTGAACGATACCCTCCCTTCCATACTTTCTTATTGCTACTGAAAGTGTCACCATCTCTCCAATCCTCTCAGCATTATCCTTAAATCTTTACTCATTCTCACCCCACGTAAAACAATCAGTTGCCAAACCTTGCTGCCTACCTCCACATCTCTTGCATCTGACCCTTCTTCCCATTCCTATAGCCTACAACTTTAGTTTGGGCACTGGCCACCTCTCACCTAGATTACTAATTGCTAATTACTAATCCTAATTGATTTCCCTATCTTATCTCTTATCTCTCCTGTCCACCCTCCACTCCACTGCCAAAGTAATTTGCCTTAAACACAGACCTGACCCCCTGACTCTTCTATTCCACCAACTCCACTGGCCTCTTATTGATTCTAGAATAAAATATAAATTCTCCTGTTTATCTCTGAAAGCCCTACACAACTGACCACAGCCTGTCTTTCCAACCCCATTGGACGTTATTCCTCCTCCTGCACTCTGTGGTCCTGCTGCATTGACTGTTCCTCACCCGTTAACCTTCATCTCCCCTTTTCATGCTTTCGAACTGGTTGCCCCTGTACCTGGCATTCACTGCCTCCTCACCTCTACCTCAGAGTCCCTCTCGTCTATTATGACAGAGCTGAAGAACTGTCTTCTGCGTGAAGCCTTTCTCCACCTTCCACAGCTGTTAGTGACCTCCCTCCCCAACTATCTTGTATTTAACTACTTTGGCTATACTTTTATTCATTTTATATTTATGCTATAACAAAAATAATGATAACAATTTTGTTGTTGTTTAGTCATTTTCAGTCATGCCTGACTCTTTGTGACTTTTTCAGGGTTTTCTTGGCAGACACTGGAGTGGTTTGCTATTTCACTATCTTGCTGGATAATAAAAGAAGACAGCACACGTGCTAATTTGAGCTGTTGTTGTTTGGTCATGTCCAACCCTTTGTGACCTCATTTGGGGTTTTCTTGGCAAAGACACCGGAGTGGTTTGTCATCTCCTTCTCCAGCTCCTTTTTCAAATGAGGAAACTGAGGCAAATAGGGTGAAGTGACATGCCTAGGATCATGCATCTAGTAAATGTCTGAGGCTGAATTTGAACTCAGGTTTTCCTGATTCTAAGCCCAGCCCTTTATCAACTGTGTCTTCTAGTTGCCCTAATGATGATGATGATGATGGTGATAATAATAGCTAGTATTTAGGGGACACAACACTGGAATAAGAGATCAGGGCTACTGGAAGTAATTAGATTTTGCAACTTGAGCAAAGATTTCATTCTATTTGTAACCCCCCAGATTCCACCTAGGCTGGTGGGACAACCAAAAGTAGTGGATTGGCCTGGGGTTAAAAGCCACATCAGACATTATACGAGAAAGAAACCTCTTTTTTTTTTTTGAAAAACTCCTTACCATGCCTTTAGAATCAGGCCAATATGCCTCAATCTTTCCTATGTCTCTCTGTCCTCTCTGTGCATCTCCTCTCTGTTTCTGTCTCTCCTCTCAGTTTGTTGTTTCTAACTTTCTATCTCTCTCCTCTCTTTAAGTTTCTATGTCTCTGTGTCTCTCTTAGATTTTCTTTTTCTGTTTCTGTGTGTATCTGTCTTCATAATAGCTAACATTTTCCTAGCATCTACTGTGCTAAAAACTTTACAAATATCTCCTTTGATAGCAATCCTGGGAGGTAGGTGTTATTAATAGCTCCATTTTACAGATGAGGAAACTGAGGCGAGTAGGAGTTAAATGGCTTGCCCAGGGTCATGCAGCTAGTAAGTATCTGAGGCCAGATTTGAACTTGGGTCTTCCATCTATCACCTTAGGAGCTAAATGATCGGAGAAAGGCTTCAGATGATCAGGGAGAGGGAAATGATGAATCTGGAATATAAGATTTCTGGGTACCTTGAAATAACCACAGAACTGAACAAGCATTGAGTTGGCATAGAACTCGGGGAGCAAGGTGAAAATAGTGCTTAACTTCTAGTCAAAAAACCTAGATTTGAATTTGGATCTGCCATACACTAACTCTGTGGCAAGTCAATGAGTTTCAGTGCCATCTGTAAAATGGGGATAATAATCTTTTGTTCGTTGTCTCAGTCAATCAGCAAATTAGCATTTGTACGGTGCTTACTATGTGCCCAGCCCTGTGCTCTAGGAGCTGGGGGTAGAAAGAAAGGCAAAAGACAAGTCTCTGTTCTCAAGAAGATCACAGTCTAGCAGATGGAATCCCACTGAGCTTTTGTAAATAGAAGCTATTATCGCAGCAGTGACTTCAAGGGGGGAAAAAAAGCTGTCCCTTCCCACGTACACCCCAAAGGGTCTGCCCATGCAGTCTTGAACATCTGCCTCCTACCAGCATTCTCACCTAAAACGTTTCTGTATTAGCCACACAAGATGGAGACTGTTTGAATTTTCATTGCTGGCTTTTACTGTAGAATTATTAGTGAATTATAAGCAAAGGGTATCAAGTCGGGAGAATGGGAAAAGGAAAGGAAGGTCAAGTTTATGCCCAGTTGCAGCACTCACAGCTGGTGTCAAAGACAAGCCCAGCCTGGCAGTACTGCTCGTAGGTGATGCCGTTCAAACAATGCCAGAAAGCGTTCTTGTTATTGGCCACAGGGTAGAGACCATCGGCTTTGCCAGCGCAGAATCCGCTGCTCCCAGAGCTGCTCCCAGAACTGCTGCTCGAACTGCTCCCACCTGAGCTGCCACTTCCGCCACTGCTGGGAGCTGATGTGATTGCAGTTGAGGCTGTACAGCCTAGAATATCAGAGCAGAAAATCTCTGTGGATTTAACAAAGGCTCATGGCACTGGGGAAGGAGAGATTCGAGCACTGGTTGGATGGTCAGGTTACCTACATTTTTGAATGGCAAACTCTGTAACCTTAAAAGAGCCCCTTAAAACTTATCTGAACTTCAGTTTCCTGACCTGTAGAAATCATACCATCTACCAAAAAATGGTTGTAAGGATTGTAATGTAATTACATTACATTAAAGATTGTATAAGTAATGTAACCATTGTAATGCTTGTAAGGATATGTAACATATAAAAAATAAAGATAATATACTCAAAGCATCACATAAACCCTAGTTAGGTGACGTGACTGAAGGGGATATTCACTGACTCTGGAGAAGGAGGACCTTTGTTTGAATCCTGTCTCTGATGCTGTCTTTGTCACCTGGGCTATAGAATTTATTTCTGCCTCTATAAAATGAATGGACTGAACTAAATGGCCTCCGAGGTCTCTTCTAACTCCTGAGCCATGATCCCATTACTATGAAAATAAGATTATTTATGGTGTATATTATGGCTAATAATATTTGTAAACTTAGTGTTTGTACCACCTACCTCACACAACTCATGGGAAACTAGATTTAGATCTGGAAGGGACCAGAAAGATCATCTAGTCTGTAAAGGAGACACTTGAGGTTCAGAGAACTTATGGGTATCACCCAAGGTCACACAGATAATAAGTGGTCCATTCTAGATTTGAACCCAGTTTTTATGATCCTAAATCCAGTACTCTTGCCCCTTCACCATTTTGTTGTTATAAGAAAAGTGCTT
The DNA here is from genome assembly GCA_028646595.1 of Phalanger gymnotis. Taxonomy (NCBI): domain Eukaryota; kingdom Metazoa; phylum Chordata; class Mammalia; order Diprotodontia; family Phalangeridae; genus Phalanger; species Phalanger gymnotis. The sequence continues at coordinate 53,440,112 of CM053627.1, forward strand.
TATAAAGCTTTATACTTTGGGCAAGTCATGTCTATACCATATAGAATTTGAAGGGACCTAAGAATCTAGCTTGAAATTGGGAAGACTCATCTTCATGAGTTCAAATCCAGCCTCAGACACTTACTAGCTGTGTGACCCTGGGCAAGTAACTTAACCCTGTTTGCCTCAGTTTCCTTATCTGTAAAATGAGCTGGAGAAGGAAATGGTGAGCCACTTTGGTATCTTTGCCAATAAAACCCCAAAATAGCATTACAGACATGACTGAAATGACATAAAAATAACAAAAATCCTGCTATTCCAACTCCTTTGTTTTGCAGAGGGGGAACTGAGGCTCAGGGAAGCTGAGTGATTTGCTCAAGGTCAAGCAGGTAATTAAACACCAGAGGTGGGATTTGAATCCAGGGCCTTTGACTGCAGAGTCAATATTCTTTTACCTTGGACCTCCATTTTTTTTCCCTGTAACATGAGACGGTTGAATTAGATGATGCTGGAGGACCCTTCCAGCTCTAGGTCTGTGGTCCCATAAATCCAAGCCATGATGGTCCATCATTCTGCCTTAAAACTGTCCAAAGTCAACAAACTTGCCCATTTTTTTCACCTACTCCATCACTGATTTCCACTTACACCACAAGCTATGTTGTTGACGTTACAATGGCAGGTTGAGGACACACGTGAGTATCTGATTCTCAGAATGGGGATAGGCATGTAGTGGTTGATTATTTCAGTTATTTTTCATGTGTCGTAGGGTGTGGGAAGTAGATGAGGGGCATTTTGGGACCCTGGGAACATCTGCAGCTCCTACTCACTCGCGCTCTCCAGACCCAGGGCTTTCTTCAAGGTGTTGATCAGGGGGAATTTTCCCTGGTTGCAGAAAGTCCCAGTGAAGTCATCCAGATCGATGGCCCAGACCATGGCTCCTGCAAAGCTATTCTTCTTCAGCCACTCAGCCTGTAGGGGCAGGACAGATGTTTGCTCCAGGCTCAATCTTGGGTTCTCCCAAGCCTTTGGGCTACAAATAGGGATGAACAAACTCAGGGGAGCCCAGAGAAATACACTACCTTGATTTGGAAGCTCTTGGGGTTGTCATAACCAACCCAGTCACTGCTTTTGTAAGCATAGGGGACGTCCTCAGAAGCCTCCCACACCTGAGTCGCACCATCCTTCAGAAAGGGGCAGATCTGAGAAAAGAGAAAAATGAGGCAGGGTGGTTGAGAAAAGTTTTCAAGAAAGGGGTTGAGTGAAAATGACTTCAAGGGGAGAGCTCGTAATCCTATGGGTGAACACCTTACATCGGAATTCTAATTCCTTACAAATTTTTTATCATTATTTTTAGTAATTATAAGGATACTGAGAGATGTAGAGAAGGGGTTTAGGCTGCGACGTATCAGAGGGTTCATGGATTTGAGGTGGGAAAATTACATTTTTACTTTCATCAGCCTTTAACTGGAACTTAGCATTTCCTTCAAGTACTTAAAACATCACTCTGAGAAGAGGCCCACAGACTTTACCAGAGTGCCAAAGGATGTTTATAGCCTAAAAAGGTTAAGAACCTCTGGTCCAGAGAGATGATTTCCAAGACGCCTTCCCAATTTAACATTCTATGGTTCTATGACAATAACAACTGGCATGTAAGGTGTGGCCTGGTGGTTTTTAGGACTCTATAGATTTACAAAGATTCCGTGATGATGAATTTTTGCTCTCCCACAGTCTCCAGGTGAGAATTTCAGATATTCTCTGTGACCTGGATGAGGGTCTACCTAAAAGTTAGATTTTTCTGGCCTTCCAGTGTCCCTTCTAAGGTAGAAAAGAACAACAAGGCAGTGTGGTACCGTGGGAAGAGAGAAAGAGAAGCCAGGTTCAAATCTGGCCTCTAATACTTACTCTCTGTATGACCCAAAGAATTCACGTGATTCTTAGTTTCCTTATCTCTAAAATGAAGAGGTTGGCCTTGATGACCTCTAGGGTCTCCCAGCTCTAGCGTTGTGGTATTTCCCTTCTACTTTCTGCTTTGAATTAGAGGAAATTGGGACAGAATAAGAAGGTTAAGGGTCAACAATAGTCTTTCCCCCTTTTCATACAGCTTCTAGACACCTACCTCATAGTAAGCCCAGAAGCCAGCCTGCCTAGTGTAGGACCCAGCAGGACCAGGGCCAGAGGTAGGGGCACCAATGCCGGTTTCAGAAGGATTGCTCAAGATGAAGGTGTGTCCATAAGATGGGAATCCAACAATGAGCTTCTCAGCTGGGGCACCATTGTTTTTCCAATAGTTCATAACATAATCCTGCAATGGAAGCACGTTTAAACTCGGCCCATCTTTCTAGGCCCAGTTCAAATACCTCATCTTTATTAAAGCCTTCCCTGGTTACTCCCTATTAATAACAACCAGGATATAAGTTTTGGCCTGGCACTTTTTAGGGCTCTATAGATTTACAAAGATTCCACGATGAATGTTTGCTCTCTTATAATCTCCAGATGAGAACTTCAGACATTCTCTGTGGCCAGAGTGAGGGTCTGCTATCAGCAAGAGCAGTTTGTACTTCTCTTAAGCATGTCATATTAGTTTTGTATAATAGTTAATTAGAAGTAATAACTATAATTAATTACAGTTAATTGCAATGAATAGAGAACTGTCTTTTTTCTTCTTTGGGGTGGTATGCTCTTTGAGAATCTACCCTCAAAGAGATTTTTAAATTTTATTTTATTGTCTTCCTCAGCATTCAACACAATACCTCACATTTAATAGATTCTAACAAGTGATGGTTGAATAAATGAATAGCTGAATGAACATTTATTCCATCCAGGAGGCAGATTCTTAATTGTTAGGTTACTGCCCCACCTGGCATAGTCAAATGATCAAAGTAGATATGGAAAGTGCTTTGAAGACTTTAAAACCCTCTACAAAGATAAGTTAGTAGTAGCAGTAGTAGTATTAAATGAGATCTTATTAATAAAGCACTTAGCACAGTGCCTGGCACATTGTAGGCACTTATAAATCCTTCTTCTCTTCCCTTTCCCTAGTTCAGGGGAAGTAAGCATTTATATAGCACCGACTATGTACAAAGCACTGACTTAAGAACTTTACAATTATCATCTCATTTGATCCTCACAACAACGCTTGCAACATACATGCTGTTACAATCTCCATTTTACACTAGAGGAAACTGATGCAAATAG
>CM053627.1:53444895-53462604 GCA_028646595.1 Phalanger gymnotis
GTGGGGGGGGGAGGAAATGGGGAGAAAATTTGTAATTCAAATGCCTGTGAAAATCAATGCTGAAAACCAAACATGTCAAAAATAAATTTAAAAAAAAAGAAATATATGATAGAAAATATTATAGAAAATAGAAATATATAGAAATATAGAAGACAGAAAAATATAATAAAAGAACAAATAGTTCTTAGAACTCTGGCAGGTTGACAGTTTTGGTGCCATGTTACTTGGATAGGACAGCAACTAGAGACCATACCCTTCTCCTGACAATGTTGGGATTGGCCCCCACAGGACTTACTCTCCTGAAAAGTTCCCACCCTGATTGGGTTGGGGTGGGGTGGATAAGTCCCTTCTCCTATCATCACATTCCCCTTGTTCATTGCAGTCCACATTTTTCTCTCTACGCTGGCTCTGGGGCAAAGGCCACTTGAGTAGGTCTCCTCTGAAAGGTAATCAGATATCCTCTGCAATTCAGCCCTTAAAAACAAAAAAACCTTTACAAGCCAATAAGACATCTAGACTAAGGTGAGAGAGTTTCCACCACTGGTTTGCTGAAATGGCAGAGCAAGAACATAAAGCAGAAGCTTCTTCCCCTAAAGTTTGTAAAGCCGCTTCAGCTTCAATACCCTTTCCCCAGCACCATCTAATCCCCTTCCACCTCCCCTTTCCTTTGAGGGCTACAGTCTTGATGGAGGCAAGCTCTACCCTGCTTAGAGACCGGATCCCTGCACTTAACCCCACTAATCTGCAACCTTAGAGGTACTCTGAGGAAAATTTTTTTTTGTTTTGTTTTTATTTTTATTTTTATTTTTTTTATTTTATTTTTTTTACTCTGAGGAAAACTTGAGGGATCAAGTTCCCATCTACCCCTTTTTGTCTCTCTCTCAACTAGGAGAGGTATACCGGGCCACTCTGTCACCACGTTGGTAGATATAGGGGCCACTCTATTGGTCTGGGACCCTTGCAAATTCCACTCCCCTCTTCCTTGGAGTAATGATATGCATGATGGGGGTTTCTAACAAGCCCCTCCAAATCTTTCTTTTCCCTGTCATTCATATTTGTTTGTGTCTATGTCTTTGTGTTGTAAAATGTCTGTATCATGTTTGTGCTGTGAGCTATAGATTCTGTCACCTTGATAGATTTAAAATGGAGCCATCTGGGAAAAAAAAAACTTGTAAGGGCTGTAGATAGAGAAAACACTGGGTAAGATTAATGCACCTTTTTGTTATTTTAAGGTCATAGCTGAATGCAGGACTAACTCTCACCTTAGGCTTTCCATGGGAGATTAAATTATTTTAAAAGAGGAAAACCTTTTATTTTTGATCCCAACACTGGCCAAGTTAGAGGCTACAGAGACAAGTTAGATAATTAAAGTTGTAGAACCACTAAAACAAAATATCTTAGCAGATTCTGGAGGTTTGGAGATTAATCATTAAAGAGTCTAGAAATGAATTGTTTTAAGATTGCAGGGGCGGGAAACTCCTGAGACTTTGGGATAATTCCAGAAACTCACCCCCTTCTGAAATACCTCCTCACAATTCTGATCACTCAGCACTCTCCACTCCCTCCCCCAGAGTTGAGTGTATCTCAATATGTGGATTTCTAACGGCTTGTGTTTCCCTGTTCACCCCTTACATCTCAGATTAGATTACGCAAGTTATTTTATCTCTGTTTGCCCCAGTTTCCTGATTTGTAAAGAGGAAAATAATAATGGTTGTTGTTGTGAGATCAAAATGATATGATTGTAAAGTGCTTAACACATGACTGCCATATGCTAAGCACCACATCATTATCATTTCTCTAATTTAATGTAATTTTTCGTACCTGATAACTTTAAAGTGGTTTTAAAATGCCCAAGGTAAAAAGATCAGTGATTTCTATATGTGATAATTTGGAAATGCAATTGATGTCATCTGAAGTTTTTTCTTTGTGTTATTATTGTATTTTTAAAATTCTCTTATATTGTAAAATTATCTTTGTAAAACAGAAATGGAGTTAGGCAAAGCAATTTCTAAACTGGATTTTGTTGCATATGGATCAGGCTTTTAAGAGTATGTGATTTAAAAAACAGATAATTTGGGGGCAGAGCCAAGATGGAAGCTGGAAAGCAGGGACCTGCCTAAGCTCTCCCCCAAATCCCTCCAAACATCTGTAAAAAATGGCTCTGAACAATTTCTAGAGCTGCGGAACCCAAGAAATAGCAGACGGAAACAAGTCTCCAGCCCAGGACTGAGAGCAGAGGGCAGCCCAGCATGGGCCGCGCCAGGACAGACCAGACCCAGAATCAGCCAGCTGGAACAGGCCTTGGGGTCACAAAATGTTTAGCTGTGGCAGTTACTAGATTTCTTAACCCACAAACACCAAAGAGCAGGTTAGAGGGAAACTGCAGAATCGAGTTCAGAGAGGTCCCGCCGCCAGCTCTGGGGGTGGAGGAGGTAGTGCAGCATCAGCTGCTTCCCAAATCCCTGGCTCACACTGTGGGAGGAATCTAGAGGCAGATCAGAGCAGGAGTGCAAGGAGGGCTTTGTGGGCCCAAAGACAGATTCTATTGCTGTGCCCTGCTTGGATCTGTATTGCGGTCTTGGTTGGCAAGGTTGGGGAAGAGGAGTGCTACTGGGAGAGAACCTGGGTGACAGTAGAGTAGAAGTAGCTCTGAAAACAGCAGTGCTTGGACCCTAAATCTTGGGACAAAGTACTCTTTACTCTACAAGCAGTCATATCCTGATAAAAAGTCAAGTAGTTGGCTGGGAACATGAACAGGCAGTGAAAACGCACTCAGACTCAAACTCAAATTGTAGAGTCCTTTTTTGGTGACAAAGAAAAGCAAAACATGCAGCCAGAAGAAGTCAACAAAGTCAAAGACCCTACATCAAAAGCCTCCCAAGAAAAATATGAATTGGGCTTAGGCCACGGAAGATCTCAAAAAGGATTTGGAAAAGCAAGTTAGAGAAGTAGAGGAAAAATTGGGAAGAGAAATGAGAATGATGCAAGAAAACCATGAAAAACAAGTCAATGACTTGCTAAAGGAGACCCAAAAAAATACTGAAGAAAATAAAACCTTAAAGAATAGACTAACCCAAATGGCAAAAGAGCTCCAAAAACCAAATGAGGAGAAGAATGCCTTGAAAGGCAGAATTAGCCAAATGGAAAAGGAGGCCCAAAAGACCACTGAAGAAAATATCACCTTAAAAATTAGATTGGAGCAAGTGTAAGCTAGTGACTTTATGAGAAATCAAGATATTATAAAATAGAACCAAAGGAATGAAAAAATGGAAGACTGTGAAATATCTCTTTGGAAAAACCACTGGCCTGGAGAATAGATCCAGGAGAGATAATTTAAAAATTATTGGACTACCTGAAAGCCATGATCAAAAAAAGAGCCCAGATATCATCTTTCAAGAAACTATCAAGAAAAACTGCCCTGACATTCTACAACCAGAGGGCAAAATATAAATTGAAAGAATCCACCAATCGCCTCCTGAGAAAGATCCCAAAAAAGAGAACTCCTAGGAATATTGTCACCAAACTCCAGAGTTTCCAGGTCAAGGAGAAAATACTGCAAGCAGCCAGAAAGAAACAATTTGAGTACTGTGGAAACACAATCAGGACAACTCAAGATCTAGCAGCTTCTACATTAGGGGCTCAAAGGGCTTGGAATATGATATTCTGGAGGTCAATGGAGCTAGGATTAAAACCAAGAATCACCTGCCCAGCAAAATTGAGTATCATTCTCCAAGGCAAAATGTTGATTTTCAATAAAATAGAGGACTTTCAAGCTTTCTCAATGAAAAGACCAGAGCTGAATAGAAAATTCGACTTTCAAATACAAGAATCAAGAGAAGCATGAAGAGGTAAACAAGAAAGAGAATTCGTAAAGGATTTGCTAAAGTTGAACTGTTATGTTTACGTTCCTACATGGAAAGATGATGCGTGTAATTCATGAGACCTTTCTCAGTATTAGGAGACTTGAAGGGAATATAGACACAGGGCACAGGATGAGCTGAATATGAAGGGATGATATCTAAAAGAATGAAGTAAATTTAAGGGGTGAGAGAGGAATATATTGAGAGTGGGAGAAAGGGAGAGATAGAAGGGGGTAAATTATCTCACATAAAAGTGGCAAGAAAAAGCAGTTCTGTTGGAAGGGAAGAGGGGGCAGGTAAGGGGGAATGAGTGAATCATATGCTCATCGGATCCAACTTGAGGAGGGAATAACATACACACTCAATTGGGTATCTTACTCCACAGGAAAGTAAAGAGAAAGTAATAAAAAAGTGGGAATGACAGAAGGGAGGGTAGATAGGGGGAGAAGGTAATCAAAAGCAAACACCTTTGAAAAGGGACATGGTCAAGGGAGAAAACTGAATAAAGGGGGACAGGGCAGGATGGAAGGAAATATAGTTAGCCTTTCACAACATGAGCATTGTGGAAGTGTTTTACATAATGACACATGTATGATCTATGTTGAATTGCTTGCATTCCTAGGGACGGTGAGTAGGAAGGCAAGAGGGGAGAGAATTTGGAACTCAAAGTTTTAAAAGCTATCCTGCCCTACAAGAAAGTAAGAGGAAAGGGAATGGGGGGGGGGCACTGGGGTGAAAGAGGGGAGGGCTGACTGGGGACAGAGGTACTCGGAATATATGCCATCTTGGAATGGGGAGGAGGGTAGAAATGGGGAGAAAATTTATAACTCAAAATCTTGTGGAAATCAATGTTGAAAACTAAAATATTAAATACATTTAAATAAATTGGAAAAAAACAGATAATTTGAAAACTGTTAAATATTTAATGAGGCATATTTAATTTTGAACAGCAATAATAATAGTGATAATAATATGTTATGACATTTGCTGTAATAGCAAATTTTCATTGAAAATCTTGGTTATTATGAAAGCATACAAGGTAGTTTAAAGATGTAGCTTCGAGTATATTAACGATGAGATGAATGATTTTCTGTGCAAGGTAATTTGGAAGTGCATTCACATAGAGTGACAATGCGTTCGTTTCAAGTTTTAAATACATAATATTGTTTACAGTACTGTTATTTCTCTAAATTTTCTTATATTGTATAATTTGGTAAACAATTATATCAGCTATGTTGTTGGAAAGGCAATTCCTCTTGTAATCTTTCTAGGTCTTAGATTAAGAAGGACTGGTAAACTTTGTTATTATGATAAGGCTAATCTAATTGGGTATGTTCTTCTTGGCTTATAAAAACTGAATCACCTCCCCCATTACAAACACATTTTTGATTAGAGGGAGGTGGTAACTAGGAATTTTGTGGTAACTAGGAATTCGATTTGTTATAGTACTTTAGGGATTTATGTTACTGAAAGACATTTTACACAAACTTAGTTTTCATAAATTCCAGTTTTAAAGATTTTTGCTTTAAGGTTGAAAAGAGATAGCTATCATTTTAGAGGTTTCCAACTTTATTTAATTTATTTCATAAAAGTTTAGTGATTATTCTTTTTAACATCAGGATCAATTTTGAGCTGTTTTAAGAAGGAAAAATACTTTCTGGAAGAAATGTTTTGTAAAAAATCTTTTGTGTGATATTTAGAAGGCCTACTAGATTTTCATTTGTAAGCTAATTTATTGCTAAATTATTGTGATGAACTGCAAATGGGACAGATCTTGCTGTTTTGATCTGAATTGGTAGTCATAGTTGACTGTCAGCTATGACTCATATCTAGAATCGAATAGAGGTAAGGAAGTTTTCCCTTCTGTTATTATATATGACATTATTATAACCATGTCCCTCTTTTTCCTTTTACAGTAGATTTCTATAAACAAGAAATCTTATAAGTATAATACTAAGTCTATTAAATAACAGATTGATACTGGAACATCTCTGAGTTAATCTTACAGTTCTAGAATGGGTAAATTATCTCACATAAGAGATGAAAAATAGCTTGTACAGTGGAGGAGAAGATGGGGGGAATGAAAGGGTGGTGCTTGAACCTCACTCTCATTGGAATTGACTCAAATGGTAATTAAAATACACACTTAGTTAAGTTTAGAAAGCTACCTTCCTCTACCAGAAAGTAGGAGGGGAAGAGGATAAGAGAAGTGGGATGGGGTGCTAATAGAAAGAAGGGTGAAATGGTAGAGGCCGTAGTCAAAGGCAAAACACTTAAGGATGGACATGGTGAAAGGAGAGAATAGGATAAACAGAGTGGGAGCAATAGGATGAAGGGAAATACACAGTAATCATAAGTATGAAAAAAATACAGCAAGTTTCTCTGACAAAGGCCTCATTTCTCAAATATATGAAAAACTTAGTCAAATTTATAAGAATACAAGTCATTCCCCAATTGATAAATGGTCAAAGGATATGAAGATGATATTTTTAGACAAAGAAATCAAAGCTATCTACAGTCATATGAAAAAATGCTCTCGATCACTGTTGATTAGAGAAATGCAAATAAAACAACTCTGAGGACCACACCATGTCTATCAGATTAGTTAATATGACAGACAAGGAAAATGACAAATGTTAGAGAAGACGTGGGAAAATTAAGACACTAATGCACTGCTGGTGGAGTTGTGAACTGATCCAACTATCCTGGAGAGCAATTTGAAACTATGCCCAAAAGGCAATAAAACCAGGCTTCCCTTTGACCCAGCAATACCACAACTAGATCTGTAACCCAAACAGACAAGAAACAAAAAAGGACCTCTATGTGAAAAAATATTTATAGTAGCTCTTTTTGTGGTGGCAAAGAATTAGAAATTGAGGGGATGCCCATCAATTGGGGAATGGCTGAACTAGTTGTGGTATATGATTCTGATGTAATACCTTTATGCTCTAAGAAATTATGAACAGGATGCTTTCAGAAAAACCTGGAAAGTAGTATATGAATTGATGCAAAGTGAAATAAGCAGAACCAGGAGAAGATTGTACACAGTAGCAACAATATTGCATGATAATCAACTGTGAATGACTTAGCTATTCTCAGCAATACAATGATCCAAGACAATTCCAAAGTACTTAAGATGAAGTGCTGTCTATCTCCTGATAAAGAACTGAAGTTGTCTGAATGCAGATTGAAGCATATTTTTTTTAATTTTATTTTTCTTCGTTTTTTTTTATTTTGTGTTTTCTTTCACAACATGACTAATACAGAAGTATGTTTTGTATGACTGCACATGTATAACCTATATCAAACTGGGAGGGAGGGACAGAAAGAAGAAAGGAGAGAGAGATTTGTGTATCTCAAGGGCGTTCTGGGAATAAGTCTAGGCATTCATGGAAAGTGGGAAGGGGGAAAATCTCCATATCTCCTCTCCTGATTGCCTTCCTGCCTGGGAAGCCTCCTCCAAGATACACTGACTCTCACCACTTCCATTCATGCAACAGACTTTCAGCAGGCAGACTAAGCAGATGATAGAGGGTCTGCCACAACTCTAGCTGTGATAGAAGACAGAACTTGATGTGACTACATCACCAGATGAGCACAAGCAAGTAGACTGCTTTGTCTTCTGGGATAATTCATAGCTCTTGCTCCCTCTTGAAATTGTTACCTCATATATACTTTTCTTTCTCTTGTGTATATATACCAGGGTTGAGATCTGACTTAAGAGTTTAAAAGAAAGTAGCATGAATGGTAGGTAGGTAGGGAGGGAGAGAGAGAGAGAGAGAGAGAGAGAGAGAGAGAGAGAGAGAGAAGGAGAGAGAGAGATTGAAGCAATGGGCAATGGGACAGGTAAGAGCTACATAAATAATGAGATAATGAAATAATCAAATAGATTAATAGACTGATATATAAGTGGATAGTGACAAGACAGGTAGAAAAAGAGTGAGAGATATATAGTGAGATAATGAAATAGTGAGAGTAAGATAAATTCATAGACAGAGACAGACAGAGAGAGCATTTCTCATTTATTAAGCATTTAGTATGTGCCACCTCTGTGTAAGTGCCAGGCATATAAAACAATACAGCAAGACAGTCTTTACCTCAAGACTTTAATCAGAGAAGCCAATAAAGTAGTGTGGGGAGGGCATGGGGGTGGGTCTGGCTGCAAAGTGACTGGTAGTCCAGGTTCTGGGCAAGAGGAAGCAAAAGCTCACATATCAGAGCCTGGTCACTACAGGCACAGCCCAAGGTTGCTGGAGGGGGAACACCAGGAGAGAGCTGGGTGTGAGAAATGAGGATGATGGCTGTAGTCCAGGCAACATAGTACACTGAAGGCCTAAGGTTCCCGGCAGGGGTGCTCCAAGTCACATTCTGACTTGGGATCCAGAAGGAAGTAGAGTGTCATACCGTGATCAGCAGCCCCAATGAAACCAGAAGATCTGCTGGTTAGCAATCTAAGCTTTAAAGTGGGGGAAGAGGCCTCAAAAGTTGAGTATGGCTACAGATGCCACGACACCTGACCTCTAGGAATTCATTGATTCCTCTGCCTATCCCAACTCAGATGGAGAAAAACTCTTGGGGGAACATCTTTTCTGCCTTGGTTCAAATTAGATCTTTTCCCCTTAGTTCAAATTAAACAAGATTAGAATATTTCAAGGGCAGCTAAGTGGTTCAGTGGATAGAGTCCTAGGCCTGAAGTATGGGAGACCTGAGTCCAAATCCAGCCTCAGACACTCGATAGCTGTGTGACTCTGGGCAAGTCACTGCATGTCATTTGCCTCAGTTTCTTCATCTGTAAAATGAGCTGGACTTCAAGGAACCAGCAAACCACTCTAGTATTTTTGCCCCCAAAAAAACTCCAAATGGGGTCACAAAGACTCAGACATGACTAAATGACTAAAATGACTGAATAACAACGAGAATCTTTCAAACTTCTTTTAAAAATGAGCTACAAATGTAATAGAAAGTAAATACAAAACCACAGAAATAAATGTTTACAGAGTGCAGATCTTTTATCCCATTTTAACTAGCAGTGAGTCATAGATTGTCTTGGCTGGTGCAGCTCATGGGACACCATGTCATGGTTTCTTTTCCTTGGTTCAACCTTTTCTCCAGTATGCACTAACATATAGATTCTAGGTGATAGGAAATAACTTTGTAATTGTAAGAGCAATCTAAACTCTATACAATATTCATGACAACTCTTTGGCATGACTGTTTTATAATAATTGTAATTCAAGGGTTCTTAACTTTTTATATTAATTCAGGGGGTCTTAACCTTTTTTGACTCATGGATGCCCCTTTGGCAGTCTGGCAAAGCCTATGGCCCCTTCCTCAGTCAGTTAATAAACATTTATGAATGTCTTCTACGTGCAGAGCACTGAGATAAGCAACAGAAATACAAAGAAAGGCAAAGGATAGTTCTTGCCCTCAAGGAGCTCACAGTCTGATGGAGGAGAGAAGATGCAAGCAACTATGTGCAGACAAGCTATATAAAAGATAAATTGGAGATAATCAACAGAGGGAAGGTCCCAGCATTAAAGGGCATGGGGCAATTCTTCTTAGGAAACTAAATATATGGAAATACAGATAGCAATTTTTTTAAGTTCATGAACACTAAGTCAAGAACCCTTGTATTAATGCGATAAGTACACGTTTTTAGCCTCCTTAAGTTCCCAAAGGAGTCCCTCTGTATTGTTCAATAGGGTGATATTGTCTGGGAGATAGGTGGTAGCCCAGTGGGGTCTGGTATAAAGAAAACCTTAGCCTAGTTTGTGGTGAATTTTCAGGGCGAAAGAAAGCTGTAGAAGAGTTACAATAGTCCAGAAAGCCTAGGCAAAAACATCTAGAGGGTGTCCAGGGGCCATCGTCAGCCAGGGCAGCTAGTTCCAACCTCCTTCCCACATTTCACAATTTGCACGGCCACCTGTTCTTCCTCTTAGATTTGTTCCAGCTGGTTGCATAGGTCCTTAGCTTCTGAATCCCTCCACCCAGCAGCTTTCTGAATAAAAAACAGTTCAGTCATTATCAGTCACATGTCAGATAATTCTGCAATACCCTTCCAGTGGGGAGGGCTGTTGATTAAGCAGTAGGACTGGGTAGGGACAATGCCCTCTTGAGAATTTTATTGAAGTGAGAAAGACTGTGTCCAAATCAGAATCCAACTGAATGCAAGCCAGGACCAGTCTGGGCCAATTCCAGCTTTTCTTTGGAGCAGGAAAATCCAAGGAATTGATATGAAAATTGGAAATTATTCTCAGAAGGGGAAATCCAGGCCAGAAGCTCAGTACCTAAAAAAAGACACAAGTAATAGGTAGTATTGAAAAGGTGACTCTTTGTTAGATTCAATCTGTCTCTTCAAAGATAGGCATGAAGTATTCCAAAAGTCTCTGGAGTTTTAAGCTTACAGCTGTATTAAGTTTTTGGGACATATTGTATGTTCCCAGCTCCTTCCTGGCACTATTAGGTTGATATGACTATGGACTAGGTCCTTCATGTCCCCTCCTGACCCAGCTGTGCCCGTAAGGCCAAGAGGTTGGGTGGTGAAATATAGTAAAAAGAAACTGAGGAAGAAAATCTTTTCTGTGGAGTACTCCTGTGAAACATGGCTCTTTAACTTTAAGCTTGGGACTTCTGAAAAACCTTATTCATGGAATGGCAGTCTTCCCTGGCTTTACAGGGACCCAGAATCCAAGAGACTCTAAGGTCTACTAAGTTAATCAATGCAAATGATTGGCACTTTGCTACCAGGGTTATCTCCCATTGTTAATAAATTGCCACCCTGGCTTATAAACCTATCTCTTGTGTGAAATTGATCATGATTTATGACCAAATCCCCAAACCCTAGAAAGTAAGTCAGTCAGTGGATATTTATTAAGTATTTACTATGCGCCAGGCACTGTGCTAAGAGGTGAGGATTAAAAAAATAAAAACACAGTCCATGCCCTCAAGCATCACAATCCAGAGCCCACATATTGCACGCGTGGGATTCCATTTAGACGCAGTCACTCTACGAAGCCTTGTTTGAATCAGCTGGCCAGACTAGACATTACATGATAGAAAACAGGACATTACACCACTAGGCAATTCCAAATGAGTGATAAAAAGAGTAAGTGTTAGGAAAGTGGACCTAAACTGAGCCTTGAAGGAGAGGTAGCATTCAAACAAGAGAGAAGTGAGGGAGGGCATCTGAAGCAGGGGGAAAAGCATGAGCAAAGGTATGGAGGTGGGAAAGTACAAAATATACCTGGAGAATCATTTTCACTAGAGCAGAGCATAGATTTTAACTAGCAATTCTGGCATCTAGGGAAACGATCATAGAAATGGATACAGGCCAGCCACTGTGTAATATATTGATAAGGACTTACCTGGAATGCAGCTTTGGAAGAAGGGAAAAGGTAGCACCATCTATTAGATTCCTAGTTTAACTCATTATTTTTGCCAAGTGTGTTGTATGTGTGTTAAGCGTTTTATCTATAATTTTACCTTTAAAACTGTATTTCAATATAATCAGGTGTTTCTATCTATTGAAAGAATACAGGTACTCTCCAAATTTTGGTACCTTGGGATGAAGTCCTGGCCTCCCTGCCATAATTATGGTCTAGGCAGAGGGAAGTAGCAAGAGGTCAATTTGGGAATTCTTACCAGACATTAAAGTAATTTCATTGTATTGTAAATATTAACAAAATAAGAGATTACTTTCATCATTATTAATCATCGTTTATTAAAAGTAGATTCTGTGCTAAACTGTAGAACAGTCAGGGACCCTTATGCCCCCCACTTTGAGAACCAGAGATCTCTAGATAGCTCTATCACAAAATCGTGACTTGAATTTATTTCAAAGAACAGATGTATGTACAGTGCTTAGAAATTAATGGAGTCAGCCTCTAGAAGAGAGAGGATTCCCTTCAACCATAGCAACTGAGGCTAAATGATTACACATAGAGAAATCATTTGTTAGTCCAATGATTACTTTCCATGCTAGTGGTTGCTTATATGCTGGGGCAAACATGCTTTTGTTCCAGGCACGCAATGTCCACAGCACAAAACCCAGCTAGACTCCTTCTCCAAAGGCTTATCAGCTCTGGAAACTGCCCAAAGAGCTATTAAGCTGGTCCTTCCATGGCACTACCATCACTGTCCTTTGAAGGGGTGACTTCATTGTATTCCCTTTATTAAGTGGAGTTGACTTACTGATTAGCCACACGAACTTCCGGGTCAAATGCCCCCATACTTTGGAGCCCTCCTGATAAGACTTGGGTCAGGCACTATAAAAGTTGGAGACCAACTCCTGCTAGACCGATACCAACAGCAGCCATGGCAAAGTCCATCATCCTCACTGGTAAGTCAACATTCTAAGGGGAAACTCAATCTCTGGTGACTTTCTTCCTTCCCTTTTCTTTCTGGGTCTTTAGTAAAGAATCACTATGTATGATAATAGGCTCAGACTTAGAGCTAGAAAGAGATCTTAGAGCCCATCAAGTCCAATCCTTTATTTTTATAGATGGGGAAACTGAAGGACAGGTTGGTTAAGTGACTTGCCCAAAGGTCATACATGTAGTAATTGTCTGAGGTGGCATCTGGACCCAGTTCTTCTTGTGTCCAAGCCCAGTGTCCTGTCTATTTTAATCTCATAATACTTTATTTTCTTCCATTCCACCTCCGATACTTTCACAACCTGCCTTACATAAGCAACTCTCAGACCTGTTTCCTCATCTGTAAAATGTAAGGGGTAGAGATTCTTTACCTGGGGTCCATAAATTTGTGATATTATATATGTGTGTGTGTGTGTGTACATACACACATACATACCTCTATACACACATAAACATATGTGTGTTATGTTTACATATGTCATAAATAAAACTATTTCAATATAATTTATATATATATACACATGTATATATTATTTATCATATTTATTGTATTATATATCATATATTTCAACAATTGATTGGTTTCAATATAATTGATAACTGAAATGTATACATACATACACAGATATGCATGTGTTATATGTTATATTGTCATATATAACTATATTTCAATATAATTATTTCCTTTGTAACCTTATGAATTTTTTGTGTTTAAAAATTATTTTGTGAAAGAGCCCATGAGTATCACCAGACTCCCAAAGGGGTCCATGACCCAAAAATGCTAAGAACCTTTGTTCTACAATGTAAGCTGCCTGAGGGCAGCATCGGCTTCATTTTTGTCTGTCTCTGGTGTAGCCCAGTTTCTTGCGATCAATCCACCAACAAGCATTTCCTAAGCCCCTGATGTTGTGCCAAGCATTGTGCTAGGCAATAGGACAGAGACAAAAGTGAAACAATCCCTGCCCTGGAGGAGTTATTGTACACAGTTGATAAATGCTTGTTGTGTTGAAAAGAATTCAACGATGTTGGAGATCCTGAAATGTCCTCCTCATCCAACCTCTGGTTTTCTTGCTCCCAGGACTGACTTCCTATACTTAACTCAAGAAAGACCTCTTCTCTCTTTGCTCCTGATGTAGACACGGCCATATCCTGGGGTGACTTGTTGGCTCCCCCTTCCACCTCCTTCTTTAGCTGCCTGTTGGGTTTTTTCCTATTTCTTCAGTTACCACCCTTGGTACTTCCTCTTGATTTCCCCTTAATTTTATTTACCAAATCAATTACAAGGGAGAAGAAAAGGAAAGCTGAAAAAGTAAAAGTCTGTGTAGTGGAGAAGGCTCCAGGATGATTCATTTGCCCAGCTGGTATCATCCTTTGTGGAAGCGAAAGCAGCACAGAGAGAACAAGTCAACAACTGTACACACACACACACACACACACACACACACACACACACACACACACACACACACACTTTTTTCAGATTAACTTTTCTTTGACAGTCTGTTCTAACTCGTTTGGTTACATGCACCATGGAATTTGCACTGTTCCAGCAGTCACTCAAGACTCCATTCAGCATATTCTCCTCAGACAAATGAGATCTGACGCGAATCAACTGAATGGTCTCAGCCCAAGGCAGATGATGGATAGAAGGAAAGGATGATTCTGCAGACAGAGCCTCTGTGTGTTCTGGGAACCCTGGACAATGTACTGGGAAAGCCTGGACAATAGCTCTCTCACAGACAGCAAGCATCTGGCACCCCCAGTCTGACCTCTGGGCTCCTGAAGAGTCTATCTGTGACATGGGAAGGTGGAGGCCTAGAATCCAGACACTTGTAGGGAATGTCCCTGCTATCCTTTGCCCAAGGAAGGAAACGAGAGAGCAGTCTTTAGTTATGTAAATATCTTGTAGGAGAGAGATTAGCCTTATTCAAGTTTGCTCCAGAGGTCAGAACTAGGGGTCTTAGGTAGAAATGTCAGAGAGGCAGATTTTGGCTCAATCTAAGTTATGTTTAGAGCTGTCCAAAAGTGGAAAGGACTGACTTAGAAAGTAATAATGACAGCGACAAAGCATTTATATAGTACTCTGGAGTTTGTAAAGGACTTTATATAGGTTATCTCCTCCGATCCTCACAACTCTATCTTGAATCATTGTATTGCTGAGAATAGCTAAGTCATTCACAGTTGGTCATCATGCAATATTTCTGTGACCGTGCACAATGTTCTTCTGGTTCTGCTCATTTCACTTTGCATCAGTTCTGGTAAGTCTTTCCAGGTTTTTCTCCTGCCCATCATTTCTTATAACACAATAGTACTCCATCGCAATCATAGACTACAACTTGTTCATCCATTCCCCGTTTTACAGATGAGCAAACTTAGAGGCTAAGTGACTAGCCTAGGGTCACAGAACTCATATGTATCTGAAACAGAATTGGAACTCAAGCCTTCCTGACCCCAAGTCTAACACTCTATCTGTGGATCCATCTAGCTGAGATAATAGGCTCTCCTTCCCTGGGAGCTTCCCAGCAGAAGCCAGATGATCATTTGTCAGGGACAATCCCTGTTGTAGGTTAGGCCTGATGGCCTCTCAGGTCCCTTTCTTCTTTGGAATTCTGTGATTCTGTGGGAGAGCAGCCTACATACAGAGTAGGAACCTCTGTGTGAGTGAAGAGCTCACCATCTTGACTTCGGTGTGTTTTCTCCTTTGGCAGATGATAGTCTTAGCTTCCCTGAAAACCCACTTAGAACACTATGACTGAGAGGAGTTGGACCCCAAGTACTCACAAGATTGGAGGCATGAAAACTATTGGAACCAAATAGGATGTTCCCTGACACAATATAAGCTCCTTGATGGCAGGGACTATGCAATTTTTGTTGTATTTTTGGGACCTAGTAGAGTGTCTGGTATGTATTAGGTATTTAATAAATGTTTGTTGATTGATTTTCCCCTTCTTCACTAGGTCTAGCCCTGGCACTGCTTGCTCAGCTGGGTAAGTCACAAGCTCCTGCTTCCCCATTGCCCACCCTATACATGCACACTTGTTTTTACAAGATCCTCGTAGACCTAGCCAATTCTCAAATAGACAAAGGACAGCTAGCTGTCACAGTGGGTAGAGAGCTGGTCCTGGATTTGGGAAGAACTGAGTTCAAGTCCTGTTTCAGACATTTATTATTGCCTGTGTGACCCTGAGCAAGTCACTGAACGTCTGTCTCAGTTTGTTCAATTGTAGAATGTAGTAAGAATGTAGTACGTAGTAAGGTAGTAAGAATGTAATAAAGGTATAATAATGCCACCTGCCTCCCAGGGTAGTTGTAAGGATCAAATGAGATAATATTTGTATAATGCCTGGCACCTAGTAGGCACTTCATAAATGGTAGCTATTATTGTTGTGACCCTTCATGACCCCATTTGGGGTTTTCTTGGCAAAGATACTGGCTCAGTTTGCCATTTCCTTTCCCAGCTCATTTTACAGATGAGGAAACTGAGGCAAACAGGGTTAAGTGACTTGCCCAAGGTCACACAGCTAGTAAGTGTCTGAGAGCAGATTTGAACTTAAGTCTTCCTGACTCCAGGCCCCATACTCTATGCACAATGCCGCCTAGCTGCCCCTAGCTATTATTAAATGCTGATAATTTCTTTGTACATTATGTAGGCCATCATACGAGCTCAGAGGAGGCCAACTTATTTTAGTAGCTGGAGCTAACCAGATTCAGAGTAGTCACTCTAGTAACAAAGCCCATTGCCCTCCACCAGATCATTGAGAACTGCCTGTAATCCCCACACTGGGCATTCCATTAGTCTATATAGAATGCTGAGCTTTGAGCTAGAAATGACTAAGCTCAGTACCCATCTGAGATATTTCCTAACTGTATGACCTTGGACGGGTCACTTAAATTCTTTCAGCCTGAGTTTTCCCATCTGTAAATAGGGATCATAATTGTACCTACTTCACGGGGTTGTTATGAGGATCAAATGAAATAATGTACGTAAAAAATGCTTTATGAATCTTAAAGTGTTCTCTAAATGCTAGTTTGTTATAATTATTACAAACTCCATTCGAGTGCCACCCCCTAAAGGAGAGCTGACCGTCCTCTACTCTCTTACCACCATTTATTAGTGCCCACCTCTACCCTGAAAATTATGGTTTATCTAGTTTATATTTATATTACCTTATAATATATAAATATACCTTACATATAATTATGCTATATAGTTACATATAATATAATACCTTATATTTACCTGTGTACTTGTTGTTTTCCCCAGTAGAATGTAAGCTTCTTGAGGACAGGGACTATTTCATTTTTGTCATTGCATTGCCAGTGTATGCATTGTGCATAGTAGGTACTTAATAAATGCTAGTTGAATGAATGTGTGAATGAATGAATGTGTAAATGAATATGTGAATGAATGAATTGTGAATGAATAAATGAGCAGGCTCTGCTGCTGTCCCTTGCCATGACATCTGCTCCTTGCTGCCAACAGGCTCTGCCTACTATCTGACATGCTACTTCACCAACTGGGCCCAGTACAGGCCAGGCCTGGGGAGCTTCAAGCCTGACAACATTGACCCCTGCCTCTGTACTCACTTGATCTATGCTTTTGCCGGAATGAGTGACAATGAGATCACCACAACGGAATGGAATGACGTGACCCTCTACAAATCCTTCAATGGTTTGAAAAACAAGTAAGGAGGAGGGAAAATCAGCTCGTGGGTGGCCCAATGGTTAGAGGTGCTGTACCTGGAGTCAGGAAGACCTGAGTTCCCATTTAGCCTCAGACACTTAGCTGTGTGACCTTGGGCAAGTCACTTAACCTCTGTCTGCCTCAGTTTCCTCACCTGTAAAATGGAGATAATAAAAGCACCCACCTCCCAGGGTTGTTGTGAGGATCAAATGAGACAGTAACTGGAGCAGCTAGGTGGCACAGTGAGTCAGGAGGACGGGAGTTCAAATCCAACCTCAGACACTTGACACACTTACTAGCTGTGCGACCTTGGGTGAGTCACTTAACCCCAACTGCGCCGCCTTCCCCCCTCCAAAAAAAAAAAAAAGACAAATGAGATAGTAACTGTAAAGCGTTTAGCATGGTGCCTGGAATAGAAGGTACTTAATAAATGCTCATTCTCTTCCATTTCTTTCCATTCCCTACTGGTCTAGAAATCCCCATTAACCACAAAAATTCCTTCCTGCACTAAGATTTACAGATTCCTCTGAGGGAACAGAAGCTACACACCCTCTACTAATGAGACAGCTATGTTTGTAAATCAGACACATGGCAGGTAAACAAAAAGATGCAGATGGTACTTTCTGTCTTCAAGAATAAATACATTTGAAGATGGCGACTGGAAAGCAGTAACTGGCATGAGCTCCCCACCAAGTCCCTCCAAAAACCTATGAAAAAATGGCTCTGAACCAATTCTAGAACTACAGAACCCACAAAGGGGCAGAGGGAAGCAGGACTCCAGCCCAGGTCTGCC
>CM053627.1:53463104-53488150 GCA_028646595.1 Phalanger gymnotis
AAGTATCAGATGTGGATATAGTGTCATTGTTATCCTCTTCCAAACTGGTATTTTGATCCTGCCTGTCTCCATAAAAAGAATCAATGGTCCTTGGTTTTTTTTTGTGTTCTTCATGTTGGTTAGCCTTTTCATGGCTTTACAATAAATTTCTGCTTTTGGGGCTCAGTGCTCACTGTCCCAGCTTTCTTATTCTGGGGATTGTGAGTCTCATTGTTGGCTTCGTGAATTATAGCCTTCAGTTTTCTGAGGTGTGGGGGAGGGGGTCCGGCTGCCCGAAATCTCCTCTTCCCCTGGGGTTGTTCTCCAGTACTGTTGCTATTCAGCAATGGTCTCACCTCTTTGTTGTTCTAGCTGGGTGTCTGGCACTTCCCCTGGGGGAGCAAGAGTATGTCTAGGCTCTTGGTGTTGACCCCTGCTGGCTCTGCCCCTCTGGGACTCAGGTACTCCCACTACTTGGCCATGGAAGCCCCACTTCTATCTCCTCCGTTCCAGCATTCTTTCCCCGCCCCCCCCCAGGAATTCTCTGGGTGGGGAGGGGAGGAATTAGAGCCGTTTACCTGGCCATTACGTCTCCTTGAAGTTCAAGAAACCGCATTTCATACCTTGGGCTGCAAGCCTCAGGAGTTGGTATCTCACAGTCGTTGGCGTTGCGCTGCCTCTCGTCACTTCCACAGAGTGCCATGCTGTGTTGGGAGGCCTGGGGATCTCCACTGGTTTCGGGCGCCCAGCTTTCCCCCAGCCTGTCTCCCGCATGTGTTTCCTGGTCAGCCGCTTCTGCTTTGGTCCCTCTGGCGCCGAGCGCTCTCCTAGCCCACAGATTCGTTCCTTTGGCCTTTCAGACTCTCCTGGCTGGGAAATTTGCCCCACGCAGACTTCTCGTGGTTTCTAACTCTCTCAACTCTGCTCAAATTCACTTTTTTATAGGAATCTGACAGAACTTGTGAGAAAGCTCTGGTAAGACGCTGTTTTCATGCGGCCATCTACTCCCACATTATATTTTAAAGCTTTCAATGTATTTTACTGATGTCACCTCATTTTAATGTCACAGCTTCCTAGTGAGGAAGGAAGTGCTTTGGGTATTATCACTTTTATTTTGTAGCTGAAGAAACTGAGGCAGAGTCTGGGCATCTAAATTTAAATCTTGTATTGCTCGCTGTGAGAACTTAAGCAAATCATTTAACTTCTGTATTTGCAAAATAAAAAGGTTGAACTAAATTATTTCTAAAATCCTCCCTGTTGTCTCTTGATGTAGTGAGTTCCTCAGCCCTAAAGGTATTCAAGTTCTGATCAGATGATCACTTGTGGGGATGCTGTAGGAACAATGGAAGGAAATTACAGAGAGGCAGATTTAGGTTTGAGATAAGGAAAAATGTTTTAACAATGAGCTGTCAAATTTTGGGAAGGGCTGCCTTGGGAAGTAATAGGCTCCCCATCACTAGAGATCCTCAAGCAGGGGCTTGGCTGACCGCTTACTGATGACATTGTTGGAGTATGGGTACAGGTTGGTGGCCTCAGGCATCCCCTCTGTCTCCAAGAACCTGCTTCTATGCTTCCTTCTATCTCTAAGTCCTATGTGTGCTGCACAGAGTCCAAACAGGTTAGGAATTCCCTGTAGATTGCAAGGTCTGCCATATGTTCCTCTTTACAGACAAATGGTGCTGGTAGTTTCCAGGACCACTGAAGAGAGATCAACCTAGCCTGTCTCTGTACCTAGGAAAAACCAGGTGGATGAAGAACGTATATTGGCCAGGTTATGTCATGTAGTTGGATGGGAGATACATCTAGATAGATAGGTCTGTTTAGTAATCTCTCTCTCTCTCTCTCTCTCTCTCTCTCTCTCTCTCTCTCTCAATGTCTCTCTCCATATATATATATATATACATATATATATGCTTATATATATATGTGTGTGTGTTCTTTATATATCTATGTCTATCTATATTTATCTATAAATATATGTTTATTTTTATAGGTAGAATCTTGTGGTCGTTCAGTTGTTTTATAGTTCTGTCCAACTAGAGACCCCATTTGGGATTTTCTTGCAAAATTCTAGAGTGGTTTGCCACTTCCTTCTCTAGCTCCTTTTACAGATGAGAAACTGAGGCAAACAGGGTTAAACGACTTGCCCTTTGTCATACTGCTAGAAAGTTTCTGAGACCAGAAACTTAGTAAGATGTCTTCCTGACTCCACGCCTTGCTCTCTATCCACTGTGCCACCTAGCTGCCAAATAGATAGATATAAAGAGATGAATAGATGGATAGATGTTTCTATCTATTTCTTACCTCCAGCCCCTAGCACAGTGCCAGACATACGGTAGGTGCTTAATAAATGCTTGTCGATTGATTGGGATTCCCAATCCTCTGGGGAATATTCCCCAATATTCCCAATATTGTGGGACCCTTACCAGGTATACTTAACTGACCCAGGGTTGTGGGAGCAAGGACAGTGGCCACTGGGTCCTTCAAATGGTTTGGTTTAAAAGCTTGTCAAACCTTTACCAAAGTACAGTAGGAAGGAAACAAACATTTACTGTGTTAGGCACTGTGCCAAGTGCTTTACAAATATTATCTCATCTGATCATAACAATGATCCTGGGAAGTAGGTGCCAATTACTATTCTCATTTTACAGCTGAGGAAACTGAGGCAAACTGGGTTAAGTTACTTACCAAGGGTCACACGGCTAATAAGTGTCTGAGGTCAGATTTGAATTCAGGTCTTCCTGCCTCCAGGCCTAGAGCTCTATTCACTGTACCACCTCTTCTAAGATAAGACCAGCTTAGCCCTCCAGCACCAGCAGGTGTGGAAAGCCCAATGGATGAGCACTTAGGTTATCATTCTGGCTCTCCTATCATCCTGAGACTCTCTGATGATGAGCTCTGGGACCTTGGAAGCTGATGAGGCAGGGAGATGATGACTTCTGGCCAGCTCCTTCCAAGCCTTCCAATTTGCAAAGAAGGCACTTCTAACCTTCTCTCTGACCCTTCCTATTAAGTCAGCTCAGGGAGTGGGAGGGTAGAGGGTGAGTCATGGTAATTAAAAAAAAAATTTGTGTTACTCATGCTAATTACCATGTAGAACAAGTAAATTAATTGTTCTAATTCGATCTGTATCAGAATAACTGCTATAAGGCTCCATTTTGATTTTAGCATCAAACTCCCTTTGTGTATCTTCTTCAGTTTTGTCTTCAGCTTATTCTTCACAAAACCTGGTGTTCTTAGGATCATAGAGACTTAGAATAACTGAGTGGCAACATGCCGTAGTGGGTAGACAGCTGGTCTTGAAGCCACACACTGGATATGTGACCCCAGACAAGTCATTTTCAGAAATTCTCTGAGACTGTAACTTGTAGTTCTAAGCCTTTGGGGGTAGGCATAGGGATTTCTTTGGCAGATTCTTCTCCACCAGAGTTCCCTATGTCAGTGAAAACTCAGGGCTAGTCCCTCTTCCATAGACTGTCAGAACTAGAAAGCTCTTTAGAGATTGGATAGATGGTTGAATCTAGAGTCAGGAAGACCTGAGCTCAAATCCAGCTTCAGACACTTTCTAGCTGTGTGACCTTGGGCAAGCCATTTAACCTCTATTTGCCTCAGTTTCCTCATCTAATAATAATAGCACTACCTTCTAGAGTTGTGAGGGTAAACTGAGTCAATGTTTGTAAAGTGCTTTGGAAATCTGAATGATCGTTATCACTGTCATCTCAAATGAGGACTACGTTGGACAAGGCATTTATAGTTCTCAAAATAAACAAGGGCAAATTGCCGGCCTTCTAAACGAGGTGAGAAGAGAAGGAGAGGGAACTCAGCATTCTAAAAAATACATGTTAAAAACTGTTTTTACATGTAATTGGAAAAATAAAGTATTTAATTTAAACTTTAAAAAACCCCAAACAAACAAGAGATGCCCTTTGCTGGGCGGGATGTGGGGCAGTATGATGTTCACTGGCTTGGTCAAGGGATAAGGAAGTGATTAATGTCTTGGTGCTCTTGCTGGTCAGATAGCATCTAGGATAGCATGTTTGCTTCTCAGTACCACATTTTAGGAAGGGAGGCCTCAAAAAGGTGAAAGGCCTTGAGCTCATGCTACATGAAGATTGGCCGAAAGAATCGTAATCATTTAACTTGGAAGAGAGAAGAGAAAGGGAAGACAGGATAGCTGTGTTCAAGTATCGTGGGGCAGATGGCATAGACTATTGACCCTGGTCCTTAATGGAAAAATAGGAGCAGCATGTGGAAGTCATAGAAAGGCAGCTTTAGGTTTGATGTCAGGAAAAACTTCCTAACAATTAGGAGGGATGAGCTGTCTCCTCATGAGAGGTCTTCAAGTAAAGCACCTACTATGTGTCAGGTACTATACAAATATAGTCTCATTTGACCATCGTGACAGCCCTGTGAGGTAGGTGCTATTATCATCCCCAGTTGAGGAAACGATAGCTTCCCCAAACAGTTGAGGAAACAAAGGCAAACACAGGTTAAGTGACTTGCCCAGGGTCACATAACTAGTGAGTGTCTGAGGACAGATTCGAATTCAGGTCTTCCTGACTCTAAGCCCAATGCTTTGTCCACTGTGCCACCTTGCTGCTGTATGAACACTGGTGGAAGGGACTTGGGATGTTTAGTGTGTAGACTTGTGTAAAGAGTAGCAGAGAATGATAGATTAATATTGAAGGGCTTTTCTGTGGGAGAGGGATTATATTGATTTTGCTTGGTCTCAGAAGGCAGAACTTCAAGCAAAAAGAAATTGCAGAAAGGAAGATTTTGGTTTGATGGAAGGAAAGACTTTCTAATAGTTAGAGTTATCAAAAAATGAAAATGAAATTCTTTCGGGGGGTGGCAAAATAAGATTCCAAGGGCAGCTAGGCAGCGCCAAAGTGTACAGAGCCCCTGGCCAGGAGTCAGGAAGACTCATCTTCCTGAGTTCAAATCTAGCCTTACACACTAACTGTGTGACCCTGGACAAATCACTTAACCCAATTTGCCTCAGTTTCCTCATCTGTGAAATGAGTTGAAGGAATGGCGAGCCACTCCAGTATCTTTGCCAAAGAAAGCCCAAATGGGGCCATGGAGAGTCAGACACGACTGAAAAATGACCAAATTACAAAACTAAACAATAAAAACAACAAGGGGTAATGGGTTTCCCCTCACTGGAGGTCTTTAAGTATTGAATAACCTCTTTTTGGAAGTGGAAGGGATTTTCATTGTTGTTGTTCTGGCACAGGTCAGACTAAAGTTTCTTATATCCCACCTAACTCTGCAATGCTGTGAAAAATCTGATGTTAGGTTCTGTTTGTGGATAGGGATCAGGAACCAGGGAACAAGTCTGGACTGGTCAGGCTGCTAGGAGTGTTGGCTGCTGACGAGAACTGGCCTGGGAATGGGCTACCTTGGCTTTTGCCCAGGTGCGCAGCTTTGGGGTTGCTCTTTTGTCTACCATCAGCAATAGACAACCAGAGTAGAAGCCAATGTCCTTTAGGGCACTAAATAAAGGAAGCTGACTGTCCAATTGTTATGGCATGGCTGTAACAAGAAGCTTGCCTTGGTGACCTCTAAGTTTCTTTCCTGTTCTAAGAATGTCTCGCGGGAAGGTGGTTTTGATACCCAGAGCCAGGGAGGGCTTGGCAAAGAAGCAGACACCACAGAACACTGATGCTCACTCCCTAATTGCACATCTCTGGGGACAACTTGGGTAACCTTGAACTCTGTGAATTCATGGCCAATTGCAACAGGAGCAAAAAGTGTCAAAGACAAGGCTTGTCTGGCAGTGTTCCTGGAAGGTTTCCCCATTCACACAATCATAGAAGGTGTTCTTGTTGATGGGGTTGGGATAAAGACCGCTGGCCCTGGTAGCACAGAACCCACTGCCGCTGGAACTGCCCCCAGAACTGCTGCTGCCACTGCTGCTGCCGCCACTGCCACCACTACCGTGACTAGGAGCTTCGATGATGGGAGCGATGGGCTCAGCAGGGGCCTTACAACCTGGGAAGGAAGGAGGTTGTTAGTCCTCTTCTCACGGTCTCAGATGCCTGAGGTATGAGGACACCCTCTGAGGTCCTGCTCCTGGTTCTTTCCTCCAGGGCTTTGCATGGTCATTCCCATTACCCTGGGGTTCCTCTCCTCATGTTCCCATCTTGGCCTGCCTGATCTACCTCTGACACATTCTTCAAGGACTTGCTTAGTTCATGTTTTTATAGGAAGCTTTCCTTGACCTTTCTAACTTTCGGTGACTTCTCCCTTCTATGATCACACAGAATTTATAATCCAAACCACATATTTGCCGTTCAATCATATACCACCAAAGGCAAAACTGCTTGTATTGTTATTTACATGTTAATGTGTACATGAGATATCTCAACTGGTCTGGAAATTCCTTACAGCCAGGAACTTTGGTTCATGCCTCTCTGTATCCACCAGTGGTCTTCAAACCTTTTCCCCCCTCAGGGCACAGGATTATTTTTTGCAAAGAGGACACAGGGCATCCTCCAGAAGAGTCAGGGGACTTGTGTGATTGCAAGTATACATTCCAAAAGTTCCTTCAAGACCTAGTTGAACCACCAGACCAGCATGTGAGACCCAATTCTCTCTAGTATCCAGCAGAGCACTGGACATCTGGTGTTCATATTCTTTGAATAAATAAATGGATGATATTGGATGACATGGGACTGTATGGGACTGTGCCTGATAAGCTACCCTGTTTGGCTTGGCAATCATTTGTTGACTCAGGGCTTTCCCTTAATTCTGAATTGAAAACAGACTTAGAAGATCCTAATTTGGCCAGATTGCGTAATTTACAGAGATGCTGTGGCTCTGAGGACTAAGTGACCCATTTCTGTAGTGGAAAGCAATCAGGTATTAAGAGTGTTTAATTCCTCTTCCTCTCTTCACTTTCAAATTCCAGGAATTAGAAGAACTCCTTTTCTCAGGGCTATTATCACTTATCAAGTATCGAGGAAGGGGAAGGGAAGGGGAAAGGACATGTCTATAGCTCCCACTCACGCTCTCCAGACCAAGGGCTTTCTTCAAAGTGTTGATCAGGGGGAATTTTCCCTGGTTACAGAAAGTCCCAGTGAAGTCATCCAGATCAATGGCCCAGACCATGGCTCCTGCAAAGTTATTCTTCTTCAACCACTCAGCCTGTGGAGGAAGGACAGATGTTTGTTCCAGGCCCAATCTTGGGATTCCCAAGGCTTTGGGCCACAAATAGGGATGTACTGACTCAGGGGAACCCAGAGAAATACTCTATTTGATTTGGAAGCTCCTGGGGTTGTCATAACCAACCCCCTCACTGCCTTTGTAAGCATAGGGGACATCCTCAGAAGCCTCCCACACCTGAGCAGCATCAACCTTCAGGAAGGGGCTCATATGAGAAAAGAAAAATGAGGAGGGAAGGTTGACAAAAGTTTTCAGGAAAGGCATCAAGTATAAGCTTTAATTTTTTTAAAGTTTAAAAAAATTATTACAAATGTCACAAACATGAGCATTTCCATTTATATAATAGAAGAGAAAGGAGTCATGCAGTCAGTGATCAATCATTGTGTATTCATTATATGTCAGGACTGTACTAAAGGCTGAGGATAAAAGAAGGGTATAAGCTAGTCTTTGCTCTCAGGCAGCTCATCTACCAATGAGGAGACATCATGCCAATAGCCACATACAAACAGAATGCATATCGGGTAAATTGTAGATAATCTTGGGGGAAGGCACTAAGATTGAGGACTAGGAAAGGCTTCTTGCACAAGGTAGGACTTTATCTGAGACTTGGAAGGAGCCAGAAATGCTAGCAGGTGGAGATGAGGAGGGAGATTTAGTCATGGGAGACAGCCGGTGAACGTGTCTTCAATGGGGACAAAGAGTGTCGATAAAGAGAGGGAGTGTGAGGAACCTCAAGGAGACCTGTGTTACTGCACCATAAAGATTCTGGAGAGGACTAAGGTGTGAGAAGATTAAGAAGTTAGGAAGGGGGAAGGTAATGAAGGGCTTTCAAAACCAAACAGAATTTTACATTTGATCCTGGAGGTTCTAGGGAGCTCTGGAGTTGATTGAATTGGGGGCAGGGGTGACATGGTTAGACTTAAACTTTAAGATGATTAATTGGGTATCTGAATGGAAGATGAGCTGTAATGGGAGAAGCTTGAGACAGGAAGACCAACCAGCAGCATAGTCCAGGTCTGAGGTGATGAGGGCCTGTGCCAAGGTTGTGGCAACATCAAGGAGAGAAGGGGACATGTGGGAGAGATGTTAGAAAGGTAGAGATGACCAAACTGGGCAACTGATCAGATACGGCAGATGAGAGAAGGTGAGAAGTTGAGGATGACACCTAGGTAGTGAGCCTAGGAGTTTGGAAAGACGGTGGTACTCTCAATAGGAACAGAGAATTTCAGAAGAAGAAGGGTTTTGGGGGAAGGATAATGAGTTCAGTTTTGAACTTGCTGTTTGTCCTTCATTCTCAAAGAGGACCATGACATCAGGAAGGTGATAACATGACATGCAAGTGAATTGGATTTAAACTGAGGGAGGGCTATGAGGGCTATGGAACATCTAGTTCAAGGTGTACAAACAAAAGCTATGGCATTGTGGATAGAGTGCCGGACCTGTAGTCAGGAAGACTCATCATCTTGAGTTCAAATCTGACCTTGGACACTTATTAGCCATGTGACCCTGGGCAAGTCACTTAACCTTGTCTGCCTCAGTTTCCTCGTCTATAAAATGAGCTGGAGAAGTAAATAGCAAACTACTCCAGCCACTCTGCCAAGAAAACCCCAAATGGGGTCACAAAGAATCAGACACAACTGAAATGACCAAATAACAAATACAAAAGACAGTTAGAGATTAGAGATCAGAGGTCAGGGGAGAAATTAGGGCTGGACAAATAAATTGGAGAATCTTTTGCATAGAATTCGTGGGAGCCTCTGTGACCATCAAGGGAAATAGTACAGAAGGATTAATAAAAAGAAATTTGTATATTAAACTGTGAATTAAAGTAAGCCATTTCAAAAGGAAAGCACATAAACCTTTTGTGAACTTAATCGACATTGGGATTCCAAATCCTGATTGACTTATTGTCAATAATTAAAAGGATGATGGGAGGTTTAAAGTGAGGGTCTTGTGCTGAATCTATTTCAACTGTAATATCTGATTATTTCACGACTCAACTGCTTTGGAAGGAAGGGCACCCTTCTCTAGATGTAGGAGAGCCCTGAGCTGATTACAGTAACTTCTGGTCCCAGGTCTCCAAGTATGGCCTGCACAAAACCCGAATGAGATCCCAACTTCAATAGGCAAATGCTCACATACTTCTTAGCTTCAACCTGAAACACTACTTATTTATTGCAAGAACGCGTGATTTCACTTATGTGAGTACTACTTCACCTGATGTAGATGACAACCCTTCCATGCCTTAAATACACAGTTTCATCAACTGCTGTGGCCAAAAGTCATCATTGCTCACTGGCCAACCCTCTACTCAGAATTTCAATACATTGGTCCTGAGCCAAGAGAACATTATTGGACCCAGATCGAAAGTCTTTCTAGATTGACAGAAACTGCCAAAGTATGTTCTCTACTGCCATCGTTGGGAGAACCCACCAAATTAGACTAGGATTTTGGTTGAAGTCCTTCTGTGAATAAACTCTTTGTAATATAATCAAAATTTCCAGCTCCAAATGTTAATCAAACGGTACAAAGAAGAAAGCCAAGCATTGCTGGGGGAAAATGTGACCTTTGTATTTTCTATCTACAAGTAGAGAGTCACAAATACCCTTTTATCATCTTTATGCAGCTGTCTAGCTACATACCACATAGTAAGCCCAGAATCCAGCCTGCATGGCGTAGGGGTCCAGCAGAGCCAGGGCTGGTGGTGGGTGCCCCAATGCCGTTGTTAGAGGGGTTGCTCGGTGTGAAAGTATGTCCATAGGATGGGAATCCAACAACAAGCTTCTCAGGAGGAGTTCCATGGTCCTTCCAGAAGTTCATGGCATAACCCTGGAAGAAAGGTGCACTAGACAGATCTGGGCCCGTCCTGTACTGCCTTCCCTCTTTCCTCTTCCACCTCGCCCTGTTGCCCCAGTATGTAAGGGATCTTTCCTTCACCTGCTTATGTGACAGCATGAATTTCTGTTATTCACTTATTTCTTTCTGCTCAGTATTCTAGTTATTTGTGACTATGGGCAGCCAGGTGTCACAGGAGACAGAGCACGGGGCCTGCAGACAGGAAGACCTGAGTTTGGATCCAGCTGCAGACACTTCCTCACTGTGTGACCCTGGCAAGTCACTTAACTCTGTTTGCCTAAGTTTCTTCATCTGTAAAATGAGCTGGAGAAGGAAATGACAAACCAATTCAAGTGTCTCTGCCAAGAAAACCCCAAATGGGGTCAAGAAGAATCTGATACAATTGAAACAACCGAAAGACTGTTAACCTAACAATGGTGACCATCAAAGATAACTTTTTGTATCTTCCCTGGTACTCAGCATATGCTATTGCTTCCAAATGTCTGATCCCCAATGGCTAAAAGAGAATGAGAATGCATGGCCATGTACTAGGAATTAAACTGGTCTACAGCTCCCCCTCCCTTGTCCTAACTGATGAAGCTATCAGAACATCCTTAATAATTTGTGAATTAATCAGTTTCCTATTAGAGGCAGTGAGTAGAGTGTTGGACCTGGAGTCAGGAAGACCTGAATTCAAATTCGACATCAGCTACTTCCTTGCTGTGTGTTTCTGGGTAAATCATTTAATATCTGTCTCTGTTTCCTCAACTGTAAAATAGAGATAAAATAACAGCATGTACCTCCCAGAGCTGTTGTGAACATCAAATGAAATTATATTTGTAAGGCACTTAGCTCAGTGCCTGAAACATAGTAGGTGCTTAATAAATACTTATTTCTTTCCTTCTTATCGTAGAGACTTAGTCATGAAAATAAATGTAAGAAAAGTCATCAACTTAACAACTTTGCTATTTCTGTTGAGGGCACTGTCATCATCCCAAATGCTTTTGATTGAAATCTTAGTGTCCTTATCAATGTTTCTCTCTTTCTCATTTTCTTCTGTCCCCAGCCCACCTACTTCCCATCTAATCTATAAACAAGTCCTGTTAATTTTGTCTCAATGCTGTCTTTATCCTCTGTTCTCCACTCACTCTGCTTGAACCACCATGGATAGGCTGTCTATACCTATCTTCTCGTTTGTATTAACACATACCCTTCTAACCAGTCTCCTTGCTTCCAGCCTCAGCCCTCTCTAATGCATTCTTGTGTCAAAATAATCTTCATGATGTGCAATTTTAAGCACGGCACTTTCCTGCTCGGAAAATTCTGCAGCTCCCCACTGTCTCCTAGATAAAATCCGCATTTTTCTCTATAGTGTATAAGATTGGCCATAATCTGGCTCCAATTCTCATAGAATTATGTTATCCCCTTCACATACTCATCATTCCAGACAAACTGCAGTATTTAGCTACTCTTCCTCTTTTATTTTTTGTTTCTATGCAGACTCCCCTGCTGTGTTTAGAAGGTGTTTTCTAGATGTCTCCTTTGCTAGGGTTGATCAGTCAATAAACATTTATGAAGCACCTAATGAGTGCCTGGCACTTTCATGTCGCATTTTATATTAGATTATGCTTATTTTTGCACATGTTGGAGACTCCCCCTTGACCGTATTAGAATGTTACCTCCTCGAGGGCAGGCACTGGCTTATTTTTCACCTCTACTTATTGAAACCTTTCTTTTTTTTTCAAAGGCTCATGCAGATGCTACCTCATCTTATCCCGACATCTCCATCTGTGGTGATCTCATCGACCTCATGTTTTACAGAATTTTCTCTTAAACATCTGTTTGGTTCCTATTACAGTCTACCTTGCAATAGCACTGATTTTGCAACATTATTTTGTGATTCTGCCAATGACATGGCAGCTAGGTGCTGTGCTGGGTATGGAGGGCGGAAGTCTTGAGTTCCAGTCTCCCTTCAGACATTTACTAGTTGTGACACCCTAGGCAGGCCTCTTAACCTTTTTGATCATTGGTTTTCATATCTGTAAAATGAGGACAATAAAAGCATTTACCTCACAGGGATGTTATAAAGATCAAATGAGAAAATATTTGTAAAGCACTTTAAATAACCTTAAAGTTCTTATAGAAATGTTAACTGTCATCATCATCATCATCATCATCATTATTCTCGTCAGCTCCTCAAAGCTATGTTTTTCATGTCTCCACCCTGAGAGACTAGCCAAGTTCCTCCCACATAGTAGACACTTAATACATGCGACATAATTAAGTATCTCAGCTAAATTTGTGACCTTGATGTATTTCAGACCTCTGACTTCAGTGGTTCTCATGATGTGTAGGGAACTCACCACATTGAGGTGGGTATTGCTGCCGGCATCGCTGGGGTTTTTGTAAAGGGGTCTGTTCTTGCCGGTGTAACTCTCCCAGGAGCCATGGAGGTCATAGGTCATAATGTGGAAGAAGTCCAGCTACCTAAGAAGGAGAACAGGATTGAAATCGATCTCTGCTGTTGTTTTCTATCTATTCTGAGCAGTGTGATGGACTGAGGATTGGCTTTCCCAGCACTAATGACAGATGATGTCTAGAGGCACTTGGAGGACCAACAGCAGTACTCACTGAGAAAGCTGGGGGATGTCATAGCCAGGCTTGATGTTGGAGATGCCAGCAGCCACAGCAGCAGTGACCATCAGCCTGGGTTTATTGATCTGTTTGGCTTCCTGCTCAAAGGCTTCATGCATTCCTAGGGGTGAACAAAAGAGAACAAGGGGACGGCAGCCAAAGTTAGACTTTGCTGGCAGTGCTCTGGACCAGGATCATCCACGGCTGATTTTCAGTGTACATCACTAATTCAATTCAGTTCATAGGATTATGGCAGCATGGATCTTTTCCTGGTACCCAGCATGACGACTGGTGCGTAGTAATCATTTCATAAATGCTTTGTGCTTGATTGATTACAAGGGCCCTCAGAGATCATAGAGCATTTATTTATTAAGTCTCTGCCACCAAGGATAAAAGCAAAAACAAAACAAAAAACCTCACCAAAACCAAAACAAACAAAAAACCAAATAAAATAGTTCCAGACCTTAAGAAACTTACATTCTATGAGTGTTGGTGGGGGTTGTGTGTATATGGTGGTGGTAGAACACATACACAGTTAAGTAAATACAGAATGCATAGGAGATAAACACAAAACAATGTGGGGAATATGAGAATCACTAACAACTGAGGAAATCAGGAAAGACCTCCTTAAGTGTTGCTACTTAAGCTGAACCTTTAAGAGAGTCAGGGGTTTCAAGATATGGAGATGAAGAGGAAGACTGAAGTTTATTGAGTGATATGGTGAGGTCCATGCTCTAGAAATACCAATTTGGTAGTTGTATAGATATTGATTTGGAAGAGGGAGAGACAGGAGAGGGAGATAAATTAAGAATGTATTGCAGTAGTCTAGGCAAGAGGTTTTACAAGCGTGGATTAGGATGTTTGTGGTATTGAGTTATTTGAAGGGGAGAGATACAAGAGATGCTATAGAGGTGAAATCAACAGTACTTGGAAGTTGGGTGACTGCATAAGGGATTTATGTTTGACTAGTGGAAAAGTCAGTGTCAGTTTAGAGTCAAAATGAGTATAGAAGATGGCTCAAGGCACCTACATTCTCTGCATTGCCTTACTGACATTGGCTAGATGCTTCTCAGTCATACTCAGATGTGTCCAGCTCACCTTGACCAGGACAGTGAAGAGGTTCTTGTCCTGAGCAGGGCTGCCTTGAGACCCAGGGTGCTCCCAGTCAAAGTCCAGCCCATCAAACTCATACTGGCGCAGGAATTTGTTGACCAATTTGATGGTCTGGTGGTTCTCAGGAGTGGAAACCATGGTGGTGAATCTGAAGGAGAAAGAAAGAAGATGAAGTCAGGAAATTCATATGCGATCGTACCAATCTGTGCACTTCTTCATCTTTCTGAGTTACCTGTAAAACTCTGCTGGTGAGATATCTCAGACTGTGCCCATCTCTGGCAGCTCACTCCATCTCACTTCTTTCCCATGCCCTAGCAGTGAACTAGCCACGATTCCCAAGCTGGGAATGTCTACACCAGGGGTGGTGCCTTGGGGTGAAATTTGGCCTACTATCTGTTTTCATATACCTCCATCTATGAACAGTTTTTTACAATGTAAAAATGTAAACATCATGGGCCTTAGGAAAACAGGCAGCAGATAGATCTGGCTTTCTGTTTGTAGCTGGTTTGTCACCTTGTCTTTGTCCTTTACACTTTCTTTCATCTCTTTTCCCAAAGTCTTATTGCTTTTATCTTCTCAACATTTTTAGAAGCTAACTCCTTTCTTATTTCTCTTTAGTCACTCCTCTTTTCCACACCCTAACTTCCCTCTTGATTCTTATACTCCTCTTCTTTCTCTGGACTCTTCTCCCACAATGGGACCCTTCAATCAATTCTCTTGGATAAGCCATTGTGGCTGTATTTTTGGCTATGGTTCAGTGAGTCTAAATTCTTCACAGTTTGCTTCAAAACTCTTAAGGGCACTCCAGCCCTGACCAGTTCACTTCTCTTGGTTTCTCCTAACCCCATACCTATAATCTCTGCTGTATCTGGTCATACCAACACAATGACCCCCTTGTGTATTCCTCTTCCTTCTACCTCTGATCTTTCTTCCAAGATGTATTTGGTGCTAATAACTTCCCTCTGGCAAGAGGGGGAAGTTATCACTCATAACTCTCTACTATCATTTAAACAGTTCCTGGGTTCATATAGCCTCCACCAACTAATTGGGGTAAAATGGTGACCATTTAAATATGGAGCCTCTGTGAGCTCATTATCACCACATTCTCCAATAAATATACTGACTCCATTAGGTAAACATATCTATACAACACTCTCAGTGTTCATGCTGGGGCTATCATCTTATAACCAGATCTTTAGAATAATAGAATCTGAAAAATGGAAGGTACCTCAGAAGTCATCTAATGTCACTCTGTCTGAGCAATAATCCTTTCTATTACATTCGCAGAAAGAAATCATTCATCCACTAGCCTGAATGCTTCCAACGATGGGGAAATCATTAGCCCTTGAGGTAACTCATTCTACTCTTGTTCAACTTTCATTTTCCTAGGCATAGTTAAAATCTTCCTCTCTTCCTATTTGTAGATGATTATCACATCTCTCCTAAGCAGCCTCTTCTCCAGGCTAGATACCCTCAGTTTTTTTCAACAGATCTTTGTATAGCACAGTCCGGGAGCCCTTCCCTATCCTGGATGATCTACTTTGGATGAATCACTTTTCTTTTCTGGACGCTGATCTTCCTCTTGTTTCATTGTACCCTTCTCCACATGTCATGTCATGTCATGTCATACCATGTCATATCCAGTCCCAATTATGGTACCTAATACTGAAAAGAGTAGTCCATCTGAGAAGATTCCCTTTTCTACTTCAATAATTATAGACTGTTAAAGCTAGAAGGGCCCTTAGAAATTATCTCTAAGGAATTCTTAACTCAAGAAAAAGGGGTCCATGAAAAAAATTTTTGACAATTGTATTTCAATATAATTGACATCCTTTCCAAATCCTATGTATTTTATTTTATGTGTTTAAAAGCATTCTTTTGAGAAGGGGTCCATAGGCATTCCCAGACTGCCAGAGGGGTATCTGGCACAAAAAGGATGAAGAATCCTTTCTCTGGTCCAGACCTCTCATTTTACAACAGAGGAATCCAAGGAGCAGAAAGGTTGAGAGATTTTTTTAAGAAGGTCACATTTCTAGAATTAGTACACAGTCTCCCATCTCCCAGGCCAGTAAAAGCATCTTTGGATAAAGCCCAAGGAAGAGCCTCCATATGCTGAATTCTGATCTAGAGCAAAAATTCTAGCAATGTTACTTTAAAGAAAAAAAGAAGACTGGATCTCTCTATCTCACCTGGCTGGAAATTCAGGGGTTACTCATGGGCCCCATCCCCTCTGACCTGTACAAGGACTTTGATCTGCTCCATTTCCCACCTAGATAGGTTTGCCTCTAATTAGCCAACATAGTGGGTTTCCATTCCAAGGGGGGCTTACCATATGGATGCCAGACTGACCCCTGATCAGCTTAGCATGCCGTGGTTCAGGACTTTCCAGCAGAAGAGTGCTGCCAGCCTCAGTCTCCCAAGGGGTGTGAACTCCATGACTCTCAGGCATAATTATTTTATACATGTTTGTTTTATCTTAGTCTTTGAATCTCAGTCATAGTGTCAGTCCTATTTTGCAAGATTCCTTAATGAAGGAGAAAATTGGACTTAATGTCCTTTTGTTTCGTGTTGCTACTTACAAAGAGGTTCTTAAATCAGTCAATTACAATATTCATCTTAAGGAAAGACTTACGGGGCAGTTCCAAAGTTCCAGCCTCCAATTTCCAGGAGTCTTCAGCTCGCTATTCCTATAGAGACAGAATAAAGAGGGAATGTCAAGATGTACATGCACTTACTGATTTGCTAGCAAATCTTGGTCCTCTTTCCTCAACATCAGGCTCATTGTACCATGTCTGAAATTCCAGTAGCTGTTAGCAAGTAGATGGTGGTACCACTTAGGCCGACAGATTCTTACCAGGCTAAAAGAGATCAGCGGTTAAGCTATACGATGGAAGCTGTTGTGCTTTTTTCCAAAAGTAGAACTCTTTATGTAAATACTAGCACAAATTAAGTAATTCATTTCTAAAAGGGGTCAGTATGAAAAAGAAATGCTATTAAGATCAAGATTTTTTCAAAATAGAATGTTTAGGGACAGAAAATGCCATCTAGCTCATTATAAATAAGATTTAGCTGTTCTTTGATTTCATCTTAATCTCCCTTTTAACAATCACACCTTCAACTTTGGTACATCTTATAACAGAGGATCTTTCCATCCTCTACCTTTGCTATTTTTCGTAGATATAAGGTCTTGGACCTTCATCTGATTGGTCTAGCCCACTGTCAACACACTAGGTTTTCCCTCCTCCTTACTTGTTTTTCAAACCATTGAAGAATTTGTAGAGGGTCACATCATTCCATTCCGTTGTGGTGATCTCATGGTTACTCATCCTGGCAAAAACATAGATCGCGTGAGTACAGAGGCAGGGATTGATGTTGTCGGGCTTGAAGCTCCCCAGGCCTGGCCTGTACTGGGTCCAGTTGGTAAAGTAGCATGTCAGATGGTAGGCAGAGCCTGTTGGCAGCAAGGAGCAGATGTCATGGTGAGGGACAGCAGCAGAGACTGCTCACTCATTCATTCACTCACACATTCATTCATTCACATATTCATTCATTCACACATTCATTTACATATTCATTCATTCATTCATTCACACATTCACTCAACTAGAATTTATTAAATACCTATTATGTACCAAACACTGGCAATACAATGATAAAAATGAAGTAGTCCCTGCCCTCAAGAAGCTTATGTTCTACTGGTGGAAACAACATATACACAGGTAAGTAAAAACCTGTAAGTTTTATATACATACATGTATGTATGCATATATGTATACACAAATCACATATGAAGTAATTTCAGGGGTAAAAGAGGGTACTAACAAATGGGAATGGGGGAATAAGGGAGTGATCGGGATAGGTCTCCTATAAACGTAGCAGTTAAGCTTAACTTTGAAAAATAATACCTAGCATTTATAGAGCACTTTATGTATGTAAAGCAGCTGTTACATGCATCATCTCACCTGATCCTAACCCTAGGCAATAGGTACTATTATTATCCCCAATTATAGATGACCAAACTGAGGCTGAGAATTTAAGTGACTTGCCCATGGTCATAAAGTTAGTGTGTCAGGCAGGAGTTGAGTTCAGAGCTTCTTGACTCAAAGGCCTATGTTCCATATGCCCTGACATCTAGCTGCTTAAGGATTTTTTCTTTTTTTGGAGGCATTTGGGGTTAAGTGATTTGCCCAGGGTCACACAGCTGGTAAGGATCTGAGGCCAGATTTGAACTCAGTTCCTCAAGACTCTAGAGTTGGTGCTTTATCCACTGCACCATCTACTACTGAAGTATTTCAACAGCTAGAGATGAGGCGGGAGAGCCTTCTGAGCATGGGGTACAGCCTGTACCAAGACAGGACAGAGACAAGAGGCGGAATGCCATGTGTGGAACAGCCGACTTGTCTGGAGCATAATGTGTGCTTAGGGAGTAACATGTAACCATCCTGGGAAGGTAAGCTGGACTTGTTCTTCAGAGAGCTCTATCACAAATTCACAGTAAAGTTTGGGCAAGTCAGTCTCTTCAAATTGAGTCTTTGGGGTGGGATTGGTAAGGTCAATAGTCTTACAGATGAGTTCAAAGGTCTGTACCTGCCTACTTTGCAACCAGCTAAAGAAACGTCCATTATCCCACTTCACACCCGCTGGGCTCACCTTCCTCTCTTAGTTTGCCCTAGGCACCTTCCTCTGGTGTGTTAACTGTCCAGACCAATCTTTTAATGGAAATCTTTTTTTGGAAATTTTTAATGGAAATAAAGCAAAATGAAAGGAGGAAAAATGACTGGCATCAGAGTCAAAGTGTCTGGCATTAGAGCTCAAATCCCTCCTCAGACATTTACTAGCTGTGTGATTTTGGGCAACACACTTAACTTCTCTCAGCCTGTTTTCTCATCTGTAAAATAGAGATGCCATTACTTTTACTACATATTGTGAGGAAGCACTTTGTCAATGATAAATGAGATCCTCTTATAATGCTGATTCAAAATTTAAAGAGCTATAATTTCACAGGTGTGAATAGTCCCTCCACAGATGTAGATCACAGCTGGTCTGGGATTTAGTTGATGATTATTAGGCGGTATCGTGACCAAAAAATGGATCAGGCTTTGGCCAACCTCAGTGATGAACCTTTCTGATCTTAATTAAGACATCGAGGAGTCTGGAGTGATCCCCACAACAGGATACCCTGAGGAACCATAAAAGGACGACTGAAGTAGGAAGGATGGTGAACCAAGGAAAATACTCATATAAATGATGAAATAAACAGAATAATCTTTCAGGAGGGTAAAGGTCCCAGACCAGAGGCTTCTTTATAAATTAGAATCTCTTCAGACTTTCAGTCTGGGATCAGAGGCAAGATTTGGGCTCTTATTATCCTCCTTTAGGAAAAGCTCAGAGAGCAAGGCTCCCTAGGAGTATAGTAATGCTCTTTGGGAATGTGGGTATTAGCTTTGGATGACCTGATAGAGGGCAACTGTTGGAGGCATAATCCCCAAAGTCATATCTGTCTGACCTTGGGGTTTGAATAGGAGAGAGACTACTCTAAGTAGGTCCAGTTACTAAAACAAGTTGGCTTTCTCTAAGCTCATGCTATACACTGTGCAAAGAACTTATCTGCACTTGGATGTTTGAGAGAATAAAGAGGACCATGAGGATATTAGAAAAAAAAGAGGTGAAAGAGAAGGGTAAAGCATAAACTTATGACTTACCCAGCTGGGCAAGCAGCACCAGGGCCAGACCTAGAGAACAAAAATAAATAAATTAACAAACATTTATTAAGCATCTATTGAGCACCTACCAAGCACTTCATAGGTGTGATGGCGGCTAGGTGGCACAGTAGTTCCTGACTCCAGGTCCAGTGCTGTATCCATTATGCTACACAGCTACAGAGACTTTTACTTTTCTTTCTATTCCCTTTGACTAGCACAGTGGTCCCCAACATTGTTTTGTTCTTTGAACACCTTTCAACAGCAACAAAAATGTGTTGTGAGTGCCCAGGGCAATTTAATATATCACTCATAACATTCTTTATGATTATTTGCTGTTCAAGACACCGTTAAGCAATTTTTTAGCACAAACCCCTCGCACGGTCTTCACAAACCCCCTAGCACGATGTCTAGCACAACACCAGGCACTTAATAAATGCTTGTTGATTAATTGATTCCAAGACCATTCTAGATGCTGGGGACAGACAAAACTGAAACGGATGCTGCCTTTGGAGAACTTACATTCTAGAACGGGGTTCTTAACCTTCTTGGGTTATGTCCCTTTGACAATCTAGTGATTGTCAATCTAGTGATTGTGGGGAACTGTGGCCTTGAATTATAGACCTTTTCTTAAAATACTTTAAATCCTAAAATGCTGAAACATTAAAAAAAAAAAGCTCATGGAGCCCAGGTGAAGAATCCCTGTTTCAGAAGGATGAGATTGGAGGGAGTGGTATGCAGG
This sequence comes from Phalanger gymnotis, assembly GCA_028646595.1. NCBI lineage: Eukaryota > Metazoa > Chordata > Mammalia > Diprotodontia > Phalangeridae > Phalanger > Phalanger gymnotis. The sequence goes on from CM053627.1 coordinate 53,483,274, forward strand.
TAGGTGGCACAGTGAGTAGAGCACCGGCCCTGGAGTCAGGAGGACCTCAGTTCAAATCTGGCCTCAGACCCTTGACTCTTACTAGCTGTGTGACCTTGGGCAAGTCACTTAACCCCAATCGCCTTGCCCTCCCCCCCCTCCAAAAAACAATCTAGAAGGATGAGATCATAGAATCATAGACTTAGAGCTGGAAGCGACTTCACAAGCCATCTAGTCCGGTCTCTTTCACCCATTTACAGATGAGGAAACTGAGGCCCGGAAGAGGTTATATCCTATAGGTAGTAAAAGCATCAAAGGTTCAATAGAAGAAAAGAAAGCATAATGAGATTAAAATAGGAAGAAATGGAGGTGTAGGTGGGTATGGACTTGGAGACAGGAAGACCTAGATTCAAATCCCACCTCAAATACTTAATTGTGTGACCCTGGGCAAATCACTTAACCTCCCTTTCCTCATCTGTAAAAATAAAGGATTGGACTTGATGGGCTCTAAGGTCTCTTTCTAACTCTAAATCTCTGAGCCTATCATATACATATATATATATATATATATATATGTATATATATGTATATCATACGTAGTGATTCTTTACAAAGGACCCAGAAAAAAAAGGGAAGGAAGAAAGTCACCAGGAAGCACTGATGCACCAGTGAGGAAGATGGGCTTTGCCATGGCTGCCATCTGTGCTGGTCTGGCAGGGGTTGGTCTCTAACTTTTATACCCTTGACCCAAGACTTATCAGGTGGGCTCCAAAGTATGGGGGCGTTTAACCTGGAAGTTCTTGTGGCTAATCAGTAAATTGACAGACCTCCCCTCAACACCACATAATAAAGGGAATAGAATGAAGTGGCCCCTTCAGAGGATAGTGATGCTGTGGAAGGACCAGCTTAATAGCTCTTTGGGCAGTTTCCAGAACTGATGAGTCTTTGAAAAGGGAGTCTATTTGGGTCCATGCTGTGGACGTTATGTGCCTGGAATTAAAAATGTTGCCTCGGCGTATAAGCAAACAAGCCTTTGAAAAGCAGTCATTAGACTAACAAATGATTTATGTGCAATCACTTAGTCTCACTTGGTCTAACTTGGGGTCAAGGGGCCCATCTTTCCTTTCCAGGTTGACGGTATTAATTTCTAAGCACTGTACACGCACACCTGTTCTGTGGAATAACTTCAAGTTATGATTTTGTGATAAAGCTATCTAGAGATCTCTGGTTCTCAAACTGTGGGTCATGAGAGTCCCCAAATGTTCTATAGTCTATCACAAAATCGACATATACTTTCAGTAAGTATTGATTGAAAACACTGAAAATTATAGTCTCTTGTTATTATTTACAATATGATGAAATCACTTTTGGTGTCTGACGTGAATTCCGGCTTGTCTCTTCAAACTAACCTCTTACGACTCCTTTCATCTAGGACCATAATTATGGCAAGAAAGCCAAGGCTTTGTCCCAAGGTAGCAAAACTTAGAGGGTCATTGTGCTACTTGGGCAGATAGAAATATCTAATCTTAGTATTTACTTAGCAAAAATTATGAGTTAAAAGAGGGAGCTTATATGTAGTACTAACTCTTTTCTTCTCCCAAAGTTATACCCTGGGTAAGTCCTTATCAGTAAAGTAGAGTCTGGTATTTCCTTTTGTGCTGCTTGTCCCAAGTTGATTTGGTGGTCTTTACTCTAGTTACCAGAATTGTTCATTCCAATTCTTCCCTCTGCTCTCCAGTAAAAACTGTTCTCCTAACATACTTTGTACTTTCCCACCTCCATACCTTTGCTCATACTTTTCCCCCTTGCCTCAAGTGCCTCCTCTCACTTCTCTGTTCAAATGCCACCCATCTTTCCAGGCTCAGTTCAGATCCACTTCCCCCTGGGAAACTTCTCTGAACACTGTAACACCTAGCAATCTCTCCTTTGGCTTCTCTTGGCCCTTACTGTTTTTACTACTCATTTGGCATTGCCTAGTTGATAATCTCCTGTTAATAATCATGTGTTACATAGAGTGGCTGACTGATTCAAACAGGAATTCACAGAATGACTACATCTAGGTGGAGTCCCACGAATGCAATGAATGTCAGGAAGTCTCAAGAATATAATCTTGAAAGTGGGGATTGTATTTTTGTCTTCTTTTATAACTCTAGCTCTTACTATAGTGGCTAAAACATATTAAGCACTTCATAAATGCTTATACAATGACTGACTGACCAGTTAGGGTTTGAGAATTTGGTCAACTTAACCAATCTCACAAGAGATAGATCTATGAGTCAGAGTGGCAATTTATGCATTGATAATGGGAAATATCCCTGGCAGCATAAATAATACCTGATGGACATTTGCCCTGATGGACTTACCCACTCAGGAGGCCAAACTTATTTAATGAGAAAGTTTTTGGTTGAGCAAAGAATCAGAAAAAAAGAAGATTGAATATTTTTAAAAGCTAATATAGATTTGTAATCTATTCTACAAATATTGGTCTAGATGCATTATATTGATAAATAAAATCGGAGCCCCCTTAGTCTTGGAGAGTGTTGGAGAATTTTAGGTCTGCATCTCTTTGAAATGGTGGACTCAGGGTCCAGTATGAGACTTTTTTTTGACATGACTAGTCTAGAAATGTATCTTGGTGTATTTGTCATAAGCATTTTTTCTTGCTTTTTCAGTAGGAGTAGGGGTGAGAGGTGAGAGGGAGATAAGGTGATTTCTTTGTTAATTGAAACAAACATATAATCTATTTTTTAAAGAGTGAATATTAGGGCTGTAGCCCAAAGTAGGTTTAAAAGCCTTCTAGCCTTATGTTGGGAGATTAAGTAGACTTCAAGGGCTCTTAGGACTTTATGCCATAATACTGTCGAATTTTCTGTATTCTCTGAAGCCACTGCCCTACTCAAAGGAGAAGACTTTTGAGGTGAAGATGTTGAAGATGCTACATTGGAACCTGACCCATCTTGGAGTTTGGGTCTCTCTGAGGCCAGAAAAGACTGCCCTTGCAGGGGTTTGCTTTCCCAGAAGGCCCAAGTTACTTGTTAAAGAGCAATTCCTTGCAGAGATACCCCATGGGAAAACCTTCTCATTCTTGAAAAGTCCCCAGTTTTTAGTTTTCAAACTCAGTACACTGCTCGATTTACTATCTTTCTCTACCAAGGTCTAGCACCTTACTGCCAGTGATGGGTCAGGAGGATACTTGGAGGACCTAGTTTGTAACCATGTCAACCTATCAGTGCCAAGCAAGAGCAGGGAACACCCATAGTTTGGGGAAGACAGATTCCTAGCACTTCTTATATTTTGGGACAAAGAGGCTATAGACAGGAGCAGAGGGTCAAGGAAGTTAATATTATAGGACTCCCCTCCCCTTATACCTTGGGAGTGGAAACTATTATGTTTCCTTGATTCCTTCAGGCTGTTTTTCCTGAATACAACAACCCCATAGATTTCAGTCCCAACTATAAGGCAGGAAGCAAGTTAAAGGGATAAGTTAACAGGAAAGTCAGGAGACATAACATATGACATTCTGGGTGTCACTTATCAGTGAGAAGAGTGAACTTGGCCCTCTTTGCCTCAGTGGTGAGTGAATGCTGACTTCCCCTGCCTTTTGTATCCTACTGTTCCTCCCCAGTGACCTTCTTGATTTCTCTTTTGTCCTACTAGCTCCAAAGTAAATGTTAATATTTGTGACTATTACAATGCTCAGCTCTGTTTAAGAATCCATTATTGATAAGGAAATGCCACATTACAGTTTTTGCTTTTCAAGAAGAAAAAGACTTGGTCAAAGAGTTTTGACAACACTGACAAGTATGATTATTATGTAACAGTTTATGTAACTCAACAATTTATGGTATTGAGGGGATCATAAACAACTGTGGTTGAGTAGTTCTATACCTTATCCCTTTTGTTCATCCTTTGGGGTACTCAAAGGCATTGGTCCAATGGGCCTTCACTGGGATTTGTTCATTTTAGACAGAAATGGAATTCTAATAATGAATAATCATAGTCTCAGTTTATAAAGATCAGAAAATCTTAGAAAAATCATTGATAGGTTGCTGTCTCGACTGATAGATATGGTATCCCCCTTGAAGAAATCATGGATCAATTAAAGTACTGAGAATCTTAGAGTTGAAAATTGATGACTTTAGAGTGGGCTGGGGAATCCTATGGGTCCCTGAAACCCTTTCAGAGGGTCTATGAGGTTAAAACAATTTTTATAATATTAACATATTTTAACTTCAATATAGTAAATATTTATAGATATCACCAAGATAAAACAAAAGCTCATTATGGGGTATTCAATACTGTCTAAAAAGTAAAGGGTAGAATTTGAGTTTGAGAACTGCTGCCTTAGAGTTTTGAAGAATCTTAAAATTGTAGAATGACCTCTACAACAAGAGATCAGCTATCCTCAACTTCAAGACCAGCGGACCACCAGTAATGATAAGGAGAAGATAGCCCAGTGTACTATTTTGGTGGTTTTAATTGTTAGGAAGTTGTTTATTTTTTTTAATTTGCATCGACTAGTTTCTCGTAGCGAGAGAGACTGGTTGGGTAGCACAACAGGATGGTCCCTAAAACAGGATTGACGAGGTGCCAGAGGACTTTGGGAGGTTGTTGTCCTCTGTTTATTTACACGTTCCTTGTGGCATGAACATGGTCAGTGAGTGTTCCCTGGCCTTTTGGGACCAAGATCAAATGTATTTATTTTTTTTTTGCTTTTTTTTTTAAATTTATTTTTAATATGTTTAGTTTTCAGCATTGATTTTCACATGCGTTTGAATTACAGATTTTCTCCCCATTTCCACCCCCCCCACTCCAAGATGGCGTACACTCTGGTTGCCCTGTTCCCCAGTTTGCCCTCCCCTCCGTCCCCCCATTCCCCTCCCATCCCCCTTTCCCTT
>CM053627.1:53488650-53533440 GCA_028646595.1 Phalanger gymnotis
ATTTTTGAAACAGGACAGGGTCAAGGTAGAAAATTGGATAAAGGGGGATAGGATAGGAAGGAGCAAAATATAATTAGTCTTTCACAACATGAGTATTGTGGAAGGGTTTTGCATAATGATACACATGTGGCCTGTGTTGAATTGCTTGCCTTCTTAGGGAGGGTGGGTGGGGAGAGAAGAGGGGAGAAAATTTGGAATTCAAAGTTTTAAAAGCAGATGTTGAAAAAAAAGTTTTTGCATGCAACTAGGAAGTAAGATATACAGGCAATGGGGCATAAAAATCTATCTTGCCATAAAAGAAAGTAAGGGAAAAGGGGATGGGGGGAAGTGGGGTGATAGAAGGGAGGGTTGACTGGGGAACAGGGCAATCAGAATATGTGCCATCTTGGAGTCAGGGGCAGGTTAGAAAAGGAGAGAAAATTTGTAATTCAAACTGTTGTGAAAATTAATGCTGAAAACTAAAAATATCAAATAAATAAATAAATAAATAATGATTTAAAACTAAAAAACAAAAATTAAGATGGATTCAATAGTTTCCTGAAGAAAAAAAGAAAAAGAGGATAAGATTTCCCAATGACGAACTTACTAGGGCCATTGGTAGAGATACCAAAGAAGTCTGTGTGCTGCTGGAGAATCCAATTAAGCAGGATCAGGTTTGTATCTAGCTGTGGTAGCTGGCAATTACATGTCTCTATTATCTTCCCTTGCACATAGTAGGCTCTTGATCAATGTATGCTGAATTGAATTGAGTAGTCCAGTTGAGTTAAAATATGGAGAAGAGGAGTAGGAGACAAAGCTGTAAAGGTAGGGTGGCATCAGATTGTGGAAGACCTTAGATGCTAAACCAAGGAGTTTGAACTTTGCCTAGAGAAAGAACCTAGAGGAGAGACATTACGTAAGAAGCTTAGCCAGATGGAAGTTTCTCCTCCAATGAGCACATACTCGATTCTTGATACATGTATGAGAGTCTTGTGTAAACAATCCTAAACCCTGCCAGAGCAGCTAGAAATAAAGACATTTCACATCAATGCTAAAAGCCCACAGTGTTGACTCAAACAAATAGGGGAAAAATTCTCAATAGCATGGATGAAACATCACTTATTCCCTCCCAGTTTTTATCTTAACCTTCTTTATGCCTCTTGATTAGGTATTTAGACGCTTTCCAAGTTTCCTCATTTCCCTTCATCAGCCTCAGCTCACATGACCATACCCTGCCCCTTCTATGACAACTCACATGACTTGGGTAGGTGGTGCAGTGGGTGAAGTGTTGGGCTTTGAGTCTGGAAGACTTGAGTTAAAATCTTGCCTCAGACACTCATTAGCTATTTGACCTTGGGTAAGTAATTCAACCTTTGTGGAAGAATGTAAAGGGTCTTAAATCTAAGAGAGAAAGACTGAGTTGGGTGTAAGCAGAAAACTGACAGTGAAACTTATAAGGACAAAAAAGGAAATGAATAAAAAATTAAAGGACATAACATTAAATTAAAGGATATACAATTTATATCTTATGGTAATGGACATGACACATTAAATTGCAATTACACTTTTAAGTGATAGATATCCTAGAAGAACATGATATATTTTAAAGTCTGAATATCATACTTTGGGAAGCAACTTCCCAAAAGTTTAGAACATTCAAACACAGGATAACAAGTATTAATTTATAAAATCCACATATTGTCATTAAAAGAAGAAAACATGTTCTTAAACTTCTAAGGCATGAAGCAGTTGAATTTTAAAATTCCAATACAAAACAAATTTTGCAAGCAATCAAAATGACCTTCAGCTTTGAAAAACATTGCTTTGAGTAATTCAAGATTACTCCATAGGCATGAGAAATCATAGAAAATAATGGAATAGGATATTCCAAAAAGCAAAGGAACTCAGGTTGCAACTCCAAATAATACCTTCAAAAACTGTGAGTAATCATCAATGAAAAATAGATTTGAGGCATTGCTTGGAGGAGAACATACATAGGTGAGCAGAACACTACTTAGAAACATTCCAAACAAGAGAAACACAAGAAAGTAAACAAAAGCACGAGTACCAATTAAAGACCAAGCAACAAAATAAATTCTCTTATGTTCATAGACTATTGTTTTTAAAAAGAGAAATTGGATTTAGGAAAAAGAGAAGGCACAAAGGGTATCATTTAGGGACAAAAAATAAGATAATCTAAAAATAACCTAAAATAAATCTAGAGATTTAATATCATGTGATGTTTAAAAAATTTGAAACATAATTTCTGAGTAATAATTTTATTAATAAAGGTAGCATTAATAAAAGGCTACAAGATAATTTCAAAGGAGTCATGATGGAAAATGTTGTCCATATCTGAATGCAGATTGAAGCATATTATTTGCTCTCTCTTTTTTCTTTTTTTTTTTGCTTGTTTCTTCTTTCTCATGGTTTCTCCCATTGGTTCTAATTCTTCTTTACAGCATGACTAATGTGACAATAGGTTCAGTATGAATGTGTATGTAGAGCCTATATCAAATTACATGCTGTCTTGGGGTAGGGGGAGGGGAGAGATGGGGAGAAAATTTGGAACTTAAAAAAAACTTGTAGAAGTGAATGTTGAAAACAAAATAAATATACATTTTTTAAAAAGTGCATAGCAGAGAACACAAAAAACCCAACCAAGTAGCAAAGAAAACAAAAGCTGTGCAACTTTGAAAATAAAATGTGGTATTTATTATATAGATTTTCTTGAAATGGAAACTTATTGTTTTATATTGAATCCTCTTTCATGGTCTGCTGTGTACATGGCAATGTTTTCTTTTCTAATTCAGTATTTAAGTGTAAAATTTAAAAATTTATCAAAAAAATAAGGGTAGCATTATAATAAAAGAGGTCAGTACAACTCTTGATTGCCCAAGACCCCACATGGCAGTGGGCTCACAATTTATATGCCCTTGGAAGAGTAGATGTACCTGAGGATGACAATCAACTCTGATTGGTCAACAATTAATGAGAGAATGAATATTACAATGAGAAGTGGGCTTCCTCCAATGAGGTGCTGAAGGAGTGACATGACATTCTTGTGCAAAGAGACTATCTACACCCAAGACCATCCCCGACCACCATCTTGGGCAATCTAATCAAAGAATTTATTTCCACTCAAACCTGAGTAGAGCACATACAATGGGATTAAATTCTTTGTAAGACTGAGTGGGGTTTGACCAAAATAGAGGAGAGTTGATCCAATCTCATTATCAGTAATGTCCTTCAAGAGATGACTTTGAAATGAGGACTATAGAAAAAAGGGAAACTCTGAATCTCCCCTAAATCATTGATTATTAATAATCATTTCTCTCAATCATAAAGAACCATGAGATAGGAAGGAGGAAGAGCTGAATTAATATTACATGACCCAAATGCAGCCTCTCCTATAAATGAGCAAACAGGGCTAAATGACTTGCCTAGGCTCACACGGCTTGTGTCTGAGCTTGGATTTGTATATGTGTATGTTTGCATGTATGTATGCGTGTATAAATATATCACATACATATATGTACATAGTATGTATATCAATATATCTTAATGTGTATGGTATACAACACACAACATACATACAGATGTATATGCATAGATGTACATGCATGTGTATGATATGTGTATGACATACGAGGCACTTGATGTTTGTGGGATCAAGTCGAATCTGACATTTTAGTAATCCTTGATGGCTTATAGAGGTATTTCACAAATATTTTCTCATTTGATCATCATGCGATGATGTGTTATTTTAAGGCAGGTGCCATTATCTACATTTTGGATACATGAAAACTGAGACACAAAGAGTTTAAAGACTTGTCCGAGGCCACAGAGTCAGAAAAAGGCAGAGTTGATTTGAGTTCCAGACATTTAACTCTTTACTTTAATGTTCTCCCACCATTGATGCTAACTTTCAGCAAGAAATTGTCCTGTCAGTAAGGGTATGGGGTACGTCTTCCTCCTCACTCCCCGTTTTAAAATCCCCCCACTTTCTAGCTCTCATTTGATGGGTGTATATATATACACCCACTAAATGAAAATGACAGAGCTAGCAAGTGGGGGTGATGGTGGGTAAGTATTAAAAAAAGGGGCTGCATTTTATGTCTTGACAGAATGTTATCTGGAAAGAATTGCTTTTAGGAGCTAAACTGCCAGGATACTTCTGCTCTTGTGGGGTTATCTGGTATCAGTCAGGACAATGAGAAGTAGACTACACCAACCACAGGATGACCACAGAGTCTGACTGGGGAATCTCTCAACCACAAACCATTGACTGTGCCCATATATAGGTCTCTATGGTCAACATGGTATCCAGGCTTATTCTGATTGATTCCCAGGCAACTTTTTCCCAAAGAAATTATGGGATGACTAAATAGACAGAAAAGAAATAGTAGCTAAAACAGCTATTGTAGGATAGTGGCTTGAGGTTAAAAAAAGGGGCCAACGGAAGCATGGTGCATCATAGTGGTAAATACCTCAAGGCTATAAAAGTTCCTTGAGACTGCATTTGGGGAAATTCCCAGTGTTATGCCATGGTATCTGCTTCTGTCATTTGTATTGGGCCAAGTGGGCAATAAGGCTCTATCCTGAGCCCTCTTTCTCTTTTTATTTTTCTTTCTCTTCTCTTTTCTTCTTTCTGTTATGATTTCATCAGTTTCCTATGAGTTAAATTATTACCTCTAAGCAGATGACTCCAAGATTTTGGCAAAGATTTTTAATATTTCTTCTGTCGTCCCACATCATCAATTACCTGATGGAAAGCTCTACTTGAAGGACCATTGGCATTTCAAAGTCACTGCATTCTAAATGGAACTCATTACCTTCCCTCCAAAACTCATTCTTCTTTCAGACTTTCTTATTTCTGTTGAGGGTGCCACCATTCTTTCAGTCACCCCATATTTGCAATCAAGGACTCACTCTTGACTTTCTTCTCTTTCTCATTCCCAATATCCAATCAACTGCCAAGTCTTATCGAGGTTACCTCTACAATCTTTCTGAAACCTGTCCCCTTCTGTCCACTCACATGGCCACTGTTTGTTTCTCTTCTGGACTCTATAATTTCTTCTAGCTAACCTTCTCATCTTACAGATGAAAAGATTAAAACTCAGAGGTTAAATAATTCAACTGAGGTCACACATTGTAATACTGAAACTTAAGCACAGGTTTTCTGATTTCTGTTACAACACAGATGCTCTCTAGTGATACATTCAAAAGCCAAATAGAAATGGTTTTTAGTATGACCTGTCATTTGAATTGTCTATGTCAAGGCTCACCTACAATTAACTTGGATAAGGGGAGAGTTCCTGAGAATGGACTTTCCTAACCTATGAGGGAACCGTAGTCAGGGACATTACAGCATTCCTGCAGAAACACATGGTAGAAACGGACATGAGAGAGAAGTTTGTGGAGAACATTTCCCAACACTAACCCCTTGTGTATTATTTGTCCCTCGTGCTTGAAGAGGACCAAAATGACATCATACTAATATGAACTCAGAAGGCTCTACAACAGGTGGGGCACAAGTAGTCCATATGACCATTTGGGAGGGAGATGTCTCTAACTTTGCACATCTTATGCTTCTTTTGAGCTACCAGAATTCTGCTTTGCTCATAGGGCACAGCAACTTCTTTGATGTGGGCATCCCATCCTGGATGATCCTGTGCCAGTGTCTCTCTTCAGAGAGATCTGGAGAGTGTCTTTGTTTTGCTTCTTCTGATCACCAGGTGAGCACCTTCCTTGCATGAGTTCTCCATAAAATAGTCTTTTAGGCAAGCATACATTTGGCATTCAACAATGAGACTAGTCCATTGGTCCCTGCTGCTCTCTGCAGTAGAGTTTGAATGTTTGCAAGTTCAGCTTGGGAAAGGACCTCAGGGTCCACTACCTCATCTTGCCAGTGCCCTTCCAAACTTTCCTAAGATAATTCAATGGAATGGAAGCAGTAGAATAGGGAAGATTTCATTTCCAGAGCAGTATGATCTGAGAATTTAGCATTCTGCCAAGAGCAAGGACATTCTTGTGCAAATCTTACCTTGGAGGTTGCCTTGTGGGTAACCAACCCAAGTTATTTCAAGCAGGTGGGGCTAATCCTTAGGCCACTAGACTGAGTTGTCAGAGGCTCAGTCCATTTCAATTATGTTGGAAAGGGGGCAAAGTATGGGCTTCATTCTACCCCCAGTTGTCCAGAGTACTGAGTGCTATGAGAAGCCCTAGCCCACCAAGGGTATAACTAGAGATACAAATTCCCTCTAAAGAGACAGTGAGGTGACTCAGTGGATAGTGAGTTGGACCTGAAGTCAGGAAGACTTGAGTTCAAATCCAGTCTCAGAAATCTACTAGCGGTGTGAACCTGGACAAATCATTTAATCTCTTTCTGCCTCAGTTTCTTCATCAGTAAAGTGATGATAATGATAGCACCTACCTCCCAGGGTTGTTATAAGGATAAAAAAGATGATAGTTATAAAGTGCTTTGAAAACCTAAAAATGTTATATAAATGCTAGCTATTCTTAAAGAGAGAAGGGGACTTCCTTCCCAGTGTACTTATTGGAGGAAAGCAAGATCATTCATCCTATTGCTTAAGGATTAAAGCTCTAATATGGAAGAAAGGGGCACAAGAGACCATGACCATGCCATCACCACCATTATTACAGTAACTTATTTGCACGTTGTAGTTCTGGTGGGAAAGTAATCGCCTATCCAACAGCCTCCAAATATGCTTCTATTCTGGGGAGATTTTAAAGTGTACGTGGTGCTACACGTGTGGGAGATAATATAGATCAGAATATTGTCCCTAGGGAAAACCCAAGACCAATTCTTCCAATGGGAACCAACGTGGGTGCTTTACATGTTTTGCCACTGCTGCTGCTGCTGATGTCGGTGCTGCTGCTGCTGTTGATGGGCTCCTATAAATCCTTTGAACCTTCTTTTTTTTTTCTGTGGGGTCAAATAAAGACTGCCTCCAATGATAAGCATTTGTTATCTTGGGTGTTTCTGTAAGTTCTATAAGAACCGAGGACTTTTTCAACCGAAGTCTGTGGAAACTTAGATCTGAAATATGTTTGTATATTTTCCCAGGGTATGTTCCAAGCTCCAAGATAATGTGCCAAAGGGAAAATGCCCTTTCTAGATCAGTTCCAGGATTAGAACCAGTCCATGTGAACTCGGAGTCTGGGGAGGGCCTCGGGGCATGGGTTTATATTTTGTATCTATTGTATTTATATTATGTATTTTGTATCTACTTCTTTGTGCAAAACTGTTTTCCCTTCAGTAGAGTATAAGCTCTTGGTAGGCAATGATTATTTTTGTTTTTGTCTCAGTGCTCGGTGCATAGCGAGTGATTAATAAATGCACAGGTGGTAAGTAGCAGACTTTTAGGATTGAAACTTCATGGGAGAAGTAGGAAGAATCAAAGTTCAAGATTCGGAAGACCTGGATTCAAATCCTGACTTCTAGTTAATCACCTTGGGCAAGCCATTTAATGTCCCCGTGCCTCACTTTCTCCATTTATAAAATGAATGTGTTGGACAAGATTCTGAGTTTCTTTCCAGCTTTCTCTCTATGATATTGATTCCTTCCCGCTAGAGCGTATCGATGAAAGTGGATTGTGCGTGTTAAAATTTGATTCGGTTGTGTTCTTTGTCTCAGTAGATGCGTTTCTGAAAAATCAGAATCATAGCTTTAATACTAGAAGGAAACTTAAATATCATCTCTCGCTTTACAGATGAGGAAAACAAGACCGAGAGAAGCTGAGGGATTGGCTCATAGCAAGTGATTATTTTAAATGCACAGGTGATAAGCACCAGACCTACAATTCAACTTTAAAAAAAATTGAATCACTCTCAAAGCACTAGACAAGTGTCTGCCCAAGGACCTCTCTGATAAAAGATTTGTCAACTGAAAAATCACCCCCAACTGATACATACCAGACATTTTCAGTTGTGTAAAACATGGGTATACCTGTAATGTTAAAACACATACACACACACACACACACACACACACACACACACACACACACCCCTCCTTCTTTTAAATATACTATTAAAGAACTGAACTTGAGTCCCATTTCTGTGGCTCAATGACTATTGCTGTTAGAAGTATTGATACTTCTCCTCCCCACATTCACCTAATAAAGGCTGCTTAAGATAATAGATATTTCTTCACAACACTCCAGTCTCTCTCTTTTCCCCAACCACCACACCAGTTTTGGGGGAACCACTCATAAATGTGGATCATGCAATTCCTCCTTCTCCCATTCCATGCAATCGCTCCCTAGGGGAAGGGGAGAATATCTCTGTGAACCCGGTGAGGATAATCCTTAGACCACTGGACAGAGCCTTCAGAAGGTTGGGCCCTCTAACTTACCTCAATATCAGTCGGAATGAAGGGAAGCTGAACTAAATTTAGTCTCAACTAAATCCCCCTCCTTTGTTTTCAAACTGAACGCCTCGTAGCTTCTAAAAAGTTCACTAAACTCAAGCCAGCAGACTTGAGATCAAGTCGTGATTATGCCTTTAATGAGCTGTGTGACCTTAGGCAAGTTAACCTCATTGGGCCTCATTTTATGTATGTAAATGATACAATTTGCCTTGTGCTCATGGAAGGATCTAACATGGGAGCATAGGTATCACAGTGCTTGGAAAAGTGGAAATGGTGGGTACTGCTATCAACAGAGGGATTGTTATATCCTTAGGAGACTGTAAACCCTTTGAGAGTAGGGATTCTTTGATTCTTTTTGTCTTTACATACTTATCAGTGCCTTGTACACACATTTTTGGTGCCTAATAAATTTGGTGCTTACTAAAATTGTTAAATTGAATTGAACAATTCCATCCCCACCCCTCTCTGTGCCCATATCCCCACATCCACCCAAAGCAGCAACTTGGCACTCTACGAGACATAGTGGAGCCTCTCATACTCTGTTTTCCAAGCTGAGCAGATGTAGAGATCCCTGTGGGTCTGCTGAGCCCCCTCTGGACCTTACCTCAAAGTAGACAAGGGTCCCAGCCTCCTGGGTGTAGGGTCCACCAGTACCAGGGCCAGAGGTGGGAGCATCCAGGCAGTGGTTGGAGGGGTTGGTGAGGGTGAAGGCTGGGCATAGGCACCAAACCCAATCATCAGCTTCTCAGCAGGGGCTCCATTGTTCTTCCAGTAGTTCACGGCATAGTCCTCAGAGACAAAGGAGTGGAAGCAGTTAGAAAGCTATCAATCTGGGACAGCTATAGGTATGTGCCCTATAGCTTGTGGGGGTAATCTGTCCTGTCTGTACTTCTCCACGCTAATACTGTTATCTCTGGGTGCAGCTCCTGGCCAGCCCATAGACACAAGATAGTCTGGCAGAAAAGGAAAGAGGGAAGCAAGAAGCTTCTATTTGGAGCATGTAGACAGGCTTCCTAAGTTAAGAAGACCACCGCACTGGCCTTCCAATTTTGTACTAGTCAGTCAGTCAATAGGCACCTATTAAGTGCCTACTATGTGCCAGGGCTAAAAATACAAAGGAAGGCAAAACACAGTCCCTGCCCTTGAGAAGTTCACAGTCTAGTGGAGGAGCTCACAATGTAGACTGGAAGCTTCCTGAGGGCAAGAGGCCATTTCTTCTTTATCTCTATAGCCTTCTTAGCACTTAGCCCAGAAGAGGTATGTATGAGGTACTTAACAGAAAGACTTATTAGGAGAATGACTTTGGAAAACAAATGTTCTCAATTTGTTGTTTTCCCTCTAATCTTAACAATTAAACTACAACTGAGGCCTCAAATGGACCCATTTATTTTCTCTTTTGGTGTTTAATAGATTATACAAATCACTTTTCATTATCTGTATATTTGTTATCCACTTTTGTTGTTATCCAATTTTAAAATTCTGAACTAGCTTCCATGTCCAGTCATCACATTTCTGACCGACCTTGGACAGAAGTCTAAAAGATTTCCCTTCTTGGGGAAATCTCTCCTCCCCTCTCTTCCCCTCCCTTCCTCTGCTCTCCCCTCCCCCCCCCCCCCTCCCCCCCTCTCCTCTCCTCTCCTCTCCTCTCCTCTCCTCTCCTCTCCTCTCCTCTCCTCTCCTCTCCTCTCCTCTCCTCTCCTCTCCTCTCCTCTCCTCTCCTCTTCTCTCCTCTCTTCTCCTCTCTTCTCCTCTCTCTGAAGGCTCACAGTGGATATCATGTCCAAGCCCTCACAACAGAGCTTTCCTTACCACGTTAAAGCAGATGTAGTCACCCTGGTCACTAGGTCCAGCGAAGCCCTCCCATGAGTCCCTCAGGTCATAAGTGAATGGGTTGGATAATTGTGAAGACTTCACAGGGTATGTCTAATGGAGTAGGAGAGGTTTTGGGATTTGGCTTTGTGATTTTGGAAGGTCAGGGCCTGGAGCTGTGGGCATGCCCTTCCCCCTCTCTCAGATGTTAGAAGACAATGAACTTCCTGTGAGCTATTTGTTCTCTGCTCCTGGAAGGTCCCTCCTCCCCCTGACTCCATTTCTTCTCCTAGACTTTCAGATGCCACCCCGGCAGTTGAGTTCTGATAGGGAAAACCTGAAGGGACCAGATCAACCTTGGTCCTCTGTGTAGTTTTAGCACCTAGACTGTAAGCCCACCTCTCAGCCAATGGTGAGAAGGGATAGAGGTGGGTGGGAATCTTTTCACTAAGAGTATAAATTAAGGCAAGTTCCCTTTTACCTCACCTCCTCCATTATGGAGGTATGCCCAAATCTTGCAAGGTTTGTAAAATAAATTTATTTGTTTCTCCTAAAGATGTCTCTCCCATTATTTAAAAATCCTATCCCAGACATAAGTCATCACATTGATAAGATCCATGTATCTTAGAGTGAGGAAGAAAGGAGAGAAGTGACCCAAGGAAGATCGGGCTCATGGTCTTCACTCCACTCCCTCTGTGGATTGTACTCCCCTCCCCTTACGGTCTGTATTCCCCAGGCCTTGACCATCATGAGGTCTTTTCCCCTCTATACCATTAACCTCAGGCCCTCTCGACCAGCTCAATCCCTACTCATGGGGTTGCTTTGTCATTTTTTGGCTTCTATAAAGGATGCACAATGACTACACCAAGGTAAAGGGAAGAACACCTGTACAAAACCAACAAAAATAAATGTTGCAAAATGATGAGGAGCTTTGGAGCTTAGCTCTGAAGAAGAGATGGGAAAAGATATTTCTACTCCACCTCTTTGCAGAGGGAATGCAGGGTTATGGTATATTGCATATATTTTTACTTTTTCAATAGATGGATCGGTTTTGCTGATTTCTCCCTCTTGGTTTTCTTTTTTTCCCTCCTTCAAAAATAGTATTTATTATGCAAGGTAGGACAGCAAGGTGGTGCAGTGGATAGAGCACCAGCCCTGGACTCCATAAGATCTGAGTCCAAATTCAGCCATAGATGCTTATTAGCTGTGTAACCCTGGGCAAGTCACTTAACCCTGTTTGCCTCAGTTTCCTCATCTGTAAAATGAGCTGGAGAAGGAAATGGCAAACCACTCCAGTATCTTTGTCAAGAAAACCCCAAATGGGGTCATGAAGAGTGGCAACTGAAAATGATTGAACTCATTGAATCTTATATATGCCTGGCATATGGTAGAGAATGAATAGTTTTGTTGCTTGTTGAATCAGTGGCTACGGCCATTCCCATTGGTACTGCCCAGTGCACCTTCGATCCCAATACTTCCTTCTTCCACACCTGCAATTTCCATGGTTCCCTGATGCCACATGACTCTGCATATCCCTTGATTTGGAGGTCCCAATTGTTTTTTTTTAAGAGACCACCTTTTCATTTCACCCATCAATCAACTAACACTTATTAAGTGCCTACTATGGGCCAGAACACAAATACAAATGATCTGAGTATATAAAGACAAAGAGTGAAACAATCTCTAATCTCAAGATAATCTCATGAAAATGTGAGTAGAGTGAAGGACCTTTAAGGATTTAGGTCGATGCTTAATAGGGCAGAGATCCCAGGTGCAGATCTAAGCTTCTGAAGGGCTTTTCCCTCTAAAGGATGTCTAGATGGCAGTATTACACAATTAACTGCTTCAACAGCTTCCTCCTATAAAAATCCTTTCCTCCTCCCTATAGTTGTTAGCACTCTCTCTTCAATTTATCTTGAATTAACTTATCTGTTTTCCTATGGTATCCCCTATGGTATCCCAAGTAGAACCAAGCTCCTTGAGGACGACTATTTTTTTGGTGTGTGTTTGTACTTCTACAGCTCACCACCTTGCCTCATAACTAATAACTCTGTGAATTTTAATCGAACCCTGAGATCCGCACCAAAGTGACCAACAGTGGCCACAACAGTAGCCAACTTTTGCTCTTCATGATATTATCAGCTTTGTTCCTGTCCATGAACAAATTAATTAATGAACTAATTAATTAATGAACTAATTAATTAATTAATGAAAAAGCATTTATTAGGCACCTCCTAGGTTCCAAGAGCTGAGGATAAAATGAAAAAAAAAAAAGGCAGACATTACTACAGTGATGGAAATGGAAGGAACAACCACACACAAACCAAAGTGAGTGTTGGAAAGTTATAAAGAACAAGAAAAACTCAAAGAATGAGCTATGAGATCATACTCGCCCCACTCCAGCCCTTTATAGAGGTGGAAGGTGTACATGTATTTTCCAGACTTTTCCCAATGTATTTATTGACGAGACTTTTTTCTCTTCTTTTCTTTCTTATTTTGTCCTTAAAAATACTGTTTGTTATATGGTATGACTCTAGGAGGGGAGTTTCAAGTCAGATAACCCTTCCATTCTTTGCCCCATCATTGGTTATCACCACCACCAATGCCTCTAAGAATCAGGTTTGTCACCCTTTGGGGAGACCCCCTATTCCCATGAACAATGATCCTAGGACCTCTTCAGGGTTGTGAGACTGGAAGAAAAGGTCAGGTCAGAATCCTCTCTAAGTCAAATACTGACACCCCCTTCTAATTTCCTTATCTGCTCCAGGATGTTTGCAAGGTAAATGCCTCCTCCCTCCCTTCAGAAGCAGGTGTGAGGGAGGGATAGTTCTATAGAGTTCAGAGTCTAGGGCCCAAGGAATAGACCCCAATGAATTCTTGAGATGCACTGAGATGATCACTGGTCTCTGTGTGGCCTTTAGGAAGCAAATTAGTATGTTAGTTCTCTCTTTCTCGAGTCCACCCTCAAGCCTTGGGTGGAAGAAAGCAAGAGACTTTCTGTAGTCAGTGGTGTATATACCTGGCAAATGTCTCCTAGTCCTGCAGGATGAGGTTTCAGAAAGCAGGGGTGGAAGTGGAAGGTTGGGTGGGAAAATGAGAAAAGTACAGTTTGGTCTCAAATTAGGAGGTGGAGTGACTTGAACCCCAACAGATATGGGACTGTCTGAATGTAAAGACAGAATGCTATTGTAAGGGTAAATTGGCAGCACTCAATTTTCTTATATTTTTATATTTTATATTTTATTTATATTTTATTCTATTCAGCAGCTTGAGAATGAAGTGAGGCTGTCTGGTGGAGTGGGTAGGGAGGCAAGAATATGCACAGCCTTAGGGTATCCATCTGTGAGCATTGCTAAGATGGTGGAATGTCCAGATGTTCAGTTTCTAGTTCAACCTGTGAACAAAAAGAGAAGAGAACAGTCAAAACCAAGACCCTCTGCTCTTAAAACGAGGACACAAACCTATTGGAATCTGAGGAATAGTTCATCAAGTCTTTCTGTCAGAGGGCTCAGGTTTTGTTTTTATTTAGTTTTGTTTGTCTTTGTCTGTTTATTTGTTTGCCATGTCTTGGAGAATAAGAGAGTCTAGAAAAACTTCCCTGGGACAGAGATGAGAAGTAATGGAATGAATGTCTGTATAACAATGCAAATGTTGTTGTTGTTTTCAGTCATGTCTGACTCTTCATGACCCTATTTGGAGTTTTCTTGGAAAACATACTGAAGCAATTTGCCATTTCATTCTCTAGCTCATTTTACAGATGGAGAAACTGAAGCAAACAGGGTCAAGTGACTTGCCCAGGACCATACAGCTAGGAAGCATCTGAGGCTAGATTCGAACCCATGAAGATGAGTTTTCCCAACTCTGGGCTTGGCACTCTAAGTACTATTGCGCCACCTAGAAGCCCAACAATGCAAATACCCAAACATATTTGTATATCGTTTTTCTGATCTTTCTATCATAGAATGTCAGAACTCAGAATGATCTTTGAAGGTATCGAGTCTAACTCCCTCGTTTTACATAAATGAACTGAGAGACATGACTTGACCAAAGTTACACAACTAGTATTCAACAAAGTTGGAATTTGAATTCAGGTCTTCTGACTTGAAGTCCAGAGCCCTTCCCACTTCCCATAACTACCTCAGATGGGCAACTATTCCTTCTGGCTTCCAAATACCTTTATTGGCAGAGTTCAGTGTATTCTTGATTGCCTGGAGGAGTGGGAATCGACCCTTTTTGCAGAATTCACCAGTAAAGTCATCCAGGTCAATGGACCAAATCATGGCCCCTCCCAATCTCGAGTTCTTCAAATACTGGACCTGAAGGAAATATACAGGAATGTGGGCAGGGAGGCTGAAAAGAGCACCTTGTGGTCCTCCTAGGTCTCTGGAAAAGGCTCAAAAGTAGACTCTGGTACAGATGAGAGAATGGGTTAATAATTTACCAGAAAACATTTAGATTAGACAGAGAAAAAGGACTTCCTGGTATGAAGGGACAATTGAGAGAGCCCACAGACCCTACATCCTTGGAGGACAGGGTAGATACCTTCATTTCTTTCCCTCATTTCCTCCCCTACACAACGATGCTCCATGGAATAATTGAGCAGACACTGACAGCAGGATCCCAGGGGGTTTGAAAGTGCTTAGGACTCTAGGACCATTGACCATAAAGGGGATTGCTTCATTTATGGTGGCCTTGGAGATGGCCAGATGGGCGATGCTAACTGTGAGGAGCAAAATTAGAATAGAAAGGTATGGAAACAAGAGAGATGTCCAGAACAGGGCCAAGTAACTGGTGGTCCTAGTAGTGCTCCAGAGAAGACCCTGAGATTAAAAGGGAGAGAACTACTCTTCTCTCTTGTTCTCTGTTTCTCTCTTTCACTATCTTTCTTCTTTCCTTCTACTTTTTCTTCCTTCTTTTCCTTTTCCCTTCCTTTTTGCTTCCCTTCTTTCCTTTTTTCCTTCATTACTTCTTTACTTCCTTTCTGCTTTCCTTCCCTCTTTATTTCATCTGTCCTCTTCTTCTTCCTTCCCTCCTTTTCTCCCTTCCTTCCTTCCTCTCTTCCTTCTTTGCTTCCTTTCTGCTTTCTTCTCCTTCCTTGCTTCCTTCCTTGTTTCACTCCTTTCTTCCTTCCTTTTTCTTTTCTTCCTTCTTTGCTTCTTTCCCTCCCTCCTTCCATCCTTCCCTCCTTTTCCTTTTCTTCCTTTTTTGCTTCTTTCCTTCCTTCCTTCTTTCCTTTCTTTCTTCCTTGCTCCTTTGCTCCCTTCCATCTTCCTTCCTTTCCTTCCTTTCTGCTGCCCTTCCTTCTTTCCTTTTTCCTTCCTTCTTTCTTACTTTCTTCTCCCCTTACTCTGCTCTTCTCTTTCTTCTCCCTCCCCCTACCCTTTCAATCTTTTATGCCTCAGGTCCTCAGAGGCCTTATTAAGATTCACTATTGACTCCAGCCTAAGGAATTCCCTGGAACTTCATCCTAGAGCCACCCTGGGGGCTTCTAGGCCCCTTTCTTTGTGTCCTGAGTTCGGCTAGGGCTCTCTCATTGTCTCCATCACCTTGGTACTTACCTTGGTCTCCACACTCTCCACATCATCATAGCCGATCCACTGGTTGCCCTTGACTGCATAGGGGACCTGTTGTTCTGGGATTTTTTTGACTGTGGCACCTTGTAAGAACTGGCATATCTAAGAGAATGAGGAAGAGGTAGGGTGAGGGTGGAGAAAGCAGTTAGCCCTGGAGTCTTCTAAGGCAGGAATGCTTAGCCTGGTATCCACAATCACTGTGGATTTCTGGGGGATCTATGGATTTGTTTTGTTTTAATATTTTGATAATTGGTTTCCTTTGTAATCTGGTGTATTTCATTTTACAAGTTCATAATATTGTTTTGAGAAGGAACCTCGAGGCTTAACCAGACTCCCAAAGGGCCCATGACAAAAAAGGTTAAGAAACTCTGCTCTGAAACATTGTCCTAAACTAAGCAAGGACACCTGGCTATAGAATTCCCAACGAGTGGCCACCTGAAGTCGGCTACCAAAGGAGATTCCTTCCAAGACTACCCATTCTATTTTTAGATGGGCTCTCACTGTTAAGTTTTCCCTTATAGTCACTGAAATCCGAATCAATAGCGTCTACCCATTGCTGATAGTTCAGCTCTCTGGGTCTGAATAGAATCGGTCACATGTCTTCTCAACCATACCACAAGGCCAGAGAAAGCCTTATTCATCCTTGTGGCACCCACCATGCCTTACACATAGTAGGTTTTCAATGTTTATTCAGTGATTGATTCATTGACTTCCAGAGTCATCTCCACTTTTTCTGCATGTATTCTAGGAAAGACTGAAAGGTAGCAAGGGACTCCCTCCTCCCATTCCTGTCCACAGACCAGCACAGATTACCAGAGACGTGAGTCTCGGGGCCTTCTGAGTAAGTCTACTGGCTTCCTGGAGATTCATTTCCTCTCTCTACTCTGTGCTGGGCATCCCACATGACTGTAATGTGTGGCAGAAAGTCTAGTGCAGGCAATAATTCTTGGGTACCTCATAGTAGGCCAAGAAGCCTGCTTCTTCAGTGAATTGGCCAGGAGTGCCAGCAGAGTTGGCAGGGGCCCCCACACCTGAGTTAGACGCAGGTGTGGAGAGGGTGAAGGAGCGGCCATACATAGGGATACCCATGATTATCTTCTCCCCTGGCATGCCTTGAGTTTTCCAGTAGTTCACAGCATATTCCTGGGGAAGGAAGGCAAACTGAGATTGAACTGAGGCCTGAGTGTGGACAGAAATGAAGGGACCAGTACATCTCTGCCTCCTCCCCTGACTCACTGGGATCCAACATATCTGTCTCTTTCTGTTCTAAATTCATCTTCTAGGGCATGGAGACACAGTTTTATTTGGGGAGTGCTTTGATCCCTGAAAATAAGTTGATCATTGTCCTTCGCATATGATTCTGTGGCCCTAAAGAAACTAGGATATCATTTTTAAAATAAATGAATGAATGAATTTTAAAAAATAAAAAAAAAACTAGGCAAGCAACATAAGAAGAAATTAGAAAACCAGACATGTAGGTCTTTGTCACCAAGGCTGCCAATTTCATCCTATCTTCTTTGTGTTGACTGCTTATGGCATTTGCCTTGGGGATAGGGATGGAACACAACTAGTCATTCTCTGATCTCCAAAAAGAGTCACCCACTTTAACAGATAAGCATAGAAGAGAGACTAATTTTGGAATTTTTTTTTTTCCTTTTTGGGCTACAGTGGAGGCCGGAAAGAAATTGTGACGTGGGATCCGTTCTCCCCGTTCCCAGTTCCTCACACATGGTGAGTGCTCGTCAAATTCTGGTTGAATGAATTATGAGAACTGATCAGAGAAGTGGGAGGGTGGGTACCTGATGCGGGGAGTCCCCTACAGTTGAAAACACTCTGAATCATGAGACTCAGAGCTGGGAAAGGCCCTGGACATTACCTACTTTGGTGATTTTTTTCAAATGTAAATGAACACACAGTGAGCCAAAGTGGCCTGAGTAAAAACCAGAACCAAGATCTAAACCCGGATCCCACAATTACAAATCCAGTGCTCCTTGTACTGCATCAAACTGAGACCAGACAGAAACATAGTGGGAGCAAGGAAGACATAAGTCAATCATGGCACCATTTCTCAAGCTGACAAGCCAAATGAAGGAAGATGTGAAGGCCTAGAAAATTTTTCAGAAAAAAAAAACATTTGCCCTCCACCCAAAATAAATTTCCAGGAAAATAAAAATTGCATATTCTGAAAAGAACAGCGTTAAAGTGGGGTGAGGTTAAGGTTAAAAGTCATGGGGTTTTCCCCAGCCTTTCTCTGCGCCACCCCTCCCAGGCCTTTATATGTCTATACGTCTACCTTGGATAAATCGATCTCCTCACTGTCGAGTGTAGATATCCCTCATCTGCCTTTGTTAAAGGGTTATCATTTGGATCAAATCAGATAAAAGATCCTTTTGTCAAGATGATGTAAAAGACGCTCATTTAGTAGGGATTGGGGTTAAGGGTGAACTGGGGTTAGGCATGATTGTTACTTAGTAGAGATAGGTCAAGATGGGATGTTCAAACTGGGAAATGAAGAATAAGCCAGTGCATACTTTGCCATTTGGTGAAGATGATGGCTAGTTTTGCCATAGGCCCAATTGTGAAGAGGCAGTTAGGTGGTATACTGGATGGAGCAGTGGGCCTGAAGTCAGGAAGACCTGAGTCCAAATCCTATCTGGCCTAGCTGTGTGACCATCTGCCTCGTGGGGATAATAATAGCACCTACATTCCAGGGTGGTTGTAAGGACCAAGTAAGATGATATTTTTAAAGTACCTAGCACATGTTAGGCATTTAATACATGTTTGTTTCCTTCTTTTCTGAGATAAGGAGCTCATGAGTCTTGACTAGCCAGCATCTTCTATGTCTCTACAGTTGCAGTTTTATTGGTTCCCTATTCAAAGCATATATGTGTGTGTGTATATATATACATATGTATATGTATACATATATTATATATGTAAAATGTATGTATATGTGTGTGTGCATGCATATATAATATGTATATATGTATACATGCACATACATAAACATATATGTATATGTGCATATCTATATCTGATATACAAATGGTATATTTATAAATAATATTTCTCACTTGAAGAGTAAAACATGAGGAGGACTGTGAACTTTTATATATTATATATGAATGTTCTGTCATGTCCAATTCCTTGTGACCCCATTTGGGATTTTCTTGGCAAAGATACTAGAAGGGTTTGCCATTTCCTTCTCCAGCTCATTTGATAGATAAGGAAACCAAGGCAAACAGGGTTAAGTGACTTACCCAGGGTCACACAGCTAGTAAGTGTCTGAGGACAAATTTGAACTCAGGAAGATGAGTCTTCCTGACTCCAGGCCCAGCACTTTATGCACCATGGTGCCACCTAACTACTCCATATATAAATGATATATTTACAAATACTATTTCTCACTTGAAGGGAAAATTAAGAGGAAGATTGTGAACTTTTACATATCGTATTTAAATGATATATTTATGAATCATATCTCTGTACTAGAGCTCACAATGTATATTGTATAGAGATTAATAAGGACTGTGCTTTAAAAAAATCCCCTCTGCTTTGGCCATCCATCTCAGCTCTTCAGTCCTACCACATTATAGTAAGCGCTGCTCCTCTGGTCCTTGCTCCCTTTCCTCAGAGGGCTGTTGTGGCCAGTAACCAGGGGATTGTCCCAAGATCCATGGAAGTCAAAGGTCAGGAGGTTGACGAAATCCACATCCCTAGAGAATCCAGAGGGCAAAGGAAGTGAAAAAAGTTCCTTTATTTTCCTGAAGCTATAAGGGATCATGAATATTAAGCTTAAGATATAGCATGAGGGATTAAGGCTTGATAGAAGGAAAAACTTCCTGAGTGTGAAGAGTTCGGGATCTGGACAGGATTAAAGAAGGCCTTCTAGAAAAACCTTTAAAAACAAGAAGTATCCTCCTCTTCCTCAAATCCCACAGACAGCAGATCATTTGTCCAAACTGGATTAAAGGCAGAGGAGTAGATCAGCTCACTCCAGTTATGCTCACCTTGCCAAATCTTTAATCTCATAGCTGTTATCGATCTTCTGCCTTCCTGAGGCCACCGCCACAGACAAGAGAAGCTTTTCCTTCCCAGACTTTTTGGCATCTTCCTGAAAAGCAACAGCTAGCTCCTATGGGACATAAGAAGAGAGATGCCTAAGTGTCAGAATTTGAGAACAAAACTCTAGCCTGGGGCTTGGGAAATACCACAAAGCAATTATTCTCCTTTCCTGAGAAAGCCTTAGAAATCCAGGAATCTTTTGGTTAGGAACGGACAGAAGCCCAGATGCCACCCCTGTGGGCCACCCATCCTTGTCCTCCTGAAGCCCCTCAAGAATCAGAACAGAGTCTGCCCCAAGCTTCTTGTGCCCCACATGATTCATAACAACCTCTCCTTAGCCCTCAAGGACTCAGACTATACCCCTGTTGCTCTGGGAGCTGGCCAAAGAGAAGATCTGATCTGCTCTGTCATACTAAGAGGGAGGGGCCTGGGTTTTCCCCAATAGACCTTAGAGATGCCAGCAGCTGAGGATCAAGGCTCCTCCTTTCTGTAATACCCAGAGTGAGACTCTACACCCAATATGGGGAATGGACCAACTACTCCATGGGACTTGGCCATACGTGAATCAGAGAAGCAAAAAAAGGCTTTTCATTCAGCTCAGGGAAGATCCAGTCTATGTCCAGTCCATTGAAGTCATTGTGCCTCAGGAATGGGATCGCAGAGTTGATAAATGTTGATCGTGATTGAGAAGAATCCACCATGGGATGGAACCTGGTAGAAACAAGTCTGCTATCTTTTGGAAAGAACTGGTAAGGAGGCCAGCATAACATGTTACCCCAGAGCCCAAGGAAGTTCATTCCCAATTGCAGTCTTATTTCTATTGTCTAAAGAGGACTTCCAGAAGCCATGCCTCAGCAGAGCACAAACCCCGCAGGCCTGAGCTCCATGGGCCCATGGATCGCCATCTTCACTCTAACGATTTTCTGTGCCTCGCTCCTCTCTCACGTGTTCTCCAAGAACTATAATCAACTCAATACCAGCATTGCCTCTGTAAAAGGCATGTCAAGGGTCTGACTATTGTATCCCTATGATGTCCTAGAGTCTAAATCAAAACAGCTTTCCCCGAACACCACTCCCCTCTATGTGCAATCTCCACTGATGAGAATGTAAGTTCCTTGATGGCAGGGACAATTTAACTTTTTATTGACATCTTAGCACAGTTCTTGGCACACAGTAAATGTTTAATAAGTGCTTTTAATTCACTCATTTATCCTTTGACTTGCCACCTCCCCCACCTTTTGATAAGAAGACCTGGATTCAAATCTTCCCTCTGACACATCCTAACTGGGGAACCATAGTTCTCACTTAACCTTCCCCAGCCTCAGTTTCCTCATCTGTAAAATGCAGATAATTTTTGTAATATTTTCCGCATATGGTTGTTATGAAACAATGTATGTAAAATGCTTTATAAACCTTAAAATTTATAATATAAATGTCAACTACTGCTCAGAAAATCCTGAGGATACAGAATTGGATTGGCTGAGAGCACATCTATCCCTCCCCAGGAGAACTTATATAAATATATATAAAATTCACTAGAATATAATCTCCCTGAGGGCAGGCACTATTTTTACTTTTTCTTTGTATCCCCTGTGATCAGCACAATACTTGGCATATAGTACTAGCTTAATAAACATTTATTGACCACTTGAAATAAATAATAGAAGCTATGTGTTTACCCTTTGGAACCAAATGTGGAACCTCCGATGGACAGGAGAGTTTTCAGGTTGGGATTTCTGCAATGGAAGGAAATTGAGTTTGATTTACTGAGGGCTTCATTACCATCCTGTTATGGTACCCCACATCTCCATGCTTAGAAACACTTCTTTGAATTCAGACATTATGTTTCTAGAAAATCCTCATTAACATGCAATTTTTCTAACCCATTGGCTCTTTCTACATTTTGAACAACCAAATAACTCTTTACTTAGTTCCAGAATTGAAAGTTACTCCTTGCTGAGATGGTATCTGCCAGATCTACTGAGCTGGGGCTAGTTTATTAACAGCCCAAACTGTCATGGTCACAGCAACCAGCTGAGACACAAATTTCTTTAGGGTTGCCTGTGTCTTTTCAGTAATCTCTTTAATAACTTCTCATAATGACTTAGGAGAACAAACATTAACTCCTCCTCATCCTCTGTCATATAGCAGGCATTAGACACCCAAATGTGATTTTGGTGGACTAGAATGAAGGACAAGTAGATTTTGATGGAGAAGAGGTGGGAAAAGGCACATGAGGTGCTGAATGGGAGAAGGCAGTTCTAGCTAGAATCAGAGTTGGGTGTGCGTGTGTGTGTGTGTGTGTGTGTGTGTGTGTGTGTGTGTGTGTATTTTGAACAGCCAGGGTCAGTGGGAGGACACTAAGCATAAGACTTGGGAAGAGAGGTAAAGGAAAATAGTAGATGATGGAGATAACCACTTACTACACAACTTTGCCCAAGCTAGGCCACTCAAGAGGAATAAGAGAGAGAAGTCATCCTCATCTTTTCTGCTCTACTCCCCACTCCCTACCCCTGCCCCCGCATGAAAGGGGGATCCCACTATCAAGGTTCTCCCGTTTTCCTCCCATCCTGCTTCAGATGAGCAAACAAGGATCTAGACCAACCCAAGATGGGTACTCCTGATCCAGTGGCTTTAGATACCCATGCCACACCCCATTCATGCTCATCCTCATCCCACTGGCCTTTTCTTGAGATCACTGAAGGAGTGATATTGAGTGACATCATTCCACTCCTTAGGGGTAATCTTGTTGTTGCTGATAGTGGCAAAAGAGTAGATAAGATGGGTACATAGATGTGGGTCGATGTTTTCAGGAATGAAATATCCCAGCCCAGGTCGGTACTGGGACCAGTTGGTGAAGTAGCAAATTAATTTGTAGGCAGAGCCTGGAAAGGAGAAAGGAGAGAGTTCATGGCACCAATCGTAGGACCTGATCAGCTGCTAGAGTCTTCCTTAGGCAAATGACAAAGTCTCCAAGTTGAAGGAACCTCCCATATCTTAATATTCAGTCCAACCCATATCTTAATAGGAACCTCCTCTACAACATTCCAGACAAGTGATGAATCCATCTCTACTTGGAGAGCTTCGATAGAATGAGGAACTCACTACCTCCTGAGGCAGCTCAGTTCACTCCCAGACAGCTCCTATTATTAGGAAATGTTTGCTCACATCAAGCCAAAATTTGCCTCCTAGTCACTCTTCCCTCCTACCCCATTTTTCTTAGTTCTGCCCTTTGGTACCAAGCAGAACAGGTAGAATCTTTCTTCTAATGGCCAGGCCTTTAAGTACTTGAAGACAACTGTCACATCCCCATTGCCTTCACTAAACATCCCCTGTTATTTCAACCATTCCTCTTATTGGCATGGTTTCTAGTCCCTCCCATGCCCTCCATCCTAGTCACCCTAGTCTGAAGAGGCTCCATCTTGTCTAAGTTTTTTCCTTTGCCCAGTAATGTGGCACCAGGAAGGGAGCACAGTATTCTAGATTTGGCCTGAGTTGAGAAGACAGGATTATAACAACCTTGGTTCTGGACACCGTGCCCCTATTCATTCAGTCTAAGATGCCTTTAAATTTTTGACTACTTATATCATGGTGTTGAGACTTAGTGTTCCATAATGTCTAGAGAGCAAGCTTCAAAGCCAGGAAGAACTGGGTTTGAGTCAGCTCTGACACATCTGACTTCCTTTCTCAAGATAGTGGCAGAGCTGGAGACAGAGAAGCTCACCAACACAATGAAACACAGATACAGCTAGAATTCATTATAAATACGCCAAGAATGTTTGCTGGATGAATAGGGGTGACAGCCAATAGAGAGACAGACACTGATGAAGAAATACAGACAGACAGACAGACAGAGAGAAGCACAGGAGTGGAGACATATAGAAAGAAAGAGAGAAGTACAGAGAGGCCAAGGGGAAGAGGCACAAAAAGGGACATCACCACCATCATCATCACCACCACCATCATCATCACCATCATCATCATCATCATCATCATCACCACTATCACCATCACCACCATCATCACCACTACCACCACCACCACCATCGCCACCACTACCACTATCACCATCATCATCACCACCAACATCATCATCACCACCATTGCCACCATCATCATCATTGTCACCATCATCATCATCACCACCACCATCATCATCATTGTCACCATCATCATCACCATCACCATCCTCATCACTATCATCATCATCATCACCAACATCATCACTACTACCACCACCACTATCACCATCATCATCATCATCACCACCACCATCATCATCACCAACATCATCATCACCACCATTGCCACTATCATCATCATTGTCACCATCATCATCATCATAACTAGTATTTATATACTGCTTTGTGGTTTGCAAAGTGGTTTACATATGTTATCTTATTTTATCTTTTCAGCAACTCAATGAGGTAGGTGTTATCATAATCCTTATGGTACAGATGAAGAAACTGAGGCTAGGAGAACTTAAATGAAAAGCACAAATAGCAGAATTTGAACTTTGGTCTTCCTCACTTCGAGTTCATCTCTCTACCCATTATGCCAGACCCAGAAAGCCAGAGCAAGATATGTAACAGAATCACTACTTACCACCTTGAAGTAGCATCAAGGTCACAAAACCTGCAGAAGAAAAGACCAAAAAGGGGATGTTTATAAGTCCAGAGATGAACTGTCCATCCATGGTATGACCCACCACTAGGACAAGACCTTCCAACATACTCAGTTCCAGTCATTCTCAGCTCCTCTGAGGACTTTCTGACTCCGGCAAAGGGCACCTTGGGCCACTGCAACCTTGAAATCATTCATTAAGTCCTATCCAAGGATGGTGTTCTCATTTAGGGGCAAATGGAGCATCTCCTCCCTGGGGCTAGACTACGACATCATCTCTATTTGCTTCATATTTCCTGAGGGCTGATAGAGCAGCAGAAGTCTGAGTACCTCATAATGTCTATTGCAGAGTCTGATCTTCTGCAAATGAGCTCAGATTGCTTGTGGAGGTGGGGAAGAA
Organism: Phalanger gymnotis; assembly: GCA_028646595.1. Taxonomy (NCBI): domain Eukaryota; kingdom Metazoa; phylum Chordata; class Mammalia; order Diprotodontia; family Phalangeridae; genus Phalanger; species Phalanger gymnotis. The sequence goes on from CM053627.1 coordinate 53,513,495, forward strand.
ATTATCTAGCCTAAAATATCCATTGGCATATGAGGAAATGGAAGCAGGCCAGGGAGAGAGAAGCAACAGTTTTTTCTTTCTAATTACTGGGGAATCGAGCTCCTTCCTTGAACTCTGTACCTGGGAGAATAGTGAGAAGAGGGAACCAGTACCATTTATTGTTTGGACAATGGATGCTATTCATCTCTTCCATTCTGACTAACACCCAATCATCCTGGGAAAGAATAATTCCCATGCTCAGGGAGCTGGCCATGGGAACCCTCCCACTCATGGAGAAAGGTCTGACTTCCACTTTTGCATTAGCCTGAGTATTGTATGCAAAATGCAAAAAAACCCCCACATTTATTAAATGCCTTGCTACATATCAGGATAGAGATGGTCTCTGAACTTGTCTGAAAGGGTGATATTATCAAAGTGGAGAGTAGAGAGAACAGTTGAAGAAGGCAGAGACAAATCTCAGAAGAACACACATCACATCTTAAAGAGTTGAAAAAAGAAGCCAAAGAATTGGCAAAAGATGTAGAGGAGAGGCTACAGAGATAGGAGGTCAATTAGGAGAGTAGCATTTCTAAAGCCAGGGAGAAGACAATGTCTAGAAGAAGAGGATGGTCAAAGGCCACCAAAAAATGGCTGAAGCCAGAATTAAATTAAAGAAAACAAAATCCACTAGGTTTGATGATTAGAAAATCACTGGGGATTTTTGAAAGACTGATTCCAGTAAAGTAGTGGCAATATAAATTAGATTACAAGGATCCCAGAGTTGGGGTTTATTGGATGCATGATTGAATGAAGTAGAAGTTAGCTGGTGCAGACTATTTCCCCAAGAAATTTTAAGGGAAAAGAAGGATGGCTTAGTAATAGGTCAAGGAGATATAAAGGAGAAAGGGAAAGGTCATTCTCCAAATGGCTGCCTCCCTAGCTCCTACTTTGCTAATGAGCCTGGGTTGCATGCTTTAGAGGCCATAGAGGTACTAGGCCCCTTTGTGGGCATGAGGGTAGCTATGTAATTAGAAACTGCAAGGGGGGAGAGAATGGAAGTTAAGGACTGGCAGCATCACCTCTGCCAAGCTGACTTCTCATTTCCTTTACTCACACCCCTTAGCTGTGAATGAGCTGAATCCATATAGGAGAATGTAGGTTCCCTGTCACTTCAGGCTCCTATATTTCAGGTCCTAACGCTAACACTTTATCGTGAAAAAAAAAAAACCCTACAAGCTAACAACAAACCGATTACATGCTAACACTTTGTTGTGAAAAACAAGGATACTCACAACACGCCATAAAATGCCAATTGTACATGAGCACCTCACCCATTACTTTATCATGAAAAACCAATACTGCTGCCACTGCTGCTGCTGCTACTACTATTGCAGCCACTACTGCTGCTGTGCTGTTGCTACTGCTACACCTGCTGTTGCTGCAAGATTTCCAGTGCAAGGTAGGAGGGCAGGTATCCACTAAGGTGCCTTTGGAGAGCTCTGATTTTTAGGATGTGTTTGTATTTGTGGGGTTTTTTCTTCTCATAAGCATAAATTGGCCAATATTCAACTTCTACTCATTACTCCTAGTTCTGCCTTCTGAAAGTTGTAAAAAGTCCTATAGGAATTGTTGAAGTTACTGAGTAAGGCAGGACCACACTTAAGGTATGGGTGGGTGGGGTAGGCAACTAATTTCTGCAGGACCTCTGTCTAAATAGACAATTTTATTAAAAATGTATTATAGATAAATAGGATCGTGCATAGTAGTGGTTTTATCAATAAATATTTAGAATAGGGGCAGCTAGGTGGTGCAATGAGTAGAGCGCTGGCCCTGGAGTGAGGAGGACCTGAGTTCAAATCCATCCTCAGACACTCGACACACTTACTAGCTGTGTGACCTTGGGCAAGTCACTTAACCTCGATTGCCCTGCCTTCTCCCCTCAAAAAAAAAGATTTTGAATAATTAGTTTAGGTTATTCACAGCTGTGATTTAAAACATTGAACTGTATAGAGCCAAATGACTACATTTGGATCACTACTGTAGTCCAAGAGACCATTGGAATTAGAAGCACTGATGGCTAAAGAGTTAATGTGCCACGCTCCTCCTCCCTGCTATTCATAACGGTGTTCCAGGAGAACCTGGCTTACCTCACTCCTATACTGCCTCCAAGTGCTTCTGGGTAAAAGTGGGTGCCAGGCCTGGATACAGGAAGACTCAGCTTCCTGAGTTCAAATCTGGCCTCAGTTTCTTCATCTGTATAATGATCTGGAAAAGGAAATGGCAAAACCACTCCCTGGTCCAGAGTGGAAAAACATGCTTTATTTAGAGGCAGAGGGCCTGGGTTCAGATCCCAGTTCAGTTAGTAGGCTCTGGACTTCCACCTCAAGGCTTTTTCTGTTCTACCACATTATAGATAGAGAAGGGACTGGAAAAACTATTTTGTATTTCTTTGCAGAGGGGACTTTAATTCCTACCTCAATCCACCCCATGTTCTCCTTTTGGAGATCTTTAAAATAAGTAAATAAAATAAATAAAGCAGCCCAGGTCAGGGTAATTTGAATAATGCAATCTAGCTGCTGTGAAGAAAGATGATGAATGAAAACAAACAAACAAACAAACAATGTTGGGGAGAGAGTAAGAGGTGCCCTCCAAATCCCATAATTCTGTATGCTGACATAAGCATGACATACGCAATTATACATTGCTGACATAAGCAAAACAGCCACAAGCAGAAAGAAGAACGTCCAGGCACTGGGAAAGAAAGGAAAATGGGACAGAATCAACATAAATTATCGTGTAGCTGAAAATGGAGTGTTATAAAAAGAGTGTGTTCCTATAGATAAGTCAACAAGCATTAAGTGCTTACTTACTACATGCCACATACTGGGAATAAAAGTACAAGCACAAAAGAAAGTGAATCCCTTCCTTCAAGAAGTTTACATTCTAATTGGGGAAGATGGCACCTGAAAGGAAGCTGAAAAGGGGGAGGAGAGGGAGAAGTACATCCACAGATGAGAGTGAGGGGGTGTGGGGGGGTGGGGGGGTGTAGGGGCTGAGGTTGCTGGGAGGCAGGAGAAAGTTCGGAGAGTCAAGAGTGGAACCTGTAGAACGATGAAGACATGGTTAGTGTGAGTGTTTTCCTTAAAATGGGGGTTCTGAGGGACCCTTTGTAGACCTGTATATTAAAAAGAAGGTTTAAAAAGAAGAAAGTTGAGTGCTACATTTTAAACGGAAAACATAGAGGCACAGAGTGGTCTTAACACAGGCGCCCCCCCCCCACCAAAATATAGCCCAGCCGCTAGAGAGCGGGCTCATTTCCAGCCACAAGAAATGAAGTAAAATTTTAAAAAAAAAAGAGTTTTGGAGGAAAGAATATGAAAGTAAATAAGTAACTTAGAAGAAACAGTAATAAACTTTATTTACATAGTGGACTTTCTGAAAATTAGAAAAGACTAAACAGAGATCAGTGACTCTCTGGGATATAAAGAAATATCAGAATGAAATAAAAGACTGGATAAACAGAAGAAAATTTAAGATATCTAATATTACAAACAACTGACTTAACAGCAGCAGACTGAATTTAAGAATCATTGGATTTAGTGAGAGCCATGATTTTTTTTAAATGGATGCTATATTTCAAGAAATTAGTAACAAGAGCAAAGTGAAGATTGAAAGAATCCACTGAATATCTCCTGAAAGAAACCTCCAAATTTAAAGTCCCAGAAATGCCACTGCCAAAATCCAGAGTTTCCATGAAAAGGAAAAAATATTGCAAGCATCCAGAAAGGAGATATTTAAGTGCCAGGGGATCATACTTAGGATTCTATAAGACCTGGCAGAGATCTTGGAATACAGTATTTCCAAAGGCAAAAAATACTGGCTTACAATCTAAAATAGGTTACCCATCACAGCTGATTACAATCCTACAGGGGAATAATAGACCTGCATTGGAATAGAGAAATTTCTAACATTCTTAATGAAAAGTTCAGAGAAAAGCAGAAACTTTGAAACATAATCATGAGTCAAGAAAAACCTAGAGAACAAATTTATTTCGACGATTGGAAGGGCTAACATTTTATGGCCTATTTGCCCCATTTTCCTCAACTATAAAATGAGAATGATAATAGCACTTGATTCACAGGGTTGTCGTGAGGATCAAATGAGAGAGTATTTGTAAAGTGCTTAGCACAGTTCCTGGTACACAGTAGATACTCAATAAATGCTTGTTTCCTTCCTTCCTAATAGGGAGAAAAGAAACAGATGTTTCTTCAAAACCTTTATGTCTTCAAAGGTTACTGAGTGAGTTAACTAAGAAAAAAAAAAGAGGACCTGGAGTAGATTGGTTTTGCTTTGCTGGTTTTAAGAATAATAATAAAAAAAAAGAAGGTAGGGTAAAAAGAATACACTAGTGTAGAAAAGAAAGAGGAGGAAGAACTTGCGATTTCTCATAATTGGGGTGTGAATAGTTACCTTCCCTTTCCCCACCCCACAGGAATTCTGATGACATCATCCCCCAAGCACATAGTTAGAAATTACAAATGACTTTAAAGTCTTTTGCCTTGCACTCAGCACACCGAAGATGCCCAAGAATCATCAACTGAATGAATGGACTTGGTAGTTTGAAAGGGAAAGGTATACAAAGTAAATTCATATTCAGGATCCTGCCCACTACTCGGGTTAAGTATGCTTTATCCAGAGTTAATAAATTGAGGAAATTCAACAGTATCTCCAGTCCCTACTATCAATGGAGATAGAAGAGAGGAGTGCAGAGATTCAAAGCAGGGTATCTTTGTTCCTTCTGTCTCAGGACAGATTTACAGAATGCTAGAGTTGGATAAGACCTTTGTGTTTATGTGCTCCAATTCTCTCATTTTAAAGATAAGGAAATCGAGACCTTTAGACTTTCTGTGCTTCCCTTGTCCTATTTCTCATTTTCACTCTCTATGCACAGCCTGTATCTTGTGGCCCCCAACCAAAGTGGACCACAACCTTTCTTGGTACCTCACCAAGGAGGCCAAGCCACTAGTCATTATCCACAGGGACTCAGACCACCACTGCTGTCTCTTTTGCTAGAAAGAGACAATAAAGTCAGTTCTCTGAACAAACTTTCCAGACGTTGCTTGATTACTCCCTAAAGAAAGCCCATCTAACTTTATGATCCAACGATTTCACATTTAGTCCTATTAAATTTCCTATTATTAGATTTGGCTCAGTGCTCTAGCCTGTCAAAATCTTTTGATATTCCTGACTCTCTTCTCCCTAAACTAACGTGTTAGCTCTCCTTTCCAGTTCTGTATCATTTGCAAATTTGATAAGTATGGCATCTATACCCTTATTCAAGTTTCTGATTTTAAAATATTCAATAGCACATGGCCAAAGGCATATACACAGAGTATATAGTCCAAGCCTCTGAACCAGGTCTGAATCTACTTAATGACTATGGACTAGTCCACATTCCTCCATTTTATCCCCAAGAAGAGCAGGAGAGATTTCAACTTCTTAGGCTTAATTTTCTTTATCTATAAAAAGGAAGCAACTGAACTAAATGATATAAAATGAAACTTCTAGTTCAATTATTCCACTAGTCTCTCTAGACTATTATGTTTATTTTTGAATTTCTCCACAGAGCATCCTCTCTCCTCACCATCTAATTCCTACTCCAAAATAGATCCCCCGCCTGATGAGTCTGTTGGGTTCACACTCACCCCAGAAGAGGAGCTTCTGGCCCATGATGGCAATTCCCAGTTCACCAGCTTGCTTTGTCTTCTTCATGTTCTTGGGTCCTTCTATGTCCCGATTTTAAAAGCCTGACTTACAGGAAGGAAGCTGTATAATCCACCCACCCATCCCCTTGCCACTCCCTGATTTCATTTACCTTACACAATTTTCTGGAAGTCAAGCATACACTTAAACAATGCTTTCTCTCAACACATCACAAGTTATCTTCTCTCAACATGTCACAGGGGTTTAGAGGGACAGCCCCATAAGGCTGAGAAACTCTTGCAACTCTGGCCTCCTCCCTGGTCCCACATGCTTTACTCTGAAGCTAAGATCCTGGGTCTTCCTGACATGCATTTGCAAATAGATGTTTCTATAAATTCATAAAATCACATTCATAAGATTCCAATGGAAATCAATTATATGGAAATGCAGTTATCAAAATACATTTTAAAAAAAGTTCAGATACCAAGTTAAGAACTTCTCTAGATATGTGAACCCTACGGTCATTTTAATTTAATTAATTTGGCAATTTAATTAATAAACATTAATTTTAATTAGGAGGTTAAACATAAACTTGAATCCAGATCTTTGGGCTTCAAATCTCTATCTTTTCCCATGACAACACACACTGCGTCTTTCTCTAGATCACAGTATCTCCTTCACACTTCAGTAGAGCTTTTCATCTATGGCCTTGGGTAGGTGCACTACCTAATGAGCAAAAGTCAGCAATAACAAATAAGAACCTTCCCTAAATGCCAAGGCTCCTTGTCATCCCACACCAAGCTGCCTCTGTGCTCTTCTCATGGCAGTGATCTGTGTTCTTCCTTTTCCTCTCTTCCCATTCCCCTGACCTGGGACATATTTGTTTCTCTTTTTCCTCCTACTTGGCTTTTCAAAACGTCTTCCTCTATCTTTGGTACTCACAAGGCCCCCCTTTTCTCAGTTTTCTTGCCTGCAAATTTATTTGACTGCCTGGTATATTCCTGCTTCTCCACTTCATTTCTTTTTCTACACAAATAGATGAACCATTTGTATAAAGGATAATTAGAGAGAAACCTTGAATCTATGTAGAAAGTGGAACTTATCGTGCAGGGAAGAAGGATGCTCTGTGGACCATGTCCTGTTGGGTTCTGTAAGTACACTGAATTTGCATCTCGTTGTTGGGCCAATCCCTTTGGTCCTTTCTTAAACCTGTTCAGGGCTCTGCCTAGCACAGAGACTATCTTGGAGGAAAGTCCTCTGGCTGACCTGAGGCCTTTTTGACCAGAAGAAAACAAAAAGGAAAGGGAGAGATGAGAAATTATGTTACAAATATAGTCATTAGATGAGAATTGATGTACCCACCTAAATTCCCCTTAGCACCTTGGCCCCCAGTTCCGAGGTTCCCTGCCTTCATATCAAAAATAAATAATCCACCCCACTGACACAAGACCCCCTCCCTCAGGATGTTTGTGCCTACTGTCAAATGAGGGGTCACTGGAAAAATGAGTACCCCAACCTTCAGACTTGGAATCCTGACACAGACTTGCCAAGGTACCCTAAGAGATCCCAATTAGACGGCTAGATAGAGACCCCCGTTACCCCCTCCTGTCCTTACCTTGAGGCAACCCCTTTGTCTCCCTAGAAATTGCAAGGAAGAAGGTCCCATGTCTTGTGGACAGAGGGGCTTCTTTTTCTGTTTTAGCCAAGGACATTCTCCCTTATGTCCCCCCTCCAATAGGACTGTCTTGATTGGGAGGAGTCAACCTGTTGCTTATTGAGTCCCATTCTTTCAGTTTCCCTCTTGGGTCTCCAGTGTGAACGCTCATTCCTTCTGAACTCTTGTTTCCCATTAGCTTTCTGGGCCCTAACCATTACTCCAGTGACCCCACCCCCCCACCCCCATTGCATGGTCTTGATCTACCCGTCCCACTGTTGTCTCTGTCATCTGAGTCCCCATTTCAGAATTATTCTGATGATTCCTGGTTTACCTCAGTTCCTTCCACCCTTTGGGCCTCCAGTGAGGCTGATGTTGGCCAATTCAAAGTTACCCCATCTTTATTCTCTTCACCCAAATTTGGCCTTTCAGTCCTGAAAACAATATCCACTGTCCCAAGAGGCAGAGGAAGTCATTGTGCCCATTATTTATGACTTCATTTCCCAGGGGTTAGTGGTCCCCACCCTGTCTCCTTGAAATATCCCTTGTAAATTGCCATACCCAAAGTGGGGAAATTTTCTGCTGATGGGAAGATTTGTTCAAAATTTGCACCTTATTAATGTGTGTGATCCCCCTTCATCCTGTTATTCCTAACTTAATTTATATTAGTCTGCAGCTAGGAAAAGTGGGTTGGCCTTCACGTGTAGCCTAATCCAACAATTAATGCACGTTAATTGCTTTACAAGCCTCAGCTGCCTCTAATAATCTAGGACAGAAAATCAGAACCCTCCCAGTTGGGTTCCTCCTCCCTTCTCTGGCCTCCTCCTCAGAAACCAAATCTCCCCTAATTCTGACAAGGAGACAAAAAGACAAGAGAGTTGTCCCCAGGGTAAGGCCTAGCTCAAGCTGGTTCTCTGTTTATCTGTAAATAGAGGCAAGGGTACTATTCAAAGGGGTAAGCTAGTGATTTCTCTGGGACCTGGGAGTGATCACATTACTCCACCATGCCTTGTAAACTGTACTGAGAAATGGGGTCTGACCAAATGAGGTGAAGGATAGATTACGAGTATTATTATTAATTGATACAGTGTAGTATTAATTTTCCTCATTAACAACACTAGATAACATTTTTTTATTACCAATCTATTTTGCAGACAGCTTGGGATCAAAGACAGAAAGAAATACCTTCACCCTTTTAGTCTTCCCTGCCGCCCCCCCCCCATTATTTTGTTATTATCGATGTTTTTTAGTCATTTTCAGTTTTGTCCCACTCTTGGTGACCCCGTTTGGAGTTTCCTTGGCAATGATACTGGAGTGGTTTGCCATTTCCTTCTCCAGCTCACTTTTATAGATGGGGAAACTGAGGCAAACAGGGTTAAGTGACTTGCCCAAGGTTGCACAGCTAATAAGTGTCTGAGGCCGGATTTGAACTCAGAAAGATGAGTCTTCCTGACTCTAGGCCTGGCCCTTGATCCACTATGCCCCCCAGCTAACACCACACCTAGGATCCAAAAAAAAAACCACAGAAACAGCCTCAGGTTATAGGTTACAATAAAGATATTCACTACTGAACACAGGTTCTCCAAAGGATGAAATATGTGGTTCAGGGGATAAATCCTTCTGTGTATACCACTTTAACTTTTCATTCTCTTACATGTGCTACATGAAAACCCCTTGCTTGTTCCAGGGCTGGCCTGTCTGAAGTACACGAAATCTGAACACAAGGAAGAACTAGATTAAATACTTGGTAATTGTGGATAGGGTTCATAATGTTCCATTCTGAAGCAGAGCCTTAGGTAACCTCTCCAGCTCTTGACATTTTCTTTCCTCTGAAGGCTAACCAGTACAGGGCATGTTGATCCTCCACCCACTCCCATGTCTGGTCTTTGGGACTATGACCCTTTAATTTTTATCAAGTCCATTGTTAGGAATTGATTATAAAAACATCATTAAAAGGAAATAAGAAACTTTATATATAAAAAAAAACCATTACTACCTGCTCTATTTGCAACATTAAAAAGATCAGAAACAACCCATATGTCCAACAATTAGAGAGTGGCTGAACAATTATGTGACATTAACATTGGAGAGGGAGGGCAGTAAAGGGCTGACCTCAGAGTCTGCTGGCTGTGTGGCCCTGGGCAGATTGCTTTATTTCTCAGTATTCCAGGCTATGAATTTCAGAACAGTCGATGTTCTGCCTTAGTAGAAGCCCATTCCTTACCAGGAGTTCTTTGCAAAAAGAAAATCACAGGACCCAAGCAGAGCAGGGCAAGGCATTAACATGATGGAAAATTATTTTGTGATTAAAAAGTGATAAAATAAGAAATATTCATGGAAATATGGAAAAACTTGCATGAGGTGATATAGGGTAAAATAAGTAGAACCAGAAATACATGCATACATACTCACACATATACCTACATACACATATATACATATATACACATACATACACACACACACACACAAATACATTTGTACTGGGCAGCTTGGTGACACATTGGATAAAGTGCTGGGCTTCAAGTCAGGAAAACAATCTTCCTGAATTCACATCTAGTCTCAGACACCAGCTGTGTTCTCCTGTGGTGTATAAATTCATTAGGTCATTCTGACCTTGCTCAATATGCCTGCAATCTGACTCTAATCTTCTTCCTAGCTACATATGAAGGACTGTTTATGATGTTTGCTAGCAGCTCCTCCAGGAACCAAGCTTCTAAGCAGAGATGCTCTCAAGGATGTTTTGAGAAGACCTCCTTTACCAAAGATCATGCACTTTATTGGCAAAATGCCTTTTTGGTTAGAAGGAACTACTAAAGGCAGGTAGTCCTAAGCTATCTTGGGGAGTCTCCCTTGTGGTGAGGACTCGTAGGACCTTCCCAGCAGGAGTTTAGAGGCTGACTGGGGACTCTCCAGCTGCGTGAGACAGATGTAGATAGTTCCCCCATCAGTATTGATTAATTGTGGCAAGATTGGATAACTATTGAGACTCCCTGATGGTGACATAACTACTGGGACTCACTGATTATGACATAACTATTTGGATTTACTGATTGTGACATAACTACTGAGATTCACTGATTGTGACATAACTACTGGGACTCACTGATTGTGACATACCATATTTCCCCCTATGTAAGATGCACCTTAATTTTGGGACCCGAAATTTGAAAAAAAAATTATTACACAAAGTTATTGAATTCAAGTTTTATTCATCTGCTCATAGCTTTCAGGCATCTTTTGGGCAAGTCTGGTGCATGTACACATGTTTAGTCCATTCTGTTTCATGAACCTGAAGCACCAATTGTGCCCTCCTTCGAAATCAGTAACTTCTTTTTCATCAGCAATTCTTCTTGCCTCATGCTGAGCCATCTTTGTGGACACAGGAATTCCAATTGCCTTTTGCTCTTCAATCCATATCTTCAACTCCCTCTCTAAATCAGACCATTTTGCTGACTTGCCTCTCATGGCCTTCTTCTGCCATGGTGTTTTCAGTAGGGTTTCTTCTTCCCATAGCCAGTCTCGGAATGTTTTCTCAGTCGGAGGAGGACCAAACTTACGTTCCACAGCATGATTTCCATTCACTTTTGCAAACTGGATGACTTTTAACTTGAATTCAACACTGTATTAAAATCTTTTCTGAGCCATTTCTGGGCAGAACACGGCAAAACGTAACCTAATTTACCGGTAACAAATGTGAAACAATGAGCGCAAAGACAACAAGCATGAAAAAGTGGGAAATGCAAATAAAAAAATCTACAACTACTGTATAAGACACACCCAGTTTTTAGACCCCAAATTTTTTGGAAAAGAGTGCATCTCATACATGGGGAAATATGGTACCTACTGAGACTCACTGATTGTGACATAACTATTGGGACTTACTGATTGTGACATAACTATTGGGACTCATTGATTGAGACCTATATTATTATTTCATTAATAAATATTAGTTATAGACATTATATATATGTATATATATATATACACACACATAAAACTTGAGACTCTGTGTCATTTCTGAACCAATCCAAACCAAAACTAAATTAAGCTGCAACAAATAAGGTTGCTTTGCAACAGTCTCTTAACCCTGTTTGCCTCAGTTTCCTCTTCTGTAAAATGAGCTGGAGAAGGAAATGGCAAACTACTCCAGGATCTCTACCAAGAAAACTCCAAATGGGGTCAAGAAGAATCTAAAATGCTTAGCAGCAACTAACATACTGTGCTATATTGACTAAATCTTAAAACAATATGTAAATGTTAATTATTATTAAGAAGAAGAATTTTAAGTAACTAGGTGAAGTAGCAGAGTACTAGCCTCAGATACAGAAAGAATTGATTTCAAATCCTGCTCTAGATACTTATTAGCTGTGTGACCCTGGGCAAGTAACCTAGCCACTCCCAGACTCCATTTCTTCATCTGTAAAAGGGGCGTAATAATAGCACCTACCCTCCATAGGATTGTTGTGAGGGTCAAATGAGATAATCTATGTAAAAGCACTTTCCACATTGAAGTTAATACAAACAATTTTGATTGTACAAATTTAAGAGGTTTTGCACAAATAAAACCAATGCAGCTAAAATTAGAAGGAAAGCAAGTAATTGGGTGGGGGAAATCTTTGCAGAATGTTTCCCCCAAAAAGCCTCACTTCCAAGATGTATAGGGAACTGATTCAAATTTACAAGAGTAAGAAAGATTCCCCAATTGATAAATGGTCAAATTAATACAGTGTTCAAGGAAAGAAAGCCAAACTATCAATAGCCAAATGGAAAAATGATCATTTGCTCAACCTCTCAGCCTGTTTTCTCATCTGTAAAATGAGGATGACCCTACTTCACAGAGATGTTGCAAGAATCAAATGAGGTAATACACATAAAGCATTTTGTAAACCTTAGATAAATGTGATCCACTAGTATTATTACACAGCATTCCTACAGCAGGACTGTCTGTTTCTCTCTAAGGGAACAGCATATAAAAAAAGAAAGAAAAAAAAAATTCTGAACACTCTGCCCTTAGAGTACCAAGTAGGCAATCCTGCTTGTGTCAGAGACTCAGCAAGTGCCAGGCTTAATAAATTGAGAACGATACCTGCAAAGGAAATCCGGGCCACTCAGTTTGCACTAAATATGGTACAGGAGGGAAGGCAACAGGTGGATCAGCAAAGAACAAAGACTCAGTTATTGAACCCAGAGCCCAGGTCAGGCTAGATCAGCCTCTCTGTACTTAGGATCTTCTGTTCTGTATAGAATGATAGACATTTAAAGATGTCATATATATGCATGTATATAAAGGATGATTAAGAGGCAGCGTGTCAGAATGAATAGGAACCCAGTTTCTGGGTAGGGAATACCTGGATTAAAGTCCTTCCTCTGACCCTCTTCTGACTGCACTTCGGGCAAGTCACTTAACTTGTTAGTATTACAGGTAATTAACTCTGTGATGATAAGTTGCAATGCAGGCACCAATCTTCATTGGTAGAGAGAGAGTTTCCTCACTGGAAGTTCTCTACATATGAAATCACAGGCTCACTTAAAAAAAGAAAACAGTTGATTTCCAATTCTTTGCTACTACCAAAAGAGCCACTATAAATATTTTTGTACATAAGGGTCCTTTTCCCACTTATGTGATCTCTTTGGGATACAGCCCTAGAAGTGGTATTGCTGGGTCAAAGGGTATGAACATTTTTATAGCTCTTTGGGCATAGTTCCAAATTGCTCTCCAGAATGGCTGAATCAGCTCACAACTCCACCAGCAATGTAACAGTGTTCCAATTTTCCCACATCCTCTCCAGCATTTATCATTTTCCTGTTTTGTCATTTTAGCCAATCTGACAGGAGAAATGTGGTACCTAAGAGTTGTTTTGATTTGCATTTCTCTAATCAGTAGTGATTTCGAGCATTTTGGGGAATGACTGAACAAGTTGTGGTATATGAAGGTAATGGAATACTATTGTGCAATAAGAAATGGGGAAGATATGGACTTCCTAATAACCTGGAAAAACCTACACAATATAATGCTGAGTAAGCGGAGCAGAACTAGGAGAACATTATACACAACCAGAGATACATTGATTCTGTAGTGACTAACCTTGATAGACTTTGCTCTCCCTCAGCAATACAAGGTTCAAAGACGGCTCCAAAGGACTCATGATGGAGAGAGCGAGCTACATCCAGAGAAAGAACTATGGAGCCTGAATGCAGATTGAGGTAAACTATTTGCTCTTTTTTCTTTTGTTTTTTTTTCACTTTTGTTTTTATTTCTTCTTTCTCATGATTCATTTCATTGGTCATAATTCTTGTTTACAACTTGACTATTGTGTAAATAAGTTTGATGAGAAGTTATATGTAGAAGATATATTAGATTTCATGCCATCTTGGGGCGGGGGTGGGAAAGAAAATCTGGAACTCAAAATCATGCAGAACTGAGTTTTGTAAACTAAAAATAAAAAATCTTAATAATAAAAAAGAAGACGGTTACCCAAACCCATCATCATGTTTTGGTAATTGAACTCTGGGATCTATGAGTTACAAATACTATGACCACGAATGTGGTGGCATGTACTTGTACTTCCTGCTGTTGGAGGGGGCTGAGCCAGGTGAACTGTTTGAATTTGGGAGTTCTGAGCTACTGCGGGGCTAAAACTGGTTAGGAATTTGAACTAAGTCTGACACAAAGACAATGAGCCCCTGAGAGAGGAGGGCTAAGGAGGGAAGGACCAGTCCAAGAAGGAAAGTCAAGGCAAGTTAAAGCTTCTATGCCAATCAGTGTTGGAGGACCAGTCCAAGTAGGACAGATGAGGCAAGTTAGAGCTTACATGCCAATCAGTATTGGAGGACCAGTCAAAGTAGGAAAGATGAGGCAAGTTAAAGCTTACATGCCAATCAGTATTGGGGTCAGGGCTATGAAATATGAAATGTTTTATTATTGTTGAGTCATTTCAGTCATGTCTAAATCTTCATGATTGCATTTGGGGTGTTCTTGGCAAAGATACCAGAGTGGTTTGCCATTTCTTCCTCCAGCTCATTGTACAGATAAGGAGCTGAGCCAAGGGTTAAGTGACTTGCCCAGGGTCACACAGCTAGTGAGTATTTGAGACCAGATTTGAACTCACAAAGACGAGTCTTCCTGATTCCAAACCCCATATGCAATCTACCATGTCACCTAGCTGCGATGTACTTTCAGCCTAGTTGATCTGGGGGGACTCAGTCTCAAAACAAACAAACAAGTTACTCCAGTTCTGGAAAGCTCACCAAGTCTTCCATGTCTTATGCCTCAAATGGGTGTGTGTTTGCTTACATTTCCACAACAAAGGGAATAGCCTATGGCTGAGATCTATGGAAGAAAAGAATATGAGGTTCTAGGGAATGTGATTGCCAGAGAAGAATACTGGGAGGTTCTAAAGAACATGGTAGCCAGAGGGGAACTCAAGGAGGTTCTAAAGACCATGAAAGCTAGAGAAGAATACAAGGAGGTTCTAGGAAATATAATAACTAAAGAAGAATATAAGGTTCTGGATGCCTTGGGTTTGTGAGAGAAGCTGGTCTGGGGGTACTATCTTAATCTAAACCTGATTATATTGGATTAGGGAACTCCTAGTATGGAAATTACCTCTACCACAGAAGGTTGTCAACACCTCGTCCCCCTTACACATACAGTCTTAGAGGGATGACTGAAATGTTGAGAGATTAAGTCACCTGCCCATGCTTATAGAGTCAATGTATGTCAGAGGCAGGATTGAAACCAGTCTTCCTGCTTTTAAGACCAACTTTCTACCTACTATCTCATACTGCCTCTCAATAAAATATAATAACTGACACTAATATAGCTCTTTAAGCCATTTGCAAAACCAGTTTGACCTAATAAGGAGGATGTCCAGGAGACTACGCATGCGAGTTAGTAGAAACTGCCCACACTGAGGACATTTCACTTGATAAAGACAAATCTTCCTGATAGTCTGGTACCTTGAGAATCCTCTACCATTTTTCCTGGAGGAGATACTGTTAGTGCAATAACTAGGGAAACCAATGGCTCTAAGAACCAATGAATTACAGAGTTAGTAAGTGTACAGATGTTATAAGCATGTGGCTGTCACATTTAGGGGGAGGACCAAATGTCCTCAAATGTCACATTTAGCTGGGTAATTTACAGAAGAAGAAGGGAAATGCATGAAACCAGTACATTATTGGGCTTGCTACAAACCTGCTCTTGGGCATATTTAGTTATTTGGGGAGAGTGGGACCTGAGGTAACCTCTAGATCTTAGGAAGGGCATCAATTCATTGTCACAATCTCCCAGGTAGTATCCTTTCCATGGATATCTCACTGTTTGTTTCCCCACTTCAACAACTACATAAGACAGTTGGGTAAGCAAATTAATTATACATTTATCTTTCGTGCCTAGGTGTAATATTGCTGTAGTCAAATTTGACACCTCTTCTGGTAGTAGGAGGCCAACTTTCCAGTAAGAGTGGGTGCTAAGGCTATTCAGATGTGGCCCAATTTGCATATGTTTCCCTGATTGTTCTGAGACTCCTCCCTGTTGCTTTTAGGATAGTGTAAAAGTATCATAAATCATAAATAAGGAGACAAAAAAATGAAGAAAAACTAAGGAAGAAAACTACTATCCTAGACCCAATTCTGATTAACAAGGAAGAACTAGTTGGTTAAGTCAGCTGATAAGAACCTTGCAAGAAAGTGACTGCTAACCAAATTATGACATACAGCTAGCTTTATTTTTAGTATATAAATATAACAGATTAGTATTGTACCATAATAAATTATAGAAATTATGAATGTGATAGATTCAGAGAAACCTGGGAAGACATCTGTGAACTAATGCAGAACTAGGAGAACAATTTACATAATAACAAACATGAAAAAGAGAATAACCATGAGAGTTTATAGTGAAAGAAAAGAATACCAGATATAGTCAAAAATGTATCTGGACCACCAGGTGGCGTAGTGGACTCAGGAACACCTGAGATTAAGCATTGAAGAGCTATGTGACTCTAGGCAAGTCAATTAGTTATCTCAGCCTCAGTTTCCTCATCTGTAAAATGGAGATAATAATA
Organism: Phalanger gymnotis; assembly: GCA_028646595.1. Classification (NCBI taxonomy): domain Eukaryota; kingdom Metazoa; phylum Chordata; class Mammalia; order Diprotodontia; family Phalangeridae; genus Phalanger; species Phalanger gymnotis. The sequence continues at coordinate 53,529,902 of CM053627.1, forward strand.
TTAACACCTACTTTACAGGGCTATTGTGAGGCTCAAATGAGATAACATACGTAAAGCGATTTGTAAACCCTAAACATTTATGTTGGTGTTTGCCAACAGAAGGACTGCAGACCTTAGTGGGGTAAGGATGACAATCTATTGCAACAGATCTGTGAATCCTTATGGACAACAAGCACAGTCATTTTGGTTTGCATTCTGTAGACTGAATAAGCAATATGTTGTGGACACACATATGCTATTAATTTTTTAAAATGTATAGAGAACCTATTGTGATTGATAAAATAGAAATTAACTTTAATTGGTGGACTTAAAGCTTTTTGTTATCATGTATTTTCTCAGACAATAGATGAAAATAAGACTGTGACCTTCACGCGAAGGTCCTTGATATTTTTGGGTGTTAAATGATATCTTTGGCTTCTGGTAAAAGATAGCACCATTAAAGTTTCCATTCAAATCCAGCTAAATCCTTCTAAAATCTTCTCAAGAATTGGAAGAAAGTGAGTCAGAAAAAACAAAAGTCAACATGTTTTAAAAAGTAAATAAAAAGAAAATACTGCAAGGTGGTCTTTACAAGAATAAAAGACAAAATAACAAAGAACCACAGTTTTGGTCTCCAGCTCAGAGGCCACCTCTGCTCCAGCTCTGCTTCTGCCCTCTTTTGGGTCCTGGAGGGAAACAGAAAGGTCAGATCAGACCAGTTCCTATCTCAGTCTCTAACCAGCTGGAACTGGCTTGGAGAACTGTTTGTTAAATTTTCATTGTGAGCATTTTCACCTTAGCAATTAACAAATTCTATGAAATGAGGGCTTGATTTATTGTTTTGCTGATTGTCTAGACTTAAGAAAGTGATGGAGGAAAATGTAAATAATACAGACTAAACCTAAAAGTGCATCTTTAACACTTTTTTGAAAAGGTGGTTCTTAAATATTTACTAGCACACTACTGTCTTCATCCTATCTGGACCTCAGATAGAAAAGATAGAGCCCAGAGGCACTTTTACTCATGGGACCACAATGAAAGGGAAAGTCCCCAGCTCTGCTATTGGCAGAGGTAGACAGCTGCCTCACTCCAGACTGAGAACTAAGGCCTTTCTCTGGCTTTGAGAAGGCCTTTGCTATAACCCTGAGTCCTGTGCTTGGAGATCATTATAACAATGAATCTGTTGATTACAGAAAGAAACCAGTGGAAGAACCTTGCCAGCTATTGCTAGTGAAGAGACTAAAGAAACAACTAAACCTAGAAAGCCCCCAAAATTAAAAAAATACTAGGGGTTAAGAGAATCCCTGAAGAATAGATTATCTTTGCAATTATAACAAGTAGGTGCCCAGAAAAGCACATGGATTGGCAGCAGAAAGTCCAAGAATGCATGGGAGGTGTATTAGAAGAACGGAGGAAGAAAGAAGTAGAAAAATAATGAGTGAAATTAGAGCTCTTGGGGTAAAATTTGGAAAGAGAAGAAGGGGAAAGGAGGAGGAAGAAGGAAGAAGGGAAGAAGGGGGAGAAAGGAAAAGAGGAGAAAAGAAGAAGAAGGAGGAGGAGGAGGAGGAGGAGGAGGAGGAGGAGGAGGAGGAGGAGGAGGAGGAGAAGTCCCTAGAGAAGGAATGAAAGAGGGTTGGATTTGGAGTCAAAAGATTTGGGTTCAAACCCAGCCTCTCTTACTTCCTGCCTATGTTGCTTTGGGCAAATTAATTTATCTCTTTAAACATTACCTTCCTCATCTGCAAAATGAAATGATTGAAAAGATTTTTAACTTAAAAAAGACCTTTAGAAAAATATCAAATTGATAACCCCAAATGAACACAACAGTATTAACTATGAAAAATCAAAGAAGAGATAAATCAATGTGGTGCAATGAAATAAGTCCTGGATTTGAAGTCAGGAGACCTGGGTTTGAGTTCTGCCTTTGACACATACTGGCCATGTGACTCTGAGAAAGTCTCTTAACCCCTCAATGCTCTAGTCAATTCTAAGATGTTTAAATCACTGAGAAGGTATCTATTTGCACTGATAGAAGGATTTCCCTCACCCAGAAGTTCCTTATACCAATGAAATCACAGTTCTAATCTCTATCCTTATATGCCACAAAGATTGTCAGTTGTTTTCTTAGTTGCCTTTTTCAGCACTAATAATAATAAAAAAAAGTAAAAGGCTTATATCAAGAGATACAGGAAAAACCTTCAACAGATTCAGTTTTTTATATTAAAGCATTAAAAAGCATATGAATAAATGAACCTTTCTTTAATATGACAAACTCTCCAAAGCCAAGAGTTAGCATTATTTGTTATGGAACAATATAAGAAATTTAGGAGCAAAACAAGGATGTGTATTGTTAAGGTTATTGTTCAATGTAGTTCTAGAAATGCTAACTACAGCAATAAGACAGGAAAAAGAAATTAATGAACTTTTACTTAGAACATCTCAGAGAATCAACAAAACTCAAAGCAGGATGTAGAATAAACCCACATAACCATCACCCTTTCTATATTTTACTAATACAATCCAGGAGGGGGAAGAAATAGAAAAACCACATTCAAGATAACTACAAAGTGTGTAAAATATCTGAGAATTAACCTATGAAGACACACTCAGGACTTACATGAATCCAACTACAAAACATTATTTACAAAAGTAAAGAAAGCCTTATTGTTGGAGAGATTGATACTGTTCACACTTATGCTTCACCAATATTTTAAAAAGAAGATACTACCTAAATTAATTTACATGTATGCACACATTAACATAGTATATATGTAATATATCATATATCATATAAAGTAAATGTGTAACTTTAGTACCATAACAAGCAAATTACTAAGGGGCTTCTTTATAGAACTAAAAGTAATAACAAAATTCGTGTAAAGGAACTAAAAGTTAAAAAAGCTCAAAGGAAACAATGAAAAAAGTCAAAATGAAGGAACCCTAGCATTAGCAAAATTCAAACTATTCCATATAGCATTAATCATTAAAATTCTTAAGTATGATTAAAAAATAGAAAATTTTATCAACAGAATAGATTATATAAGCAAGACTCAAAGAATAGGACACAGCAGTCTACTGCTCGATAAACCCAGCACAGCAAAGGTTGAATTAATGTTCACAGGGGACTGTGCATGGAGGGCTCCCCTGGAAACTTCTGGGGACTACAGGAACCTGATGACTCAGTGATCAGGCCCTTTGGGGAATGATGAACTTTATGGCTACTTCTGGATGTGTGGGGGCTCATGGTTGAAAGGACTTGTTACTTTCAAAAAACCTAAGCGGTCCCTTGGTCTTTCCCTACTCCTATGAAAATGGAATTGGGGAAAGGGGCACGTTAATTAAAAAGAGAGATACCTTACCGATTACACTCTTTTCCTTTTACCCTCCAGGTGGCATCATGTAACTCTAAGGGCCTGACGGTTTTACATGTGAATTCTATCAAACATTTAAGGAACGATTAATTCCTATACTTTGTAGACTATTTGAGAAAATAGGTGAAGAAGGAGTCCTACCAAATTCATTTTATGACACAAATATGGTACTAATACCCAAACCAGGTA
>CM053627.1:53533940-53641752 GCA_028646595.1 Phalanger gymnotis
GCAATACCACTCCTAGGGTTGTATCCCAAAGAGATCACACAAGTGGGAAAAGGACCCATATGTACAAAAATATTTATATCGGCTCTTTTTGTGATAGCTAAGAATTGGAAATCAAAGAGATGCCCATCAATTGGGGAATGGCTGAACAAGCTGTGGTATATGAAGGTAATGGAATACTATTGTGCTATAAGAAATGGGGATGATATGGACTTTCTAACAACCTGGAAGAACCTTCATGACATAATACTGAGTGAGTGGAGCAGAGCCAGGAGAACATTATACACAACCACAGATATATGGATTCTGTGATGACTAACCCTGACAGACTTTGCTCTTCTCAGCAACACAATATGCAGAGAAAGCCCCAAAGGACTCACGATGGAGAGTGCTATCTACATCCAGAGAAAGAACTATGAAGTATGAATGCAGATCGAGGCACACTTCATGCTCACCTTTTTCTCTCCCCCGTTTTTTTTTCTCTCTTTTGTATTTGTCGTTGGGTTGTGTTTTCGGTTTGGTTTTTTTTTTTTTTTTTGGTTCTGTTTCTTCTTTCTCATGATTCATTCCATTGGTCATAATTCTTCTCCACAACTTGACTAGTGTGTAAATTAATTGAATGCCAAGTTATACATGGAAGTTATATGGGATTCCATGCGGTCTTGGGGAGGGAGTCGTGGAGGGAGGGAAGAAAATCTGGAACTCAAAATTATGTAGAATCGTGTGTTGCAAACTAAAAATAAAAATAAAAAAAAGGGCCGTCAGAGAATAACTGGTCCAACCTCTTGATTTTATAGATGAACAAAACGTGGCCCAGAATTGCCCAGAGTTAGTGAGTAACATAATTGGGATTCAAATGCAGATCCTTTGACCACGTGTCCAGCGAGCTTACACTATGCCATGATGCCTCTCTAGAGGAAATGAGATAGTTCTGAGCCCCTTAGAAAGTGCTTGTTTAAGCACCACAAGATCTTCTCTTATTGATCTGAATTGCTAACAAGAAGTCAATAAATATTTATTAAGTGCCTTCTATGTCACAAGCCCTGTGCTGAGCAATGAGGAAATAAAACAAACAAACAAAAAAAGCAAAAGACAGTCCCTGTCCTCAAGGAGCTTATAATCCAATGAGAGAGAGAGTGTGTGAGCAAACAAGCTATATACAGGACAAATAGGAAATTGAGAGTAAGTGCTAGAATTAAGGGTTGAGAAAGGCTTCCTGTAGAAGGTGGGATATTAGTTGGGACTTGAAGGAAGCCAGGGAAGGCAGGAGGCAGAGATGAGGAGGGAGAACATCCCAAGCATGGTAATAGGTGAGAAAATGCTAGAAGTCAAGAGATGGGGGCAGCTAGGTGGTGGAGTGGATATAGCACTGGATTCAGGAGGACCCGAGTTCAAATCTAGCCTCAGACACTTATTAGTTGTGTGACCCTGGGCAAGTCACTTAACCCCAGTTGCCTCCCAAAACAACAACAACATTTAAAAAAAAACAAACGAAACGAGATGGAGTTTCTTATGCAAGGAACAACAGAGAGGCCAATGTCACTGGATCACAGAGTATGTGGCGGCAGGGCAAGGCGGGGGTGGAGGGAGGGAAGGAAGTGTGCAAGGTATAAAAACTCTGTAAAATAAATGTGTGTGTGTGTGTGTGTGTGGGGAAGCTATTAAGAGTTTTGGACACCAAACATAGGTTTTTATATTTGATCCTGGAGATGATAGGAAGCTACTAGCATTTATTAAAGGGGGGTGGTGATCTGGTTATTTAGGAAGATGATTTTGACAGCTGCGTGTAATATGGACTGGAGTGGGGAGAAACTTGTGACAAGAAACCCAACCAGATGACTCTTGTTCATAGAAGAAGATTTAGTGTGGTGGGCTGGGAGATTTGTTGCGATGTAGAGTCAACAAGGAACTGGAAATCGAGGCTTAGCAGGGAGAGAGGAAGTGTAGCCTAAAACCTGAAGCAATGTTTTACAGTCTTTGCATCAATAGAGAAACAAATTTCTTTCCTCAGTTGCTTTGGGAAAGTCACTTTTCCCTTATTGTTCTATATCCTACCAAAAATGCCAGGATTTGCTGTGGAAAAGTGTGCTTTCCCTCCATATACATGACCAGCTGCTATGAAGTTACATGAAACTTTTATCACAGCTACAGACTTTCTAATGCTCCAGAATTTACAGTCATTTTCATAGTACATTGTTCATTACAAAACCCAATAGTTGCACGTTTGTGTCCCTTCCCCCATAAAGCGCTGTTCTGAGGTCTGTTTATTAATTGGGGGCAATTCGTCTTCTCAAAAATTAATCGTCCACACATTCCCCAAAGTTGTAACCATAATTCATGAGGTAAATGATGTAGATGTAAGTTTCCACTGAATGAAAGTGGGGAAACTCACTCATTGATCTAGGTGGGGGCAAATCATAGGCATTAATAAGGGGGACACCTGCTGGTTTAGGTATAGATAGTTTATAATACCTATTAAATGCTTCCTTAATGCTCTGATGCCAATCTCCATACTATCCTGAGTATTGCTGTACCCAACCTAGTCTAAACTCTTAAAATGATTTAAAAAAAAAAACTTGAGGTAACAGCCTGGGAGCTCAGAACACCTGGGTTCCCACTGTGACTCTACAGATGCTTCTGTGCAGTATTTTATCAACTTCTCCTTTTTTTCTGTCTCAGTTCCTGTCCTCTTAGAGCAACCGGATCCCTTCCTGTAAATTGCTGCCTGTCTCCAAGCTTAGAATGAGAACATTGGTAATGGTCATCAGAGATGTCAGCCTGCCTGGAGACAAAGTGACGGCCTGGGTGACTTCTAAATATTTTCAGAACCAAAAACCAAGGATCACAGTTTGACAAATGATAATTCTTTTTGGAAAGTTTTGTTCAGAGCTAGAAATATACCACTGATCATAATGCCTACCTTACAGGGCCATTGTGAGGAAAAGAGTTTGAAAACTGTGAGGGATTAAAGAAGTATGAGCTGTTATTATTATTTATTATTATTATTATTCATAATAATATACTAATTTGGCTATATGGATTCTGTTCAATAAGTATTTATGTGAACAGCACACAGTTACATTACATATGAGAGACTGTAAGCTTCTTGAGGGCAGGGATCATATAGTGCACAGTGTCTACCACAGAACTGGTTGTATTATACATGCTCAATACACATGATGTCCCAAAAGTCTTAGTGCCATGTTAAGCACTGATACCCCAGATACCTTTAATATTGATTTATTAGTAAAAATTAAGAAGATACTAGAGCAATTAGAACTTGGAGTAGGAGAGCAGGCAGGGGAAATCACAGAGAGGTCGAGCTTTGAGTAGAGTTTCAAAGGAGGGGGCAAACAGAGGTTTGTTTGATGTAGAGATGTGAAGAGGGGAATATATTGGAGGAAACACTTGTCTTAGAGTCAAAAGTGCTAGGGTTTTTTTCCCTTTCTCTCACACTTAAGTAGCTGTGTGACCTTGGGCAACCGGCAGAATCACAGAATTTAGAGTTCAAAGGGTCTTCGGTGCCATCTAATCTAAGTCATAAAAAAAGGAATCTCCCCCCAACCCCCGCCATAGTATTCCTGACAAGTAGCTTTTTCAAGTGCTGCTTGAAAACCTCCAATGAACCCACATCTCTGGGCAGCTCCGTCCACTCTTGGACAGCTGTAGTTGTGAGGAAGTCTATCCTGAGATCAGGGGACTGGGTTTTGTTTGTTTGTTTGTGGTTTCGTTTTGTTTTTTTGCCTTTCTTTGTATCCCCGATGTTTGACTCTCTGCCACTTCCATCTGCTGCTTCTGTGTTGTCTGCTGGAGCCAAATGCAACAAGTGTAATCTTTCCACATGATAGCTCTTCAAACACTTGACCTTTCTAAGCCTCATTTTTCCCAATCTTGAAAACAGGGATAATGATATTTGCACTACCTATCTCTCTGAAGGAAAGGGTTCTGAAAACCTTATGATGCGATAGATATGTCGGCATCATTGTTTTTGTTATCGCTAAAGGTGAGGGAGAACCGACTTGTGGAAGGCCTGTGGACGAGAGGTATGTGCTTCAACAGGGCTTGTGGGGCAGGAGCAGAACTTGGTCCAGGAAAGGAGAAGACAAGAGAGTTATCAGAATGGGGTAGATGGAGTTGCTGAACCAAAGTCTGACTAAAGTCTGACTAAAGCAGGAAAAGGGTGGAGATGACGGAGAGCTGAGCCGTTAGGTGTTTTGGGCAGGAAACACAACCACTGTTGGCTAGGCCTAGTGAGAAGAACGCTTCCTCTGGTTAGTGCTCTAGGTATAAGTTTCATTACTTTTATACTAATATAAGGTGGTAAACACTCCTCACCCCAGCTCCCATTTTCTCAAAGACAATGTTGCTGGGGCAAAATCGACCTTCACTTCCTGATCTCAACACCCAGTGGTATCTCACATTTATAGATGGTAACAGATTTGTAATCAGTTTCATTTATTTTAAAAAAAAGGAGGAGAAGAAGAAAGAGGAGGAGGAGGAAGAAGAGGAGAAGAAGAAGAAGAAGGAGGAGGAGGAGGATGAGAAGAAGAAGAGAAGGAGGAGAAGAAGAAGAAGATGGAAAAGAAGGAGGAGGAAGAAGAAGAGGAAGGAGAAGGAGGAGAAGGAGAAGAAGAAGAAGAAGTAGAAGAAGAAGAAGAAGAAGATGGAAAAGAAGGAGGAGGAAGAAGAAGAGGAAGGAGAAGGAGGAGAAGGAGAAGAAGAAGAAGTAGAAGAAGAAGAAGAAGATGGAAAAGAAGGAGGAGGAAGAAGAAGAGGAAGGAGAAGGAGGAGAAGAAGAAGAAGAAGTAGAAGAAGAAGAAGAAGAAGAAAGAGAAGAAGAAGATGGAAAAGAAGGAGAAGGAAGAAGAAGAGGAGGAGGCAGAGAAAGGAGGAGAAAGAGGAGGAGGAGAAAGAGGAGGAGGAGGAGGAGAAAAAGGAGGAGGAGGAGGAGGAGAAAGAGGAGGAGGAGGAGGAGAAAGAGGAGGAGGAGGAGGAGGAGGAGAAGAAGAAGAAGAAGAAGAAGAAGAAGAAGAAGAAGAAGAAGAAGAAGAAGAAAAATGGTGATGATAATGATCATGATGAAAAACCAACTGCTAGGACTCAGTACCATTTACCACTTACCTTGGGCAGCCAGAACTTACTTTCCTTTACATACCCATAGTTTTCCCAATTTCTTCTAATGCTAGCGCTTACCTTCTGTTGGTTATTTTCAATTTATCTTGCGTATAGCTTGTTTGTACATAGTTGTTTGCATATTCTCTCCTCAATGCTGACCTTCCTGGAGGACAGGGACTGGGTTTTTTTTGTTTGTTTGTTTGTGGTTTTTTTGTTTCATTTTTTTTTGCCTTTCTTTGTATCCCCAGTGTTTAGCATAGTGCCTGGCACATGGTAGATGTTTAATAAATCCTTATTGACTAAGAATGAATGAAGTTGGTGGATTTCTTGAGATTGGGAATTCTTTAAGGATCTACAATAGGGCTAAAGCTAGTCCAGCTTTAGGACATATGATGAGCCCTGATGAGATGGGTGGGCACCAGGCTTCCTAAGGAGGATTAAATCAGCCCAGGTTGGAATTAGAGCATGTCAAAGCTTCTGTGCCCATAAGCAATGGGATTGAGTCCATTCGTGCTATTCCTTGGAGAAGACACTTGATCTCCTGACTCTGAGCATTTTTACTATCTTCTTCTCCATGCTTAGTACTCTCTCCTTTATTTCCACCTATTGACTTCCTTGACTTTCTTCAAATAATAGCTAAAGTCCCACCTTCTATAAGAAAACTTCCCTAGTTTCTATAATTTTCATACCTTCCCTCTGAGATTATCTCTAATTCACCCCATATGTGTCTTGTTTATATAGGCATACCTTGTCCTGTTGTGCTTCACAGATATTGTGGTTTTTACAAATTGAAGGTTTATGGCAATACTGTGTTGAATTGGCATCATTTTTCCAACAGCACATGCTCACATTGTATCTCTGTGTCACATTTGGGTCATTACTGTAACATTTCAAACTTTTTCATTATTATTATTAAATCCGTTTTGGTGATCTGTGATCAGTGATCTTTGATGTTGTTATTGTTGTCGTTTTGGGGCACAGTGAACTGTTCCCAATTAGATGGTGAACTTGAAAAATGTTGTGTCTTCTGATTTCTCCACTGACCGGTTGTTCCCCCATCTCTCTTCCTATTCTTGGGCCTCCATATCCCCTGAGACACAACAATATTGGGGAATATTACATAAACATAGTTGATAAAGCAGTGGTAGGGTTTGAGAGACCTGACTCCAACTTTGAAAGAAATTCAACTGTGAGTAAAATGCTATCAAACAGCATCACATGCTACAGAGAAACCTTTTTGTGGAATGAAGAGTCAATCAATGTGGCAGACTTTATTGTTGTCTTTTTTTAAGAAATTGCATAGTCACCCCATCTTTGAGCAACCACCACCCTGGTCAGTCAACAGCCATTGACATCGAGGCAAGACCTTCCACCAGCAAAAAGATTACAACTTGCTGAAGACTCAGATGCTGGTCAACACTTTTCATCAATAAATTATTTTTAATTAAGATATGTAAATTGTTTTTAGATATAATACTATTGCATACTTAATAAACTACATAATTTTTCTACTCATTGGGAAACCAAAAAAATTCATGTGACTCATTTTATTGCAGTGGTCTGGAACTGAACCCACAATATCTCCAAGGTATGCTTGTACATCATTGTTTGCATATTGTCTCCCTTATTCGACTCTGGGCTCCTTGAGAAAAGAAACTGGTTTCTTTTTGTTTTTTGTTTTTTGCCTTTCTTTGTATTCCTAGCACTTAGCATGAAGCCTGGCACAAAGGCTTAATGCTTAATAGATGTTTGTTGACTTGACCTGATGAGTGGCTGGTATAATTCCAGTGTAGGAGAGTCAGGGAAGCCCAATCTCAAACAAAGCAAAACAAAAAAACTAATGTATGATCTTGCTATTTTTAATTAGAATTTTATTTTAGAAAATATAAGAGGTGACAGGATGGGACTATAAGCTGGAAGCTTATCAGGACTCACTGGACATCAACAAAGCAACATTAACCAGCATGAACCAGGTCCAGGTACCTGATGGATGAGTCTAGTCATCAATAAACAAACATAGTAGGACAATTATTTAGACAACAGAGGCTCCTTTCTGGGGAACTTGGCCACTGGGGAGTTGATTGGCTTACCCTACAGATTGAATTGGGCCTCTGAAGGACTATGACACCAATATTGTAATAAGGGTGAACAACCATAGAGATAGGACATCTGAGAGAGATGCTTCAGTGAGTTTGAGGAGCAGTGACAGAGCAATACTTCTAAGTGTCATGGTTGTGGGGAAAAAGAGAGATCTACCCCATTCTAATATGGCTTAATGAATATACTATTGACTTCACAGTAGAGAATGAAAAAGACACAGACAACAACCGGCTGCAAAAATGAGCGTTTTAAGATCAATGGTGTGATACTGCAGTCAGAAACGCAATCTTGTGCCGTAATTGAGAGGCATAGTTTCTAGGAATAAGGAGATAACTATACTCTGGATTCTACCCTACTCTGCCCTGGTTATACCATAACTGGAGCTTTGTGCTCAGTTGTGGGTGCCATGTCTTAGAAAAAAACATTGACAGACTGGAGAGCATTCAGAAGAGAATAATCAGAACGGTGAAGAGCTGTCAGTTTATACATATAATATTCAATCGAAGGAATTGGGAATGTTTACTCTGAAGAAGAGAAGGCCAATCAGGGCCATGATCCCTGTGCTCAGGTATCGGAAAGATTGTAGTGCAGAAGGGGAATTTATTGTGTTCTACTTGTCCCCAGAAGGCAGAACTAGGAATGATGAAATGAGTGGATGTTACAAAGAGGGAAATTTGGGTTTGATATAAGAAAAGATTTCCTAACGATTAGAATTATTCGAAAGTCGCTACTTCTTGAGGTGTTGTGCTCCCCTTGACCTGTAGTCTTCAAGCAAAGGCTAGTTGACCACTCGTTGAGTATGAGGATTCTTTTTGCAGGTACGGGTTGACCAGATGGCCTTTCCAATTGAAATTCTGCAGCTCTGTGATTCTCTCTAGAAAGAAAGTAAGCTGGAATTATAAGGGCACAGAAAGCCCATTCCCTGTAACTTTTATTTAGTCTTACATAGCCTCAACAAAGTATTTGGATAAATCTAAGTTTCGTTTATGTTACTCTGTGAACTCAGAAGGGAAGGAGGGAGAGTTTCAGAAAGCAAAGATGGAGAGAGAGATAAAAAATTTGGATTTTGTAGGGGTGTGTGTAGGTTCCCTCCCACCCCCGCCCCATGCAATTGTGAAACAGTAAAGGCAGAAGGAGAGTGCATTTAGAGAGAAAGATAGTAAACTTGGGTTGGGGCATGTTCAAGACGCCAGCGGAGAAAAAGTCTGGTATGTTGGAGAGAACACTAGATTTAGGTAGAAAGGACCAGTTTTAAATCCTGGTTCTGCTTACTACTTGTGTGATGTTGAATAAAGCAGGGATGGGAAAGGAAGGGGAAACAAGCTCCTGCTGTGTACTGGGCACCTTACAAATATTATCTCATTTGATCCTCACAACAACCCTGTAAGATGGGTTATTATTTTTATCTCCATTTTACAGTTGGGGAAACTGAGGCAGACAGAAGTTAAGTGATTTGTTCAGGGTCACATAGCTAGTGTCTTTGCCACCTGGTTGCCTCTAGCGAGTCACCTGACCTTTCTGCAATTTGGTGCCCTTATCTCTAGGATGAAGGGATTAGACCAAGACCAAGTGAATTCTAAGGTTCCTTTAGATTTGAAATCACACATCCTATTGGCAGTTGGAGACGTGCATCACATGATTCAGAGCCAAAGAAGTCTATAAAGATTATCTCACTCAGTCTCATTACCCCAGAGGTCATGTGGGTGGCACACAGCTAATAGCAGATTCAGGATCCGGACCTGGAAATCTTGATTGTAAATCTGCTGCCCTGTTCACTGCACCACATTTGGAGCTTGAGACAGCTCAGGACTGTAGATCCAGATTTGAGAGTTGCTGTCTCTGTCTGTAAAATTACTCTCACACACTCTAAGTTCCAGCTACATGAGATTCCTAAATGTCCCCCTAAGTTAACGTTCTGTCTCCCACTTCCACGTATTTCTACTAGCCACATCTTGAGTGCCCTCTTTTCTGGTCTCTGTCTTTCAGAATTCTTTCGTTAGGGTTCTTCTGACAGATGGCACAGTGGATAGGGAGAGCCCTGGGCCTGGAGTTCAAATCTGGCCTCAGAGACTTAATAGCTGTGTGATTCTAGGCAAGTCATTTAATCCCTGGGTATCTCAGTTTCCTTAACTACAAAACAGACATATACCTTACAGGGTTGTTGTAAGGATCATACAAGATAATATTTATAAAGTGCCTGGCACATGGTAGGTGCTTAATAAATGCTTACTTCCCTTAATTTCAAGTGCTATCTCCTCCATGAAGCCTTCCTTGATTCCCCCTCCCCCAGTGGTTAGTGTCCTTTTCATCCTTAGATTTTAAAAGAAATCATTTTCAGTGGTCTCTTTTTTCCCAATTTTATTAAGCCCTTCTTTAATTTTCAGAATTTCTACTTAGTTGGAGATTTTAAATTTGTTTTTGTTCAAGTTTTTTTTTTACTTGCATGCTCAGTTCATTGCCATGTTCTCTCTCTTTTGTTGAAGACTTTGATCTCTTCTGTTGCTTTCTTCACTCTCTATCTGGTGTTATACTTATCTGTGCACTTGATGAATCCGCCTTCCCTATCATGATAGTTCCTTCAGAGTAGAGACTGCATCGTTTTCATATTCTAGAACCCATAATAATGTTACACATAGTGGATATTTAATAAATACCATTTAATGAATACTTGTGGAATGGAATAGTTGAAGTCAGGGGGCAAATGATATTGTCAAGGAAGAAAATACGCCAAGAGAAAAGTGTTGAGGATAGATCCTTGGAGAGCGCTGATCTTAAGGTGGTAAGTTACCATCAAGGGAGGCAGAGAGAAGAGGTTTGAAAGGGGGGAGAACCAAGAGTACAGTGTCTTTGAACACAAAGAAAGAAATAGAAACAAAGACCGAGTGAGAGGACGCAACCATTGGATTTGACAATCGGGGGTGATTTGGAAGGAACAATTTCATTGATGTAAGAAGAAAGAAAGCTAGATTGTTAGGTGAGGAAGTGGAGACATTTGGTATAGAGGGCTTTAAAAAAGATGCTTGGCAGTAAAGGGAATGGGACAGTAGTTTTGGATAAGGTAGAAGGATCAAGGGAAGGCTTTTTTAGGACTGAGAGGACCTGTAAGGGATGAATTAATAAATAGATGAATGAAAAGCATTTATTAAGCCCTTATTGTGTTCCAGGCACTGCGTCTTTAAGCACTAAAGACACAAATACAAAACTGAGGGTGTCTCTGTCCTTAAGGAGCTTATATATGATGTCATAATATAATACAATATATTATAATATATGATATATATTATATATAATATATATAATATAATATATAATATAATATTATATAATATATGATAATATTATATAATTATAATTATATAATATATAATTATAATTCCCCCCTATTATAATAGGGGGAAAACACATATAGGGCCAAAAAGCTGTGTTTTGTCTTGGGATGTCACAGGGACTAGAACCATGGTGGATTTGATTGTCATGCCCTTTCCAGGTGATGTTGATTTGATTATAGCTCTCAGAAATTATCAAAAGTATGTGTATGGGAGAAGATGTCAATGGGAAGATTGCCAGAGATGTCACTACTTGGATTATGTCCCAAGGAAGTCACAAAGGAAAGGGACCCAAGGTATACAAAAATATGTATCATAGTTCTTTTCATTTTAACATGGAACTAGAAACTAAAGGGAGGTGTCCATCAACTGGGGAATGGCTGAACAAATGATGGTATATGAATGTAAAGTGATATTACTGTACTCTAAGAAATGATGTAAATGAGAGTTTCAGAGAAACCTGGGAAGATTTGCCTGAACTGATACAGATTAAAGTGAGAAGAACTAGAACAATTTGTTCAATCACAACAACATTGTAAAGACAAAAATGTTTGAAAGACTTAAGAATTTTGATCAATGCAATGGCCAGTCATGGTTCCAGAAGACTGATGATGGAGCATGCTATCTACTCCCCACCTGACCCTCACCCCCGACAGAGTGGTGATAGACTCAAGATGCAGAAAGAAGGAGAGATTTTGGAAATACTGATGTAGGATTTTTTTTTCGCTTGATTATTCAATTTTGTTACAAGGATTTTGTTTATCTTTTTCTTTTTCTTAAAAAAATGAAGAGAACAAAAAGAAGGCCAAAAATGAATCACAGTCAAGCAAGATACTTTTGAAAGTTATATGCTGAATTTGTTATAAGCTTCAAAAGAAAAGCAAGCTTTGTATAACAGAGGCTCACAATTTTGTGTACAGTCCTCTCCTGTTCTACAGTGTAGATGGGAATGTTAATTTGATTTAGCACTTGTTTTGTTGAGAACAAAAAATATAACATAGACCCAGAAAGGGAATGAAATCATTCTTGAAATTTAACTGTTCAAGGAAACAGTTTCCTGATCACCCAAAGTTTGAAACAAACAAACAAACAAACAAAAAAGCCAATTTCCCGTGAACATAATAATGAGTATCATACATCTGATTGGGTGTGCTACCGTGGTATATATTCAGGGGAAGGTTGCTGCTACCAATTGAGCTAATATTGCTGCCTTTGTGAGTATCCCTTTCATTCTGGTATTGAGTAAACTTCCTTTTGTTGAGGGCTTTTTAGAAAAAGAAATTAGCTGGGGTAGGATGTGATGATATTGCTATTTTTTGGTCAGTTGTTTCAGTTGTGTCTGACCCTTCGTGACCCCTTTTCGGGGTTTTCTTGCCAAAGATACTGGAGTGGTTTGCCATTTTCTTCTCTAGTTCATGTTACAGATGAGAAAACTGAGGCAAACAGAATTAAGGGACTTGCCCAGGGTCACACAGCTAATGAGTGTCCGAGGCTCTATTTGAACTCAGGAAGATGAGTCTTCGTGACTCCCAACCCAGCACTCTATCCACTATGGCACCACCTAGCTGCTATGATATGGCTATAGCTAGCTAGATACAGCAGGCCATCTAAACATGAGAGTTTGAGCTCACACTGTCACCAATCAGGATAGCATGGGCCTTTGGAGTTCCGGAGCTTAATGGGTTAAATCCTCCATGATGTGACTCTAGATATTTCGTGATCCAGAAGATGCATCCATTGATAAAACAGATGACAAGAAGATGGCTGGGGGAATGGTTGAGGAAGAAAGAATATTAAAAAGGAAAAGGTAGTCAGCTGAGTCAAATGCTGTTAAGGATGATAAAGTATGAAAAAAAGGCCTTTAGATTGGGTGATTAAGAGGTTATTAGCAGTCTTTAAAAGAGTGGGTTTTTTTGGTTTTTTTTTTACTACAGTGGTAGGGAAGGAAGCCAGATTGCAATAGGTTGAGGAAAGAGTGGGTGGAGAGGAAGCAGAAGAACTGAATATAGAAGACTTTTTCAAGAAGTTTGCAATGGAAGGGAAGCAAAGAGATGGGTCAATAGATGGATAGTACAGAGTGGAAGCTCTTAACTTGGGGCTTACAGACACCAACAGGTCCTTAGAAAGATTTCAGGGAGTTTCTGAACTTACATTTTTTTTTTTCAAAACCGTTGGTTTCTTTGTAATCCTATGTACTTTGTTTTATGCATTTAAAAATGTTATTCTGAAAAGGACTCTAGAGGTTTCACTTACAAAGGGGTCTATGACACACAAGAAAGAGTAATAATCCTTGGTATAGAAGAATTGGGGACAAGTCTTTTAAGTTTGGAGAGACTTGAGCATTTTTTTCAGGCAGAAGGGAAAAAGTCAATGGAGGCAGAGATACTGAAGATGCATGATAAAGAAGGGATGACTCCAGGACCAATGAAGATCACAACCCATCAAGTCTTAGTAGACAGTCTTGGGGAGCTGTTGTAGCTGAAAAATTCACCTATCCTTGGGCCACTCTGGTGATGTACCTCTAGTTGGATAGCAATAGCACAAACATTATACAAATACATTATAAAGGAATGTGGTGTGCTAAGATGGCATAAGGAGAAGACTGTTATCATACAATATCCACAGAAAGTAGAACAGGTTTTGGGGGAAAAAATTCAAGAATAGTCAATGTTTTACTTCTCAAGAATTTGCTGTCTTTTACAGAGATAGGACAGATACACATGTAGTCAATTAAAAAATTATAAATGTCCTCCACTGAAGTGCTGCTCCAATGTCTTGGGATGTATGGGGTATTTGGGGGAGACTAGAGTCCTCTAGTGTGAAGGCTTGCTGAGCGCTTTTCAAGGCTGCTGTGACATTTAAAAAGTTCAAGAGACATAATTTCTGGGTAATTAATCATTTTATTAATAATGCTAGTATATTACCAACAAAATGGGTCATTGACATTCTTGGAAGCTAAAGACAAATCATGGTTGTGGGCTCACAGTTTGTAAGTCCTTGGAAGAGTGGGTGTTCCTGAGGGTGGCAATCAATTCTGATTGGTTAACGATTACTGAGAGAGAATGAATATTACAGTCAGAAGTGGACCTATTCCAATGAGGGGCTTGGGGATGTGACTTTGATTATGTCATTTACCTCTAAATTGCTCAGTCTCTGGCAATCTAATAAAAAAAAATCTATCCCTAGCCAAACCTGTGTAGAACACAATGAATTTTGCCACCTTAGATTAAATTTCTTGTGAGGTTGTGTGTCTGAACACAGTTGAGCAGAAAGTTAATCCAATCTCATTATCAGCAATGTCCTTCAGAGACTGAACGACCTACAGGTTTCTGAAAAAAATTTTCGTTCTAATTCAATGGATAATTATTAATATGAGAGAGAAATTCTCTCACTGCTCATCCACTTTTGGTATGTACCTGTCACCTACCACCCACTTTTGGCTCCAAGAAGTCATGCTGAATGCACAACATCCTAGTCAACAGTCTCTGGAGATGGACTAAACCAGGTTAAAGGTAATCGACAGGTATCAACCCTTCAGTGAGTCAGGGGGATGTTTACTCCAAGCATGTGAAGACTTCCCCTGGCAGAATGGGCAGATGAGAACAATTTGTTCCAATGGCCATGAAGGCTGCTAAAAAAAGCACTTGTGGAGTGCTTAGAGCTTGGTCAAGTATCAAAAATGCTGAGGTCATCCACTGCATCCTGGGCCATCACCAGTCATCCTGACTTTTGTCCTGCCACTAGATTTGAAAGACTCTGGGAGAGAGAATGGGGCTGAGGACTTTGTGCAGCTCTGCCTCACTAAAATTCAATTTACACCTAAGACATCACTCCATGATGTCATTGGTCCTCTTTGAAAATGAACAACAACAGCAGCAAAAACTCTAACGTCTCATCACTGTGTAGAGAGGACCTTGGGTTTTCGAAAGGTATGCCAGCAGAGTATGAGGCCTGGCAGCTCCTAAGCTGCAAAGGTTTTGAGTACACACCTGGCTGTTCTCCTGCCCCCTTTGAGAACAAAGGACAAACACAACTTGGCTGTTCCCCTAGGGACCATTGCGTTAAGTCTCCAGAGGCTCTCACCAATTCAGTCACAGGTTGATGAAATTTTTGACCACAGCAATTCTCAAAGACTATCTACTAAGTCAACCAACCCACAAACATTTATTTATTAAGGACTCACTGTATGCCAGGTACTGTGCTTGGTGCTGGGATACAAAAAGGAAAATGAAATCATTCCCGCCCCTGGTGAGCTTACATTCTGATGGAGGAGATAAGATGTGCTCATAGAAGAAGCCACAAAATATATTCAAAATAAAGGCACAGTAATTTTGAGGGTGAAGTACTAGCAGAAGGAGAGGGGGAAGGGGATCAGGAAAGACCTCATATAGGAGGTGACATTGGTCTGAGCTGTGATGAAGTCTGGGAACTCTAAGAGTCAGAGATGAGAAACACGTACATTTTTAGGTGCAGCTTGTTCAGATATGGAGAAATGGAAGATGGGATGTCATGTGTGAGAAAGCAGGAAGGCCAGTTTGAATGGACTCTACAGTGTGGGAATGGAAATAATGTATGTAATAAGCCTGTATAGATAGGTTAGAATGAGGTTGAGAAACTTTTTTAGATTCCAAATGGAAGAAATTACAATTGATCCTAGAGGCATAGAGAGTCAACAGCA
The DNA here is from genome assembly GCA_028646595.1 of Phalanger gymnotis. Taxonomy (NCBI): domain Eukaryota; kingdom Metazoa; phylum Chordata; class Mammalia; order Diprotodontia; family Phalangeridae; genus Phalanger; species Phalanger gymnotis. Next base: position 53,549,157 of record CM053627.1, read on the forward strand.
TTTATTAAACATGGGAGTGATACGGTGGGAATGGCACCTACAGAAAATTATTTGGGCAGTCATGGAGGGATATTGGTGGACACAGCAGGGAGACCAGTTAGGAAGCTACTGCTCTAGACTAATGAAAATGGCTCTGTGAGTAGAGAGAAGGGGGCAGATGAATGAAATGTTAGAATTGACAAAGCATGACACCAATTGGATGTGGGATGTGGATGAGGGAGAGCAAGCAGGTGAGGATAACTCTGAAGTTGTGATTCTTGGTGGCTGAAAAGGTAGTAGTGTCCTCAACAGAAAGAGGGTTATGAGAAGGGTTGGTTTGGAGGAGAAAGATAATGAATCCTGGTTTGAATATGTTGAGTTTGAGATGCCTATGGGACATCCAATTTAGTTTTTTTCATGGGACTGGAGTCAGAGAGAGAGAGAGAGAGAGAGAGAGTGTGTATAGGCCTGAATGTGTGTGTGTGTGTGTGTGTGTGTGTGTGTGTGTGTTTAGGTCTAGGAGTAATCTTTATAGAGATGGTAATTGAAACTGTAGTCACTGATGAGGTCACTCAGAGACAGTGGGGAGAGAAGGCCCAGAATAGAACCTTAGGATGCACTCTTAGAAAATGGAATACTGATTATATTCCAGTAGCAGATTGAGAAGGAGTGGTCAATCAGGCAGGAAAAGATCCAAGAAAGAAGGTCATGAAAACCAGTAGAGGAAAGGCTAGCCAGGAGAAGAAGGTGGTCATTGGTGTCAAATGCTACAAAGAGCTCAAGAAGGCTAAGAATTGAGAAAAGGCCAGCAGATTTGCTGGTTAATCGATTATCGGTAATATTGGTGAGTGAATGATTTGAGTTGAGTGATGGAGGGGTTGCTTTCTCCATAGGTAGGAAGAATACTTTTACCAATGAAATTACGTATTCTTGATGTATTAAAATACAAATAGAGGTGGACTGGTTACTGAAGGTTAATTGAAGGAGAGTGGTTAGAGAGAGGAATTTGAGCTGTGATTCAAAAGAAGAGAGGGATGTGGCATGGGAGAGGAAAATTTAGGCAAAAGTTGAGGCCCACCCTTACCTACTCACTCTCCCTTGTCAAGGCTTTTCAATTCTACCTCTACAAAATTTCATTCATCTGTTTCCTTCTATCTACTCACACAGCCATTTTCACCACATCTCATCTGGTCTATTGCAATAGGCAAACAATAATTGAATAATCCATCATTTATTGAATACCTAGCATGTGTCCTGAGTTGTATGAGGGGGACACAAAAAATTATATGGTAAAGCCCCTTCCCTTAAGAATCTTATGAGTTGGGGGTGGGTGGATTATGGAGGGAGACATGCATGCATGAACCAGAAAACAATTCAAGACAGTGTGTAATTAAGCCTAAATTGCATAGTACAGACTAAAAGTGCTGTCAGACTCTTCTGAACTGAGACTAGACTATTTAATAATAGGGTTGGACTCCCTACCCCCAACCTCCCATCTCCCTACCCAGAGTTGGATAATCTGTACTTAAATTATTATTTGGAAGAGGTTTCAGGGTAGGGTAGAGGGGGGTGGCATTATGAAGGCTATTTCTGTGAAGTCTAATCAAATTCCCTTGAGGGTCCTTCTTCCTGGTTAACCAAAAATGGAAGAGAGTGTTATAACCTCTAGGTAGCAGCAGTTCTGCGGGGCAGAGCCAGGGCAGAAAATTTATCAACAGGCCCTGGCAATTGAGGTGAGCCATTCTAGGGAGTGGAAGGTTGGATTTGTCAAAAGGGTAGAATTCTGCAAGTTCATCTCCAACAACTGCCGTTCCAGAGTCTGAGCAGATTTGAAGGTGAGAGAAAGAATCACAGAGATGGAGTGGGCTGAAAAAGAGAGAATGGGGACCAGGGAAGGGGAAGATCAAGGCTTTGTGAGAGGGACTGCTTCAAGGACAGCATAGGCTAAAGACATCGGTGGATGTGAGAAAGGATAATAGTTCAAACTGAAAAGGGGCCTCAGAAGCCATCTAATCCAATTTCTTCATTTGCACTCTGCCACATGACCTCATTCCAGCAGTCCAAGTGGGAGCCGAGTGGAAAGAAAAAAAATACTGCCCTGCATCACCTAGGCTCAGTTTAAATCTTGTCTTTGTTATATCTATGTGACCTCGTGCAAGTCATCAGTGAACTTTTGGGGCCCCTGTTTCTTCACCTATACAATAATAGAATTAGACTAGATGGTTTCTAAAGCCCCCCCCCCCCCATCTGTGGTTCTATGAACATCTCCAATGAAGAGAAAATCGCTGCCTCTACAGACAGTCTCACTTCTGGACAGCTCTCATTTCTAGGAAGTTTTCCCATCTAGTGGACCCATTGCTCTTAGTTTGACCCTCTGGTGCAAAGCTGGATGCCGCTTACTCGTAGATTCTCTTGTATTTGATGACCTCATCAGTGTGTTCTTGCCCCCCTTCCCACCTCCATTCTCCACCCTCAGCCTTCTCTCTACACGGACTAAACATCCTCGGTTCCGCTAACCAATCCTTGTATGGACTGGTATCCCGTCCACCCAACATGCTGGTTCTTTGCCCCTGGACGCTCTCCAACTCGTCAGTGTGTTTTCCCAAAGTGAGACGCCCAGAGTTGAGCACAGTTCTCCAACAATGGTCAGACCAAGGCAGGGTGATTAGAACACTATCTCGACCTCCACTCCCACCTTTCCGTTTGAGGGGGCGGGGAGAGGAGGAGATCCAAAAGTCCAAATCTCCTTCTGAGGGTCAGGAGAGCCCAGCCCCTGGGTTTCAGCACCGCCCTATTCCGGGAGAGCTGGGCGCGGACGCAGTGTCAGCCGCCCGAGCTGGAGCTCCGAAGTTGGAACTAGACCCAATTTCTCGGGCAGGTGAGGAGAGGGCGGCTCCAGGGCCCGGAAGGTGAGCTGCCCCGCCCCCGGACCGCCCTTCTCTCTCCTTCCCTCGCGTGAAAGTGAAAGTGCCATGGCAGCAATGGGGGGTGGGGTGGAGTAGGGGGGCGGGGACCGTGGGGAACCCGCAGCCTGAGGAGTCCCGCACCCTGTGGGGCCATGGACGGGTTCGTCCGCAGCATCCGGGCCAGCCTGAGACTGAAGCGCCACAGCTGGGGTCAGTGCGGGGCACTCGGGCCGGGGCTGAACTCGGGACTGGGACGGGGGTGAGGGGAAGGTAGGGAGGGAGGTCAGTGTGAAGGTCATCGGGCACCAGAACCAGAGGGTGAGCAGGGTCAGGGCATCCAGGATCAGGAGCTGAGCGGAGTAGGGGTTTCGTGGAGTGACGGGAATGGAGGCTTAGAAGTTTGGGGTCAAGGAGGGAGTAGCGGGGAAGGGGGTAGAGAAAGATGGAGGGGGGAAGTCTGGTAGAACCAAGAGTAAGGCGGAGCCAGCGAAGCTCGGGAATCGTGGTGGTTACCAGAGGTGGGGGTGGGGTCGTGACCGAGGCTTAGTTCGGGGAGGAGGTGGGTGGTGAAACCCACCGTCCTGAGGAAGCTGTTGTGGGGCCCCGGGCCACGTGTGCCTCTGGGCAGGAAGCTGGTGGTGCAACCACTGACAGCACATGGCAGCATTGCCTACCCTCAGGAGAAGGCTTTGGTGCTGATCTTGGCCTGACCCTTCGCCCTAGTCCTGGATCTCCTGTTCTTTCAATCCCGGATCCCCCTTAACTTTTACACACCAGTACACTCTGAATACTTTGATGCAAGCAATATGTGAGCCATTCTCAGTCGCGGATGGCACCTGTGACCCAGAGCGAGTCGCTTTTAATTCTCTGGGCTTCTGTTTCCTCACCAGTAAAAGAAGAAAGATGAAGGGCTCATTTCCAGCTTTATCATTCAATGGATTTAATTAATTTACAGGTAGCACCCCTTCCTCCCGCCCCCAAGGGGCCATGAAGTATTTGCCCAGTTAAATTGGGCTATGATTTTAGAAAGTATAGTGGTGACCTGAGTGAGGCTCTGGGTATAATCGCATGCTATGATAGGAAGTGGTCTGGCATCCTGCAGAGTTTGGCAGTTGTAGTAGGGAGATACAGTTCAGCAGGATACACTTGGTTATTTCTTAGGGGCAGAGAAATAGCCTCACTTTCCTCCTCTAGTTACAGCAAGTCAAGAGTTGAGTGAATCAGCATCTTCCCAACCTAATTTCCCCTTCCCTCCCACAACACCCCCCCCCCCAAAAAAAGGAGGAAGGTAGGTGTCCATCCCTACTGATCTCTGTTTCAAATACTCATTTTGTCCTTGATTCTCCTTTTCCCACTTCTGCTCCCCAATATTAACTCTTTGTTTTTCTGCCCCAATGGTTTGTCCACTTTGTAGAGTCTCCTAGGCAGATGTCTGGATGAGGGGAAAGAGTAGGGTACTCCGTGGTTGAGTGTACTTCTACTGGATCATAAAACCCCTTTTAAGGGAAGGAAAGAGAGTGGGTTGTCTGGGGGTGCTCTACACAGGTCTGAGTCAGGACCCTTACAGATCTTGCTTCATTTTGTGGTGATCTGTGTAAACGAGTCCTCAATTTCCCAAACCTGATTGCCAGGTTTAGAAGAGTTGTCTCTGTTAACAATACCATACTATGTTTGGTGGTAGTTGTAAGGAAGTCTTGGGGTTTGTTTTGGAGAACTAAGGTGTTTCTGGTCCTCAGCAGCTATTCCTGGTAGCAGGGAGAGGGAGCACTGAGATGTTGGAAGTGGTAGAGCAGCCAGTATTACCTGTACTGGGGTTTGGCATCCTGCCCAGGCAAGAGGGTGTGCCTGCACCTTCCCACCCCTTTCCCCCCTTCTCTCCTTAGGGAACTTCTGGACTTAGGCTTTTTCCTTTGTACTTCTTGGGTTTAGTTCAGTTAGGTGGAGGGGGAGGGAGAAGGGAGAGTGGTTTCTTATTTCGGGGGGAGGGGCACCCCAGATAGTCCTCAGATTAAGAGCAGCTGAGCAGAAGGGAGGAGAGAGAGGCTGGTTCTCTGACCTATTATGTTTCTAATAGTCACTGGATCATTGGCTTTAATTCTGGAAAGAATTTTAGTGGCCATCCAGTCCAACGCCCTGCTTTTACAGATGAGTCCAAGTTAAGTGAGTCAAATTGGGAATCGGCAGAATTGATCAAATCAATCCTTATTTCACTCCTAACCCTGCTGCCTTCCTATGGGCTCAAGATTTGCAGCAAGACCACTGGGCAGAGCTCTTTTTTTTTAATTTATTTTTTTCTTTTTAGTTTACAACACTCAGTTTCATAAGTTTTTGAGCTCCAGATTTTCTCCCCCTCCCTCTCCTCCTCTCTCCCCTCCCCAAGACAGCGTGGAATCTGAGATAGTTTCTACATATACCTTTGCATTGAACTTATTTACACAATAGTCAAGTTGTAAAGAAGAATTATAACCCATGGAATGAACCATGAGAATGGAGAAACAAAACCAGAAAAGAAGAAAAAAGAGAGTAAATAGTTTACCTCAATCTGCATTCAGACTCCTTAGTTCTTTCTCTGGATAGCTTTTTCCCATCATGAGTCTTTTGGAGCTGTCTTTGAACCTTGTATTGCTGAGAAAAGCCAAGTCTATCAAAGTTAGTCATCACAGATACTGTATGTCATGTAATCGTGTATAATGTTCTCCTGGTTCTGCTCCTCTCACTCAGCATCAGATCACGTCTTTCCAGATTATTATGAAGTCCATCTGCTCCCCATTTCTTATAGCACAATAGTATTCCATTCCATTCATATACCACAACTTGTTTAGCCATTCCCCAGTTGATGCGCATCTCCTTGCCACCACAAAAAGAGCTGCTATATATATTTTTATAGATACAGGTCCCTTTCCCACTTGTGTGATCTCTTTGGGATACAGCCCTAGAAGTCATATTGTAGGGTCAAAGGGTATGTACTTTTTTATAGCCCTTTGGGCATAGTCCCAAATTGCTCTCCAGAATAGCTGAATCAGTTCACAACTCCACCAACAATGTAACAGTGTTCCGATCTTCCCATACCCTCTCCAGCACTTATGATTTTCCTGCTTTGTCATGGTGGCCAATCTGACAGGAGAGAGTTGTTTTGATTTGCATTTCTCTAATCAATAGTGATTTAGAGCATTTTTTCATATGACTATAAATATCTTCAATTTCTTCCTCTGAAAACTGCCAGTTCATATCCTTTGACCATTTATCAGTTGGAGAGTGACTTGTTTTCCTATAAATTTCTCTTAGTTCCCTGTATATTTTAGAGATGAGGCCTTTATCAGAGACACTGATTATAAAAATTCCCTCCCAATTTTCTGCTTCCCTCCTAATCTTTGTTGCCTTGGCTTTGTTTGTACAAAAACTTTTCAATTTAACTTAATCAAAATTATCCATTTTGCATTTCATAATGCTCTCTATCTCGTTTGGACATAAATTCCTCCCTTCTCCATAAATCTGACAGGTAAACTATTCCTTGCTCTCCCAATTTGCTTATAGCATCATGGGCAGAGCTCTTTGAGGGATGAGGAAGCATGCAACCACTGTAGATTCAGCTCTTTCTTGGTTGAATGGGTTCATCTTGTTGCCTGGCTTCTCAGCAAAGAGTTCTATGGGAAGATAATCTTCATCCAGTCCATTTTGACCTAGAGTGGGATTAGGGGATGTGCCAGGCACTGTGCTAGGTGCTGAGGATTCAAAGACAAAAAATGAGCATATCCTCAAGGAGGGAAGGAAAAAAAGCATTTATTAAGTGCCTACTGTGTGCCAGGAACTGTGCTAAGCATGATGATGATGATGATGACTAGCGTGTACATATCGATTACTACGTGCCAGGCACTGTACTGAGGGTATTACAATTATTTACATCATTTGATCCTCACAACAACCCTGGTAGATCGTTGTTGTTCAGTTGTTTTAGTCATGTCTGATTCTTTGTGGCCCCACTTGGGGTTTTCTTGGCAAAGATACCAAAGTGGTTTGCCATTTTCTTCTCCAGCTCATTTTCCAGGTGAGGTAACTGAGGCACACAGGATTAAGTGACTTGTCCAGGATCACACAGCTAGCAAATATCTGAGGCCAGATTCGAAATCAGGAAGATGAGTCTTCTTGACTCCAGGCTCAGCATTCTATGCATTTTACCACCTAGTGTCCCACCCTGGTAAGGTAGATGTTGTTATTATCCCTATTTTACAGATGAGGAAACTGAGGCAAATAGGGCTAAGTGACTAGCCCAGGGTCACCTAGCTAGGAAGTATCAGAGATATATCAGATACAAATTCAGGTCTTTCTGATTCCAGAACCAGCGCTCTATCCAATGCATAACCTGGTTGCTTCTAGGAGTTTACTGTTCCCTGTAAGCCCACCTATGCCATTGACAGCCAGCTATTTTCTGTGTTCTTCCTTTGTTCTCCCCTGAAATAAAAAGGAAAGAAAGCACGCTCCCTTCTGAGCTTGATGCACAATAACTATAGCCGACCCCCCACCTCTACCCCTGACACATTTGCCATGAGGCCTACTGCCCTTGTACCTCCAATGAGGATAAAACAAGAGGAAATGGGTTAGAAATGCATCATAAGGTATTTATGAATGAGAAGGATTTCCTGAGCGTTGTTGAACACTGAAGAATGTTATCTGAAAGGATTTGAAAATCTTTACAAACAGGAGTTAATTCTGATGTGTTCAGGACAGCTAAATTGTATTTGAACCCAAAGTCTTAGATGACCTCTCAAGGTCCCCTCAGGATTTCTCATTCTTCTTTTCTCACTTTTTCTTGCCTCAGTTTCCCCAGTTGTAGAAGTTGTTGTTGTAGAATTGTTTCAGTTGCGTCGAACTCTCCGTGACCCCATTTGGGGTTTTCTTGGCAAGGATACTGGGGCGGTTTGCCATTTCCTTTTCCAGCTCATTTTACAGACAAGGAAACTGAGGCAAACAGGGTTAAGTGACTTGCCTAGGGTGACACAGCTAGTAAGTGTCTGAGGCCAGATTTGAACTTAAGAAGATGACTCTTCTGACTCCAGGCTCAGCATTCTGTCCACTGCACCACCTAGCTACCCCATTTATAATTGTGAGATAATATTTCCTTAGACAAGGAAGTGGTTTTGAAATGAGATATTATTCATGAAGCCCTTGGGAGAAAGGTGTGGCGGGTATCTTAGCTGTCATGGTCATTAACCATCCCTCTAATTGCCAGCATTAGCACGGGTTGTTTTTGCCTAGAATTTGGGCCATCCTCCCGATACGGGGGACCTCCCAGAGAACTTTATCCCTTGGAGAGAGGCTTGGTCCTTGTTTGCCCTGTCTGTTTCTTCTGCTGTCTTCCTGGAGGGCAGATAGTTGTGCATCAGCCATGAGATTTGGCCTGGCAAGCCAAAGTATGGGCATGGCCTTCCTTCTGAGTTTTCTCTCCATCCTTGGATTCAGGCAGTTTTCTCAACCAGGCCCCTACAAGCCTTAGGTCTTGTTCAACATATTTAGCAGGGGTGTATGGGTGTGTGTTGGGGGGTGTACTATAAAGGCACCAGACTTGGAAGAAGAGCTGGGTTCAAATCTTGCCCTTGCCACCTACTAGCTATGTGATCTTAGGCAAGTCTACTAATTTCTCTGAGTTTTTACTTCCTCCTTTATAAAATTAGGGAAATAGACCAGATTAGCAGTATGCAACCTGGGGTCCACAACTTTAAAGCATATATTTCGATAATTATATTTTATATAGATGTTTTTCTGCATAATTCTATTTTATTTTATGCATTCTTCTGAGAAGCATTCTTCTGAGAAAGGGTCCATAAGGACTTCTGAGAAGGAGTCCAGACTGCCTTAGGGGACTAAGACACAAAAATGGTTAAGAAACTCTGAACGAGATCATGTCCAAAGTCTTTCCCAGCTCGAACATTAGCTTATCTTCGTGATTTCATTTCCTGGAAAATTCCAGTTCTTAGCATTTAACTTTGCCACTAGTCTCAGGTTTTTACTTTCCACTACCTTCTTACAGCCCCTCACTGAGCCCCAGCTCCTTAGCCTCCTGATTTCAGAGAGCTCAGTTCCTTCTGTTAGATAGTTGCAGGGCCCAATCCCTAATCACATTTTCACCTTCTGTTGCTGCCATCATCACAACTGTATATACACAGTTCTGCCTTGTCCTGGTTGGCCTCCGAGGAGAGGGCTAGGAGCCATTAGGAGAAGTTGCAGAGAAATAGACATGAGCTTCATGTGAGGAAACACTTCCTAAAAATTAGAGCTGTCCAAAAGTGTAATGGGCTGGCTGCCTTTGGAGGGCAGAGGTCCCAGATCTAACCAATTCCCTAGAGCCTATGGTTAAATTTTCAGCGTGAGCATTTACTCCTCTGAAATTGGCAAATGTTACCAAACAGGGTTGTTTTTTTTTGTTGTTGTTTTGCTGATTATTTAGACTTAAGAAAGTGATAGAGAAAATGAGGATAATGTAGATTAAACCAGAAAATATCTTTTTTTTGAATTAGCTGTTAAATATTTACCTATACACCCGTGGTGTTCCCCTACCCCATGATCTCCTCTCGAATGCTTGATGGTCCATTTTCAGCATATTATAGAGAGGATTCCTATCCCGGTATAGGTTAGATTAGATGCCCTCTGAAGTTCCTTCCAACTCAGACTTACTGTAATTCTAATTTTGTGATTCCCTTATATCTGAGCCATCTAATATTTGAACAAAGGAGTTCCACATGCATGTTCATTTCTCTTGTAATAAACCTGGTTTTCACTTAAGTCCCGTGACACTGATTGCCTATTTGACAAAAGTCATTTTGTTTAGAAGGAGGAAAAAGCCAATTTTTTTTTGGTAACTCTTGTCAGCTGTGTCTCAAGGCGCAACAGCTGCTCAGTTCTTTGTACTGCCAGGCAGGGATCAGCCTAGGGACTCACCACTGGGGCTGCTGCCAGCTCTGGCTTGAGCAGGAAAATTTGGTTTGTCTCTTTCTCAGAGCCCCCAGAAGAGCATCAGGAACTCTCATTGAGGGAATCCCACTGAGGCTGTGGATACACAGTCCCCTTTGATAGCTCCCATGCCTATCACAGTACCTGACACACTTAATAAATGTTTATTGAATGGATGGATGGATGGATGGATGGATGGATGGATGGATGGATGGATGGATGGATGAATGCGCTGCTTCCTAAATTGAACTGCTAGATAATTCAACGAAGCCTTAGAGCAAGATCCACTATTTTGGCTGGTAATCACCGCACCCCCACCCCCACCCCATGTCAATAGATCAAGTACTAGGTGGGGATGAGAAGATTGCAAACAATTGGCTACTCCGGCCAGGCCAGCGTGGCAGGAGCTCCTGATGTCATTTCCTTGTTGGAACAGTTGAAGACTGGCAGGAACAGGGCCCAGCCTTGGACTCTGATCTGTGTTTCATCATCAAAAGAGGCACACTTAAGGCTCTCGCTGGCTGTGTTAGTAATTGCCAAAGCTTCTCTTCCTGGTCAGAATCATTAATTGATTTAGACAATTATTGAACTATAATTTTTCTATTAGCACAAGTGAGGCAACTGCCATCCCGGCCGAAGTAAATACCTAGTCCCTGTGCTCTTGGTTCAGACTTGAAATCCTGGAAGACTCAGAGATCAATGTACTTTTAGGGGTTTTTTGGTTTGTTTGTTTAACTGAATAAGTGAAAGGTCAAGTATGAAGATGTCCAGACTTGAGATTCCTATCCCTGAGTTGATCAGGTTCTCCTATATGAAATTAGATAGACATCAGTATTTCTCAGTCATTCATAAACCATCTTGGGATTGTAAATAACCTCATTGCACAATCTGCAAACTGCATGGAGGCCCTTGGTCTGGGAGCAGCTGGGTCTTGGAGGTATTTGCTCATAACCTTTCTTCTCACCACACCCGGAGGCTCTTGGGAGGAGCTGATGTTTGAACTGCTCTGCCAGGATGCTCTCTTTGTCAGGACTGGGGCTCTGCCGCCTTCCTGGGTCCTGCCACATCCTTCTCAGCTCGTGGGTACACAGGGAGAGAGACAGATCTCCCTTCTTGGGGACATGGTGCAGAGGACCTCAGTGGGAGATTTCAGCAGTGGCCTCTCTCCCAGAGGCCTGGATGTGTGGATCCTGCGTTTGGGGAGTGTAGGACTTTGATGCTGATGTCTCAGGCCCTGGGAAGATGGATAGACCGGGGGTTGGCAGAGTATTCAAACTCTTCGGTCCTTGGCTGCCACAGAGATCAAGATGGACAGGTCTGCTCTGTTTACAGGATGATACCATGCATCTTTCTTTCTTCACTTGGCTGACTTCTCTATTTCTGTCTGGTTTCTTGGTTTCTCTTACCTCGTCTCCTGTATCTTGACCTCCTGGTCTCCTGCATAGGTGAGCTTCCCTCTCCCCACCCCCACCTGTGCCACTAGTGCTGTCACCTAGTTTTGTGACCTTAAGGAAGTCACTCCCTCCTCTCTGAGCCTTAGTCAAACAAAGGGAGTAGAAAAAATATTGACTCTGGAATTCAAATCTCATTTCTAATGTGTGACCTTGGGCAAGTCATTCCTCCTCCCTGGGCCTCATTTCTTTATCTGTAATGAGAGAGACAGACTAAGTAAGTAGCCTCTGAGGTCCTTTCCAATGCTACACATAGGAACCCTGAGACCCCTTCTCGAATAGCTCAAGTCAAATTAGAATCGAGACAGTTGTTTAAGTGGAGACTGGGCGGCAGGTAAAGCTCTTGATTTTCTCAGGCTCTTGGGGCTGCTTCAGATCTGGAATAGGCAGGGGGATGGAGTGGTCAGAGGAACCCCTTGGGCTTTCTTTGTTCTTGTGTACTTGTAGTTCAAATGGTTTATTTTCTCTTTTTTTTTCTCTTTTCAATTCCTTATGCCGGCTCCCCTAAACTGGCTGACTGTTCCCATCCCAGAGTCCTGATAATACGGCTAACAGGCAGCCTCCCACAATGGCCATGTTTCTTAGGTTTGGTGAGATGTCTGAGGGCACAGAAGGGGTCTTAAGACTGCTTAGGCGCCTACCTCAGGGACCCTGGGTGAGTGAGTTCTGGTGTCTCTGTTTCAGTTCCTGAGGAAGCCCGAGCAGAAGGCAGGAAGGAAACAGAAGAGAACATCAGAGAGCCCACCCTATCCAACTACACAGGAGGACCACACTTTTTTGAATATCTCTTTGTGGTTTCTCTCAAAAGAAATCATTCAGGGGGTGATTACGAGCCCATGATAACCTACCAGTTCCCAAAGGTAAGGAGTATTTTGGTTTATTTTAGGATTCTTTGTGGAATGGGAGGAGTGGGGATGTTTCTCTGCCTTTCCTTGTTGACCTTGTTCACTTGATAATTCTTCCTAAACCCAAGCCTAATTTCTGCTGCTATCAGCAGCCCATGTGTGTGAACTCCCTTCACTGTCTGAACTGAGTCCCCCAGGAGGTACCTTGGACCTTCTTCCCCAGCAGGCATACCTAGGTCCTATGTCCCCTTCTGTCTTTCCCTGGTGCCCCACAGACCCCACAGAATACCCTTCAGATAACCTTCACCCTAGACACCCTTCCTGCCTGTTGCCACTGGGGGCCATGCTTTCCTGTGTGTGTTTGTGTGTGTGTGTGTGTGTGTGTGATCTGCCCGCTAGAATTGCCCTTCCTGCTAACTCTTCTTTAGAGGAGCACCTCAGGGTTCTTGTCCTTCTCTTTGCTGTGGTTGCCAATGGCGTAGAGCACAGAGGGCAAGAGACAGATGGAGAGAGACCGAGGCAGAGATTATGCATGTACATGTATGTTGGGGTTGAGAACACAAACGTTGGGGAAGCAGGACACTCCTGAGAAAACTGGCCGCCTTAGGGATGTTTTCTTTCTTTACATGGTACAAAAGATTCAGCAGAAAGATCCTTGGCTTTAGAGTCAGAGGTACAGGGTTCAAATCCCACTCCTGTGTGACTTTGGATTAGGTCCCTTCATCTCTCTGTTTCAGGTTCCTCACCTGTAAAAAGGGGTTTGATATATCGCCTCTGAGGTCCTTTCTAGGTTTATATCTATTATCCTCAGAGACCACCCTATGTAGATATTTCTAACACTCAGGATAGCCCTGGCCTCTATCTTCACTGTATGGACAACAGGGACATCAGCAAAATGGAAATGAAACTTTGCCCCCCCCCCAACGCCATTACCTCCCCACCTTGGGAAGACTAGGCCAGACTGGGAAGTCTCAGTCTTGGAAAATCCATAGCTAGGCCTCAGTCCAGGTGTTCATGCTATGAGCAGAGAAGGCTTTGGAACCCTGGGTCAGCAAGACAGCTGACCTAGGATCCCTGAGACCTCAGAAGCAAGCCAACTCACCAGCCTTCCTGACCATTCTCTTTCCCTTACAGCGAGAGAACCTGCTCCGAGGCCAGCAGGAAGAAGAGGAAAGATTGCACGGTGCCATTCCCTTGTTCTGTTTCCCTGACGGCAGCGAGTGGGCACCCCTCACTGAATACCCCAGGTATGGGCCCCACCTTGAGCCAAGGGGAACGGTGGAGCTTGAGAAAGGGTTAAGTAATATGTAAGAAGTAGCCTTCCCGCTTCCTTTTGGGAGGCTACTTCTGAGTCTGTTTTATATTTATTGGTAGGTATACACAGAGTTACAGCTGTTAAATTTTCAAGTGGCACTAAGACTCTTGGGACACCCTGTATATGGATAAGACAGATGATAGATATGTGTGTGTATATGTGTGTATATACATATATCACATGTATGTAAGCATTATAGAGCTAGATATACATGTCATACATATGTTTATGCATTTATAGTTTATGTATATGCATATTATATATATATATATATATTTTAAACTGGATCTATGATTCCATTGATATAGGGAGATCCTGGTGAGGAACGTCCTCTTCCGACAGATGGGTACTTTCTCTGAATTCGTAGTCTTAGAGAGATGCCTGGGGGCACCAAGAGGTTGGGACTGCCTAGGGTCCCACAGCCACTATACACCAGAGGCAGCACTTGAAACCAGATAGTCCTGACTTTGAGGCCAGCTTTCTAGCCACAACACCATATATAGCTTCTTCCTCCTTCCTTCCATCCTTCCTTCCCTCCCCCACCCCTCTGTTTTTCCCTCTCTTGTATCTCTTCTTCTCTCTCTCTGTCTCTATGTTTCTCCCTCTATGTCATCTCTCTTCCTGTCTCTCTGTCTCTGTCTCTCTCCTCTCTTGCCTCTTCTCATGTCGGTCCCTCTGTCTCTATGTTTCTATTTTTCTCTCATCTCTACTCCTCTCTATCTCTGTTTCTGTCTCTCATATCTCTCCTGTCTCTCTGAATTTCTCTCACACACATACATACACACATATATATATTTACATACCTTTGACATATACTTACATAGGTGTGTATGTGTGATATAATATACGCCATTACTATCTTCTTTTTGGAATTATTTCCCCAGTACTTATGAGTTTGCCTTGAGCTAGTCACATATTCTCTTATACAGGATCCCCACTGACCATAGCACATATTACTAAATCATAGAATCTCAGAGTTGGAAGGGATTTCACATGTCATTTAGTTAGAGTCCCACACCTGATGGAGCCAAGTTCACAGGCTCCCCCAAAGGGAAGAGACTAGAGTCTGCCAACTATAGTCCAACAAGATTGACTTTGGTTCCTGGCAAAATTCTAGAACATAGTATTAGAGGGATGATCAGTGAACATCTAGAAAAGGAAACAGTAATCACAAAGGGCCAAAATGGCTCGTTAAAAATGGGTCATGATAAATGAAGTTCATTTTTATTACAAGGGTAACTAGCCTGGGGGCATCAGGGGGATAATACAGTTTGGTTATAATACAGTTTACCTAGATTTTAAGAGAGTATTTGACAAAGTTTCTCATGTTATAGAGATGTGGGGTAGACATCTGAATAAGGAACCCTAGCTTCTTTCTTCTCAGTTCTGCCCTCTGGGGATAATGCAGAACTATTTTCCATGACAAATACTTATACATGAAGACAGCTATTATGTTCTCCCTGAGTTTTCCCTTCCCTGGGTTAAACATGTCCAATGTCTTTAATGAACCCTCACATGGCATGATCTCAAGGCCTTTACTGATGCTGGTTGGCCTCCTTTGGACGCTCTCCAGTTTGTCAGTGTCCACTCCAAAATGTGGCACCCAGAATTGAAAATAAAATGCCAGATGTACAATGCCTTCTAAGGTCCCTTCCAGCTTTAAGACTGGGATTCATCACCTCATTAGTTCTAGACACTAAACCTCTCTTACTGGTGCCCAAGATCACAACCATTTTATTTGCTGTGACTCATTGCTGACATATGTTAAATTTTGTGACACGTGAAAACTTGTAGCTCTTGTTCAGATGAACCATGCCTCCTTGATTTTTTCTTGTAAAGATTTTTGGCCCCAAATGTTTATCCATTAAATTTCTTCTTTTTAGATTTGGCCCAACATTCAAGCCTTTCTAGTTTTTTTTTTTTTTTTTGTGATCCCAGCTCTTAATTCAACGAGTTAGCTACCCCTTATAGTTTTGTTTATCTGAGAAGTCTATAAGCTTTTTGCTAAGTCACTGATAAAAATGTTAAGCAGCACAGAGGCCAGCCCAAATCTTTGGGGCATTACACTGGAAACCCCTTTCTGAGCTGACATGGATCCATTAATGATTACTTTTGGAGCCTGGCTGTTCGACCAGCTCTGCCTCCACCTAAATGTACTGCTATCTATCTCACATCTCCATAGCACAAGAGACTTTGTCAAATACTTTCTTAAAACCTAGGTAAATTATACTCTAACCTTCCTCCTGATGCACTAGTCTAGTAACATTTTTAATAAAGGAAATGCACTTCATGATCCATTCTTAATGAAGTCATGTTGGCTTCTTAATGATTACTGTTTGCTTTTCTAGATATTCATTAATCATCCTTCTAATAATATGTTTTAGAATTTTGCCAGGAAACAAAGTCGAGCTTGTTGGACTGTAGTTGGAGACTCTAGTCTCTTCCCTTTGGGGGAGCCTAGGAACATTTCTTCTTTGGGCATGGAACTCTAAGCAGCTGGACTAGCCAGCTGTCCCCAGGTTGTAAAGAGGGTGTGTCCCATTCCCTTCCATAAGCTACCCCACAAGCTATAATCATCCCCTTAGCTCATCCTGGAGTTTGCTGCCTGTTAGCAATGACCCCGGAATCTGCTTCAGTAACTGACATCGTAGGTGAGACTAGTCTAGGTGGGCAGGAGCCCAGCAATCTGGTTGTCAGCTGCTCTCCAACTGTAGAATCTACTCTGAAAATGTCACTCTCTTTCTCCCTTTCTCAACTTCAGGGAAACGTTTTCTTTCGTTCTGACCAACATGGATGGGACCAGGAAGATCGGCTACTGCAGGAGACTCTTGGTACTGCTTGACCATTCTGCTCCCCAATTTTCCTATTTCCTTTGCCTGGGTACCCCTCACAAATTCCCTTAAGTCTAGACTTTGGAAGGCGGGGTCCACCCCACCTGTGGCACCCTGCCCGAGGTCTCCAGAGGAAGTTTCCCGTACCACCCTGTACCACATCCCTCGCTAGGGTTGGGGTTGCAGATCCCCCAGTCAGCTTATCTTTTACTTTTACTTAAACTTTTACTGTTTAGGTTTCATCCTCATTGTGGCCACATTGTCTGTATCATTCTATACATTCTACACTGGAATCTGGTTCTTAGGTTCGGTTCCTGGTTCAGGAACTACCTTTAGTCCATGTGCCCCCTTACCTGGCTGGTCCTGTCTTCCTTTCCTATTTCCCCAGCAGTAAATAACCTTTAACATTTCCCATCTTGCTTCCATGAACGAGTCAATAACCATATAGTGACTACTATCCCTGAGCCATCCATAGCCAGCCCCTTCTCCATTTCTTCTCCTTTGCCTATTTCGTGAGCCAAAACCTCTGACTCCATTGCCCTCAGTTAGGGAGAGTTCGAGGAGAAGTTCCTGAGCTGAGAAATAGCCTCCTTGTCTTTGTCTGCAGCCCGCCGGTCCCGGCCCCCGGCTCCCAATAGTGTACTGTATCATCAGCTGCATCGGCTGCTTCGGCTTGTTCTCCAAGGTAGGGGTGGGGCAAGGATTTCCCAGCTGCCCAGCTGGGGCTTTGGGCCTGTTAATCCTGTTTGACGGCTCTTCTCTGCCCCTCTGCCCTCTCTGTCTGGCCTCAACCCCCTTAGAACTGCCTGTCTGGAGTGTGAGCTCAGAAATGCAGTTAAGGTGCCAGGAGGAGCTGCCTTCCATTCGGCTCACTTTTGGAGGGTGGGAGTGGGGAGAACAGGTGGGGCGGGGCAGAAGTTAGAGTAGAAGAAGAGAGGAGTGGTGTGGTCCATGTGGTCACAATAGCACCAGACCTAGAAATAGGGAACATGGATGCCTGTCCTGGTTCTCCCACTAATTGTCTGGCATAGGGCAAGTCACTTAATCTCTCCTTCAGAATGTTATTGATTAAGAGGCAGCCAGGGGACTCTGAATAGAGTGCTGGACTTGGAGTCAAGAAAACCTGAGTTCAAATTCGGCCTCAGATACTTATCAGCTGTGTGACCCTGGGCAAGTCACTTAACCTCTCTCTGCCTCAGTTTCCTGTAAAATGGAGATATTAATAGCATCTACTTCCTAGGGTTGTTGTGAGGATCAAATTCGTCAAGCGTTCTGCAAACTTTGACGTGCTATGCAAACGCAACTTATTATTGTTATTAGAGCTAGAAAGAACATCGGAGGTCATCTAGTCCAGTGTAATTTTAGGACTCAATCAGGGAGCAAGCACCACATCCCTAGGCAATAAATACCAGATCCAAGATTCAAACCCATTTGGAGTCAAACCCCTTTGACTCCAAATCCTCTGTGCCACACTATCACACCTTGTTCACACACACACACAGAGGAATAGATATCTCTATCTCTACACACATCTGTGTACACACATACATAGAGATAGATATATTGAGATATATCTACTGAACTCAAATTTTGTACATAGCTTTATAAATATTCTTATCTGCTCCTCACAACCCTGTGAGGTAGGGTTCTATTATAATCCTAATGTTACAGATGAGGAGGCTGAGGCACAAAGGGCTTCAGTGAATGAATTACCCAGATTCCCACAGCTACTACCTTTTGAACTATCCATTACACTAGGCTGAATTTCTGTGAAAAAGAAATAATCATTCTGCTCTTTGTGTGTCTTAGGGATGTCAAGAAGGTCCAATAAGACCAAAGAAAAACAGATTTAGGGCTCAAAGGGACGTTGGAAATCCTCTAGTCCAACCCCATCCTCTTACAGAGGCAGAAGATGAAACCCAGAAAAGCTCAGCAGCTTTGCCCCCATCACCTGGCTATTACTTGGATTTGAATCTGAGTTCCCTAATTCCAAGCCCTTTCCACTATTAGCACAATATATGTGAAATGACTTTTCAATGTAGCCTGATGACTGTCTAAATAATTATTATTTTAAGCAAGGTATTTATTCCCTTGAGGCGACACCTGAAAATTCCACCCTTCCAGCGTTATTGGTGCACTAAGCCTTTGTCATAAGGGAGGTTGACTTAATGCCCTGCAGAATGAGTACCTTCATGGTGGGGAGAGCAGAACTTTCTGGCATGAAAGAAAAAAGTGCATTTATAAAAAGCAACGTTCAAAAGGATTTGCACCTAGCCCTTGGGACTCCAGACCTCCATTGTATCACTCAGAAGCCTGGTTAGTTTAGCTCAAAGGCTCTTAACCATTTCTGTTTTATGGACCCCTTTGACAGCCTAGTGAAGCCTATGGAATCTTTATCAGAATGATGTTAAAGATAACGGAAGGCAATGATCGTTCCAGTCAGAGGCTAGTGAAAAGAAAGATGTAACTGTTTTTCCGATCAAAGTACACAGATGCCCTGAAATCGACACATGGACCTTTTGGCGGGGGGAGTCCATGGACCCCATGTTAAGAACTCTTGGTTTTAGTTGGAGTGGAGGGCCTAGAGAAAGGAGTGAAGACCTGTCAGGGGTCCTGAAGACATCAGAGGATTGGATGAAATCAGATAATTCCTGGGCGGGGGTTGGGGGGCAGGGCGGAGGCTTTGCCTCCTTTCTTTGAGTTTTCCAATCATCCCTGACTTGAATCTTCTCTACAGATCCTCGATGAGGTCGAAAAGCGGCATCAGATCTCCATGGCTGTGATCTATCCATTCATGCAGGGTCTTCGGGAGTCTGCCTTCCCAGCCCCTGGGAAGACAGTTACCCTTAAGAGCTTCATCCCTGACTCTGGGACTGAGGTAGGATGTGTGTACTCTCTGGAGACTCTACCCTTGTTGAAGAAAGAGTAGAGCGTGTTCCCACATCCCGTGCCAGCATCACTTGGGCTGATGTGTCCCTCTTTATCCTATCTCTCTTTATCTGTTCTCCGATCATTTAGATGTTCCCATTCAGTAGACTGGAAAACTGGAGGAGCCAGGAGTTTACTAGAGTTGGTAGCAGAAACTGTTCAGTTGTTTTCAGTCATGTCTGACTCTCCATGACCCCATATTGGGTTTTCTTGGCCAAGGTACTGGGGTGGTTTGCCATTTCCTTCTCTGCCTCATTTTACAGATGAAGAAACTGAGGCAAACAGGGTTAAGTGACTTGCCCAGAGTCACACAGCTAAGCCAGATTTGAACTCAGGCTTGGGAAGATTAGTCTTCCTGACTCCAGGCCTGACATTACCTACTACACCATCAAACACAAAATGGAATGAAGTATCTTGATCCCCCTAAGCCCACAAAGCTTCAGGCTTTCAGAAGTATGATATACAATGTACTCCCTGATTGAAGCTAATTTTCTTAGCATTATGGAGGCCACAAAGTAGGATGTTGCTTTCCTTTATCATCGTTCTTGTCTTTCTGTCCCATGTCCTCCTCTCTGGCCTCCTGTCTTTCTAGCACACATCTTCCTCACCAGGCCTCCTGACTCTTTCTCCTAGTCTATATCCCCCAAAGATACCATGACTTGGAGGGAGGTAACCGACCTGTATTCCCAAAGGCCAGCTCCATGATGACCTGGCCATGTTCTGGTGTCCCCTTGCAGTTCATTTCCCTGACTCGACCTCTGGACTCCCGCTTGGAGCATGTGGATCTCCGCTCCCTGTTGAGATGCCTAAGTCATGAGCAGATCCTACAAATCTTCGCCTCCACAGTCCTAGAGAGAAGAATCATCTTCCTGGCCGAGGACCTCAGGTAGGCCCAGCTGTTTCTAGATCCCATGTGTAGTGACCAGCTTCCCTGGCATTCAGGGACCAGATAGGGATTTCCGAAAAGGAAACATGGCAAAACATTCTTCGTCAGGCATCCTGCTCCCCAACTCTCTATTTCTCTAGGCCTTCAGTTTGGTACTTTAATCCTGGGAAAGAAAAAAGTTTGTCAAATTTGGATGTCCTGATTAGGCTTTCCATTTCTAAGCTTACAATCTATTTATCCTTGGCAAGAGGTTACCTACTTGCCTCCCATCCCAGTCTTGAGAAAGGCATCCAATTATTAAGGAGGTACCATGAATCACTGTGGTGGCAGATATAATTGTCTTCTGGGGGTACTTGGAACTAAGCCATTAAGAGAGGACATGACTAGGAGAGAAGGACATGGACCTTATGGAGTTTGAGCCTGCATTCACTGTCGACAGCTCTCAATTCTCTACATGGCCCCACTGGGATATTGACCAAAAAGAAAAACATAGATAAGGCCTCCGCCTTTTGGAAGGTGACAAGCCAATAGACTTGAATTCATGCCAGAGAAAAGAGAGAAAAAGCTGGGGCACTGACAGGCAGGTTAAGTCTAAGAGCCTTGATTCCAGTGTTGGGGGGAAGAGGGGAAAAAAGATTTGAGAACAAAATTAATTCAGTTCATCAATTTCTTAAGTACTTATCAGACAAAACACTGTGCTGGGTGCTGGGATGCAAGGATGAAAAATAAAAGTCTGCCCTCGAAGGACATGATGGCGTTAGGAAACAATGCACACAGACAGATCAGTATAAAACCAGGTTAACTGAGAAGAGAGAGCACCACCAACTGGAGATACCAAAGAAAAGCTACTGGAGAGGGCCTGGGGCTAGTGTTCTGAAAACTGAAGGGTGATTCTGGAAAACGAGGTGGGGAAATGCCTTGCTGATCCTTAAAGGACATGGCAGAATCATCTTCTTTGGAAATGGCCTCTCCAGCCCCAATGCCCCATGTACAGGAACAAGGAGGAAGAATTCCTGGCAGTGGCTGGAGCCAGGACCTTCTGCCTTTTCCTGTGTTCAGGAAGTGAAAGTAACTCCAGACACGTGTCTGGCAGCGACTCTGTGTGGCTCCCACCTCGGCTCTGGGATTTGAACAGAGCACAGAAGGAGGAGAGGGGCGCTAAGCAATATTTCTTCATTTCCTGTGTTTCCTTTCTCCCTCCCCCTCAACTCCTCACTAGACATAGGAACAAGAGGGAGCTTCCTGGCAGTCTCTGCTTGGCCCTAAAGTCTTCTGTGGAAAGAACCCACTATTTCCCATCATCGGGATCTTCCAAGCTGAATCAGGGAGGGGACTTCCCAGCCTGGCTGGGCTTTGGCCAAATGCTGAGTATTTCATTCCTTCTATCTCAGAAAGCCTTGGGTGGTTCCAAGAAATGAAACTGGCTTTTCTACCTGCTTGCCTATTGGCCTTCACCTAGGGAACAACCGGCAGTTGTGACCTAGAGATCAGTGAATGCTAGGGGGGAGCAACAATACGGGGAGGAAGTTGTGCTGTGGCTTCAGGAGTGAGTGCTCCAGGAGAAGGCTTTAGTTGGGAAGAGAGGAGGAGGCACCTCTATGGGACTTTCCATCTAGGAAGGGTTGGGTGGAGTATTCCTGGAGTTTCCCAAGGTCATCTGGGTGCCAGCCTGAGCTTCTTAACCCTAGGTCTAGACTTAAGGAGCCAAAGCTCCAGCTGGTTGTTTTCTTAGGTTATAGGGTTAGGGGAAAGAGAAAGAGAAGGAGGACATAAGGGGAAGGGGAGGGGGAGCAGAGAGCCCTCAGGTAGAGGGTGAGTAGAAGGAGATGGAGTGGACACACTCCATGACCCCATAGTCTACTTCACACACCGTCTTACTGACTTTGGTTGATGATGAACTAGTGTGAGGGAAGGGAAGGTTAGGCACAGGCCTTTCTATTGAGCCCTCTACACAGCTCTGGTGAGTGGCAGCAGCTGCTCTCGCTTACAGCCTTAGGAAGGCATTCCATATGTCTACCATCTTGCCCTTCTCTCAACCCCTTCCATTTTGACCCCACCAATTATTAGGCCTGTTAAAACAATGACACTTGGGCTTGGGAACATGGGATTTAGAACTAGAAGAGACCTTAGGAGATTGTCTAGTCCGGGGTCCGGGAACTTTTTTGTAAACATTCTGATAACTCTATTTCAATATAATGGGTTTCCTCTGTAATCCTATGCATTTGATTTTATGCATTTAAAAACATTATTCTGATTAGGGTCCCATAGGCTTCACCAGACCCTCTCCACGACGTGAGAAAAAGTTAAGAACTTTGATCTAGTCTCCCATTTGACAGATAAGGAAACTGAATCAAAACAAGATTAGGTGAAATTTGCACAAGGAAATAGTAGCTGAGCCAGGATTTGAAAAAGCCAGTTGTCTGACTAAAACCGACTCCCTTTCTGCTCTGCTATATATGTTTCCTTATATTGG
The DNA here is from genome assembly GCA_028646595.1 of Phalanger gymnotis. Lineage (NCBI taxonomy): Eukaryota > Metazoa > Chordata > Mammalia > Diprotodontia > Phalangeridae > Phalanger > Phalanger gymnotis. The sequence continues at coordinate 53,571,716 of CM053627.1, forward strand.
CAAAAGCAAAGAAGCAGACTGAGGCTGCTTCTGACTGAAGTTGGGGAAGTGGCTAGTATCCCCTGGCAAGCTGGTGCTGCCCTGGCCTGCCAGGCTGGACTCTGGCTGAGGTGGGCAGGTTCCACCCTGCACTGCAGCATTCTCTCATGTTGTCATCCCCAGCACGCTGTCCCAGTGTATCCATGCTGCTGTCGCGTTGCTCTACCCCTTCAGCTGGGCTCACACCTACATCCCGGTGGTCCCCGAGAGCCTCCTGGCCACCGTCTGCTCCCCTACTCCCTTCATGGTTGGAGTTCAAAAGCGGTTTATTCAGGAAGTTCTGGACAGCCCTATGGAAGAGGTATGGTTTCTTCCTTACAAAACACCCCTACTTTACTTTATGATGGAGTGAAGGGACACCACCAAGCGCATCTAGGGGCATCACACCCTGGCCCTGGGGAAAGACAATTCCCCATTCTGACCCAGGGAAAAGGGACTATACTCACAGTTCATGGTATCTCCCCTGAAAGTGACTCCTGGTCCCTAATGGTCAAGTCTACACGGTAGAAACACTACCAGAATTTTTTCCAAGTACCTTGGAAGTGTGCCAATTGCCCTTATCACCCACATTAAAAAATCTGGGGTTGGTTTCTAGCCTAAGAATTTGAGTGGTTATCACCTGAGCCATTGGGTGGGCTAACTGAATTAGTTCAGAATACAAGCTAATGAGGACATGAGTTTGAGTCTCTTGTGAGTTAGATACACTCTTTCCTATAGCCACAGAGGGAACCCCACACTAGCTGGCTTTCTTACAAACGCCGCCCTTTAACTATCCCTACCACTAGAAAAAGATTTTTCCTACTGAGAGTGGGTCAGAATGCTTCTCTATAGAGGACATTATTATAACTTAAACCAATGTTGTTCTTTGTTTGTGTGTACACTGGCTAACAACAGATACACCCTATGTAGATAGATGTTTCATGAACCCCAGTTTCCTACAAGTAAGTTATTGGAATTGTTATGGATCCAGCTCTGCACAGGGGGTTCCCCATTTTAAAAATGAAGAAACTGAGGCACATTTTATAGCTGAAGAAACTTAATCGGCCAGTGGTTGAGCTAAAGGAAGACCCCAAGCCCCTCTGAGACTTAGCTTGTCCTTGGATTATTTACTCAAGAGCATATAACTAGAAAGCTGGTCTTATACTCACTTATTTCTCTTCCTTCTCTCTCCCCATGCAAATTCTGTTCTGCTTATTTGGATGCCAATATTCTCATTTAGAGAACAGCTTTGATCTCATGACCTGAGGGTGGAAGTAAGCAAGGACTCCCTATGTGTTGTGCAATAAGATAAAATGTCCTCATTTCTGAGGTTTTGAAATTTCCTGATTTCAACTCTAAGGTGTCCAGGAACTGTGGCTTTTCTGGATGCCAGAGAGGAAGCAATACCCCTCCTTCCACTGATTCCTTCTCTCCCTCTTCCCTCTCCCCCGCCCCCCATGTACATACATGTAGAGTCTCACCCACCGTGCCAAGACTCTTGGCAGCTTTGCAGAACCTGCCAATGAAACAAGCCAAGCAGGGGGAGGAATCCCACCATCCTCATAGATTACAGTTTTTTAAGAAGCCGCATATAAAAAAGAACATATCAGAATGTTAGTCAAGTCAACAAGCATTTATTAAATGTTTACTATATGTTAGGCACTGTGCCAAGCACTGGAGATACAAAGGAAGGTATAACACAGTTCCTGCCCCCAGGGAAGCCGACACTCTAATGGGAGAAACAAACTGAAGACAAAATGATGTACAAATAAGATCCATTAAGTACACATAGCCTGGGAGGGGGAGTCTCAAAGGACTGTTCCCCCAAACTAGGCCAAGCTCCCCTGCAGAAACACGTTCAAGACCATTCAAATGTTTATGAACCCTAAACCTGATCTAGTGGTTGTTTAAAAAAACCAAAACAAAACTGCGATAATAATTGGCCTAGGGAGCAGAAGTGTGATTTCACTGATGGAGGGAACCCCTGACTGCTGCAGGCCCCAGTGGTCCTCCCTGCATCTTAGAGCTGCTTGGAGCACTGACCTGCCCAAGCTCAGACTTGAACCCAGGCTTTCCTGGCTCTCAGGCTGTCTCCTTATCCTCTTTGTCCTTCTGTCTCTCTATAAAGCACTATATAAACAGTAGTAATTGGTTTATTTTTGGTCTGGACATCTGATTTTATTGGTGTACGGAACTCCCAGGATGGAAACTCTTCCCGACAATGCAGATTGTTAACTCTGATTTAAGAGTTTTGAGGATATTGCCCGAGGCACTGGAAAGTTAAGTGAGTGACCCAGAGTCACACAGCAACGGTAGGATTTGAACTCAGGTCTTCCTCTAAGGCTAACCCTCCTCTATTCACCATGTCACTTAGCCTTTCATCAAGTATTATCGTTATCACCCCAAGCCAGTCCTTGATTCCTTGATGACTTCTTTTTTTTTCCTGGAACATGTCTCCTCCTGTCTCTCTGATCTCCTCCCCAGCTTCTGTGTCATAGGGTAGGTCAAGCTCCACAGAAGTTAACGAGGGAGCAGGATTGGGCAGATTTTATCTATCTAGGGCAGGCTTTTGTCTTCAGCCAGAAGAGTACTAAGGTTTTCCTGGGGCTGGAGGCATGGGCCCAGCCACAGGGGTAGAAGGGGAAGGGCAGGGAAGGGAAGATGCATTTTTATGATACCTGCTGTGTGCCAACTTCTGGGATAAGCATTTAACAAATATGATCTAAGATGAGAATTTGGAAGTAGTTAAGTCCCTCTGAGGATAATTTCCTGTTTGTTTCAGGTTCTGCTGGTGGATCTGTGTGAAGGCATTTTCATAAAATCAGTGAGTCAAATACCCCTGTCCACTATCCCTCCCTCTTTATCACTCCTGTGCCTTTCCTCTGACCACTCAACATATGTAGATTGGGCACCAACTGTATGTAAGGCGCTCTGCTAGATTCTAGGGACGGGAAGAAGTTTCCAAGACACAAAGTTCTTGCTCTCCAGGAACTTTACGACATTCGTACAATAAAAGTGACATCAAATAAGTGCCATATGTATAAACAAAAGAGTTATAGGAGGGAGAACTTTGTTAGTCTTTTTTGGAATCAGATGCAAACTGGAGCCTTTAAAGGAAAGCTGATGTGATCTCTCCCAGGCCTGGATGCATGTTGTGGAGCTGGGGGTAATGGACAGAAATCTGTATTCCTTTCTTCATCCTCTCCTCTCCTTTCTTTCTCTTCTTTCCAGCTTTTTTTCTCGTTTTCTTCTCCCTTCCTTCTTTCCTCCCTCCCTTCCTTCCTTCTCTCCTTCCTTCTTTCCCACTGTTTTGGAGAGATTTATTTTTTAGGAGTTGTAATGGGTCTGGATCTGTGATTTCATCAGTATAGGAAACTTTTTTTTATATGGAACAGAGACTTTTTTCACTGAGGATTATTGGTGATTTATCTTTCACCTATAGTTACAAAGTTGTTTAGGGCAAATAAAAGGTTGTGATTTGCCTGTAGTCACAGAGCTAATGTTTTTAAAGGCATAATTTGATTTTCCACTCTTGCCAATCTTCTGCTGGCCCCCTTCCCTGCCCCCCCACCCCTTCCCTCCTCTCCCTACCTATCCCCTTTGACCTAGGAGCTAATTCTTAATTCTCCCCTAGGTTGGAGATGAAGGGGACGTCTTGCCTCCCAAGCTGCAGAATGACATTTTGTCTTCTCTTGCCCAGGGGAGTAATGACTTGCAGAGTAAGTCCGAGAATCCCACCTCCTTCCTCCAATTTACCTTTTTGCTTTCTCTCCTCAGCACTCCAGATCTGAGAGTATCCAAGAGAAATTGGGCCCTCGACCATGAGACAGGCTCTCCTGGGGGGGAAACATCATTCCACTTTACAAAACCCTCATCAGGCACTATGGTTCCAGGGCCACAAAACCTGTGGGCCAGATGTCCTTGCTTCCCCATTGTCAAATGGCCAAAGAGAGAACCCGTGCCCACCCTCCACACCTCCCACTTAAATTTGCAATCCTGAGACACAAAGGAACTCAATCCTTAGTGAAGGCCACACTCACCATACAGTCTGTACAGCTCTGTTTCTTCTTTCTGGGTAAAAGGGACAGTGAACGACCCTATCTTGAAAAGATCTCTATGTCCTTGCAGCTTTGGAGCAGGTCAACGAGCATGTCTCAGGTCCTTTCATGCAGTTCTTCATCAGAACTGTGGGCCACTATGCCTCCCACATCAAGCGGGGGCCAGATGGGCAAGGCAACTTCCAGGAGAGAGCCTTCTGTAAGGCCCTGTCCTCCAAAACAAGCCGCAGGTTTGTGAAGAAATTTGTAAAGACACAGCTGTTCTCCCTTTTTATCCAGGAAGCAGAGAAGAGCAAGACACCCCATGCAGGTGAGCACTTCCAGGTGAACCCCAATGTAGGTTTGGATGATCCAGTTGTCTGGACCAAGGCCCAGATCAGAGAGAGAGAGAGAGAGAGCATGTGTATGTGTGTGTGCGCGCGCGTGTGCATGCCATTGAGATGGGGAGGACACATGGAAAGGAAGGTGGAATTATCTGAGAAGGCAGCGTTTACCCAGAAGCCTGGGAGGCGTCCTAAACTCTTCTAGGAGGGTGAACAGAGTAAACATCTGGAAACTGCTCTCTGTGGTCCAACCTTTTGAACAGGTCCTACCAACCTGTCTGTAGGCAAAAGGTCTCCTTTCTTGCCAAAATTTAGGGCTAGGGGAGCCATCCTTATTTCTTAGCCTTGATGGGCTACTTCTCTCATTGGTTGATTCTTTCCATTTTGGAGAGTGGCCCAGGTCAGCCATTTCAATATTGGTTCCACTTCCAACTTTCAGGACTTCAACACCATAGCCCAGCTTGGGTACCTCCTCTTCCCTCTCTCTTACTTTTCAGCTCTTTTTACGGGTTATCTTCCCTATTGGAATGTAAGTTCCTTGAGGTTGGGGATTAGTGCTTTGCAAAGTGCCCAACACATAGTAAGTGCTTAATAAATGCTTGTTGCCTGCCTGCCTGCCCAAGCGGAGAATCACCATCAGACTCACTGCAGGCTGTAGCCCTTCTGGTGTTGCAAACCCCTTCACCCCTTCCTCTCCTCCCCTAAAGAGTGTCAGTCGCTTGAGGGCAGAGACCATGTTTTTGCTTTTTTTTTTTTGTATCCTGAATGCTCACTACAGTACTAGACTCAATAAATGCTTGTTGATTAGTTGGTCCTTGGGCAGATTCTTCAGAACCGCAGGATATAATTGGACAAAGGCTCAGACCCACTGTCTATAATGGACCCAGGGATCTGAGTGTTCCTTAGACCCGTCCTCTGTGCCTTGAGAGAAAGGACGAGAGAGGGAATTAAGAACTCCCTGGGAAGGATTTAAGAGGCACGTGCCCCGGGTGGGAGGTTAGAGAGTGGGTATTTTCTGCTCATGTGGCATACGTGTGTTATCTGACAGGCATGTCTGGATTTACAGGGTACTTCCAACAGAAAATCATTGAATATGAGAAACAGAAGAAACAGAAGAAACCGAAGGAAAAGACTGCGAAATAAGGGATGTGGGAGGCAGGAATGACAGCCTGCAGCCCAGCTCTGTCTGGCGTGGACTTGGACTCTGTCCTGAGCCAGAGCTGGTTTGGTCTCAGGACCCCAGCATTGCCAGTTCGAGGATGGGTTACCTTTGGCAGCCGGGCCCTGTTTGAACCTGGTACTTGGGAGCTAGTACCTTGGCATTTTCACAGGGCCCAGCTTTTTCCTTCCCAAGAAAAGATCCCAGGACTCTAACCCCTTATTTTCTGGAAGGGGGTGCCAAGCCGGGCAGTGATTAGGTAATAGCTGCTGTGACTCCTCTGGGTATTCTCTGTCCTAGAAATTCTGAACCTGGTGCTTTGCTCCTTCCTTAGGGACTACTGTTCTCAGTATCCAGTACAAGAAGCACAGAGAACAACTCTCACCCAAAGGTCCAAGCCCTTAACAAACCTAGCCCGTGAGAATGTGAATAAAGGTGGAAAATGTTGGTGTTATAAGGCATCTCTCTTCAGAATCCCAGAGTTGGAGAGCATGGCCTTCCACAATTTCTTCCAGAATTATTTGATATTCAGCACTTCCCTTTATGCTAATAGCTACAGATTATTGGTTGTCTGTGTTGATGGACAGTGTTGGTTCTGATGAATCCTCCATTATGGCCCAAGCATTGTTTGCCTTCTTTTCCACCCACGTGCGTTATCTGAGCTCTGGGGTTAGAGAGTGGGACCCACTGAATGCCTACACCATGGCCAGCTCCTTCCTTGGGGGATGGCTGTGATTTTAGCCAAAAAGTGTTAAGGGAACTCCAAGGGAGATTTGTCCCTGGGCAAAGGTCTCCACCGTTGGTGATAAACGGAAAGGAGGCTTTGGAGTCTGAGGATGCAGGTTCAAACCTTTCCTTAGCTGCTTTGTGTGACTGTGAGCAAGTCACATTTTCCCCACCCATAAAATGGGGGAGCAGGAGATGTTGGACTGGATGAACGAGAGTCCTTCCCACCTTCAAGTCTATGATCTTATGAACAGAACCAGCTCAAGTCTGCAGGACCCAGACTTTAGGCTGGTGCTCCCCAACAGTGGTGGGACTGGCTCTAGTATGGGCCATGGGAGAGTGGGGCATGGAGGGGACTGTTTAGTGTACTCTCCCTGCCTTTAAGGGTAACCTAGAGTCCATGAGAATGCCAAATGTGAAACATTCTGCTTTGCCCCTATGCTCACTTACCAGTTTAGTGAGACAAGTGAACGAAGCCAGAGAAAGCTGAGAGTAGGCACCTTTAGGTATTACAGAAACAATTAACTCTCAAGGAAAACAAGAAAATCTAAGTAAGGGAAAAGAGATATGCCTAAGAACTCTCATTTTCATTGAGGTGGGGGCAGGGGGTGCTGATATCCCATTTCCCCATCAATCTAGCCAGTCTCCATTTGTGGATACTATCTCTTGATTGACCTGAAACAAGCCCAGTTCAACTATTAAATGTTTCTTGTGATGGCTTTTTGTCTAAGAAAATAGGATCATAGAAAATGAAGAGCTGTAAATGATTTTAGAGGATGGTCGCATGCAATCTCTCACCTCTATGGCAACTGACAGGACGTTCACCCTCCGCCCAGATGCTTCCTATGTATGGAGAACTGACTTTGGAAATTACCACCCTAGACTTTCAAATTGTGTCATTGACATGAGGGCACCTAGGTGGCACAGTTAATGGAGCACTGGACACGGGAGGCAGGAGGATCTAAATTAGAATTCTGATTCAGATTCTAGCTGTGTGACCCTGGGCAAGTCTCCTATCATCTGCCTCAGTTTATCTCTAAATGGGGGTAATAATAGCACCTCCCCCTCAGGGTTGTTGTGAGGATCAAACAAGATAACACTTTGCAAACCTTAAAAGCACTAGGCCTTAGATAATCCGCAGTCCATGGTGGGAACCTTAACCCTAACGCACCTTAGTGTTAGGGTTACATATTAGGCCTCTAAGGCCCAGTAAGCACCACAATATACGCCAAATTAACTTTCAAGACTAGTCTGCCCTTTTAAATAAGTAATAGAATATTAAATACTAGTTACTGAGCCACATTAACATGAGTACTCAATTAGGGTATATTTCAAATGAGATCGTGTCTAAATGAGTCTGGGATGGAGAGACATCATGTATCAGATAAGTGAACACTTGCCAGCTCTATCCAGGAATGGGTCTAGAATGTGCACATCAGAGCTGGTCCTAAATCTGTGCTATGTCAGTTAGTAAATAAACACTTGCTGAGTACGTGCTACATACTAGACATTGTGCTACATGCTAGGGATACAAAGAAGAGCAAAAGGCAATTCCTATTCTTAAGAAGCTCACAGTCCAACAGAGGAGACCCCAAACAGCTATGTAAATAAGCTAGATACAGGAGAAACGAGAGATCATAGAGGGAAGGAACCAGAATTAAGGAGAACCAGGAAATGCTTACTGTAGAAGATGGGATTTTGGTTAGGAAGTAAAGGAAGCCAGGGAAGCCAAGAAGCAGAGATGAGCAGGGAAAGCATTCCAGGCCTGGGAGACATCCAGAGAAAATGCTTGGAAATGAGAAATGGAGTTTCTTGTTTGAGGAACAGCAAGGAGGTCAGTGTCACTAGATTGAAGAGTAATGGGGTAGGGAGTAAGGTGTAAAAAAAAACCAGAAAGGTAGGGGCGGGGACAGGATTTTGCACTTGACCCTAGAGGTGATAGGAAGGCATTGGAGTTTACTGGTTAGGGGGAGTAACATAGTTATACTTGCACTTTAGGAAGATCACTTTGGTGGCTGAGTGGAGGATGGACTGGAGTGAGGAGAAACTTGTGGTAGGCCAATGAGCAGGCTACTCTAACAGCACAGGCATGAGAGGGGCTGCACTAGGGTGGTGGCACGTGTCAGAGAGACTGTATGTGAGATGTTATGAAGGTAAAACTGACAGGCTTTGGAAACAGATTGGATAAAGTGGGTGAGAAGTGTATAATGGCATGTAGATTATGAGCCTGGGAGACTGGAAGATGGTACCCTTGATAGTAATAGGAAAATTAGGAAGAGTGGAGTATTTTGGGGAAAAGATGCCGGGATAAGTTTTGGGCATGTTGAGTCTAAGATATCCCATAGGCAGTTCAAGCTGCAAAACTGGAAGTCAACTGAGAATTTAAGCCTGGATAAGGTTTGAGAATTATCAGCGTAGAGATGATAGTTGAATCTATGGCATTAATGAGATCACCAAGTGAAAGCGTGTAGAGGGAGAAAAGAAGAGGGCCCAGGACAGAACTCTTTGGGACAGCTAGTTATTGGATACAACACAGATGAAGAAACAGCAAAGGAGACAGAGGAGCAGTCAGACAGAACTGGGCGGGAGTAATGTTGCAAAAGCCTACAGGGTGTGAAGACGTGGGTGACTGACAATGTCAAAGGCTGCAGAGATGTCAAGCAAGAGGATTATCATTGGACTAGGCAACTAGATCATTAGTGACTTGGAGAGGGCAGATTGGCTTGAATGACCCCAGGAACCAGTCTGTACAGTTAAGAAGAGGATGAGAGGAGAGGAAATAGAGGTGACGGAAGGCATCTGGGAGAGGTGAGTTGGGAAGAGGAAGCTTTCAGTGAATGACCTCCACTTTGTGAAAGAAGCGAGGTTCTCAGCTGGGAGGGTGAGTGAACTATGCGAGGTTTCATGAGGGATGAAAAGATCTGGAAGAGAAGCCTTGGGGAGTGGGATAGTGAGTCGACTACAGGAAGCATTAAAAAAAAAAAAAAGACTGTCTTAATGCGGTGAGAAGCACAGTTTTGTGATTTTTATTAGCTTTGTTTGGACACATGTGAGAAGCAAAGGCAGCAGATGGTGGGAGTAATCCAAGACTGAGGCTGGGCAGGGCAAGATCAGTAATAGGATAAGGGGCAAGGGATTCAAAAGAATGAGTGTCGAGTTGAACTGGTTCACAAAGGGGAGAGTGTACTCAGTGCAGGTATAGAGGACTGGGAAAGAACTGGTGGAATGAAGAACTGGAGGAGGTTGTTAGGCAGGGGGAGGTGGAATGACAGTAGGTTTTGATTGGATAAGAGAATTTTGAGGCTCATGAACATGGAAGTGGAATGATGGCAAGATCAAGGGTATGTCTATATCTGAGATAGGGTGGAAGGGTAGGTCATAGGAAACGAGCAAGTTAAAGACTGGGGGGGATAAAAATGTTTCAGGGAGTATCGATAGGTGTGTTGGAGTCCCTTAGTATGATGGCAGGAGCTGGGGAGGAATAACTCTGAGCCAGTCACAGAATATAACCTCTCTCTGAGCTACTGGTATGAATAGTGATGTCTTAGAAAGATCCTACACTAGGACTACCTCATGCTTTATATACTATTACATATAATTACTAAAGCACCTTACTCATAACCACCCTATGAGTATTATCACCCCCATTTTACAGATGAATTAACCATCCTGCTTAACTCACATGGGCTTTGAAGAGCAAATGCAGCTACTGACAATCCAGAGTAATGAATAACACAGATTCCACGAACAACTGAAATTCAGATAAGGTAAAAAATGTAGTTTAGTTAATGGTTTAAAGCTTTTCTGTTAAAGGGCCTTGTACTAGTCTCTCATTCCCCTCATAAAACAGTGAAAACTCTTCTTGTAAAAACACTGGGACAGGGATACAAAAGGGCATCAAATTCTAACTGTATCTTAGCTATTCTAAGTGAAAAGCAAAAAAAGTAACCCCATTGATTACTTTATTTATGGAGGGCTTTGGTATTTCTACATGGCCAGTTCTTGAAAGGGTAACAAGAGCCTTTTAAAAAAAACTCTTCACTCCTCCCACGAGTCAGCAAAATGTTTACATAACACAGAAGGGCCACAGTACAGATGAAGACAACACAACTCATAGAATTTCCTTATTTATTAAAGAGCAGAAATAAATTTTGCTTAAATTTCATACAAAAAACAAACATTAAAACTTAGTTTTTAAAGTCTTTCCACTGGAATAAAATTGAGAAATAAGTTGGCTTTTAGATAATATATTTATTTAAAAAAATAAAAGTAATTGACAAAAGATACCACATTATACTTCATGCTGAGGCTGTCCCCAAGCCCAGAAGGCCGTCATTCGTTCCTCTGTAACACTCGGCCTTCCCCAGTAATTGTAAACACGGGAACCCCTTCAACCCAGTCTCACAGTCTCCAGCACTAGCTCAGCTACAGGAGCCAGGGGGATCTCTCTGTGCCATGAGCTGAGATCCTTTGTAAAGAAAATCTGAGTGAACACTAAACAAGTTATTTCACTAAAAGATGATGATTTATTAAAATTATAAAGTAGCAGTCTTAGGTCTGTAAATAGTTTACATCGGAAATTTTCCATTGTTGCAGCTCTGCTCCCCAGGACAAGTTTATTCAGTATTCAAAGGTAATGACAAAGACAAGGCATTATTTCCTGCATGCTTTCTTGGGCCAAAACCAGTAGGACTACATGTATGTTTTACAGGATAGGACTTGGAATTCCCCCTTCTCACAGAGGCTAGTTAAGGAGTGTTACCAAGAACGAAGACTAGAAGTTATACAACATTGATTATTATAAATTAGATTTGTTCTTATCCATCCCCATTCTCCTCGATATTTTCTGACTCTTTCCTGCAGAAAAATCTGCTTCCTATTTCTCATTACAACAATTAAGTCACTAATGATGATTAGAATGTGCTGTGGAGGCCTTGATTCTGAAGACATTTATGCGCAGGTGGGAAGCAATCTGATTGCAGACACTGACACAGTAGCGAATTAAATCAAATAAAGAGAAGACCTGAAAGGAAAAGAGCTTTTTAGAGTCTTGCAAAGTGTTTGGACCCTCCCTGGACCATATGAAAAAATATCAAGGCATCTATCTCTTTACCAGAATCACACTTAATCTCTAAAAAAACCAAATGAAAAAATTTTTTACATGTTCCATTCCTTTAACAAGGCAGTTAGTATTTGCAAGCCACATTACTAGTCCTGGTGTGCAGCTACTGAATGTAGGGATCAAATAACAGTATTAAACAGACATACATTATCGTTAAGCCCAGGAACAATATTTCACAAAGTCCTAGAGGCATCATCATGTTCTGACGGTTCCAACCTAATTCACATTCATTACAAATTCAATCAATAAAAAGCTTGTGTGCCTTATTATTAGATAAACCTAGGAAAACTTTGGTTCAGTTAGAAATTATAGACTGGCCCCTCAAAATGAAGTTACTTTTACTTACCAGAGCAATCCAAAGTACAATATATTCATCAATAAAGCTGTTGAAGTATTGGTCCAGAAACAAAAGGGCAGGACCTATGAAGGCTGTGTCATGTAGACTCATTTCACTCTTGGTCATGTGTGCAACCTGTGAATAAAAGAGAATTTGGCAGGGTACCTTCACGTTGGCTAACAGTGTGGTGACAGAATTTAGTTTCGGAGATTATTCAGCTGCACAAACAAAAACAAAAACTTATCACAGAGGAAGTAAGTTTCATTATTTCAATGATCTGTTATTTTCCACAATTCCTCTATGACTTAGTAAGTCTTTTAAGATTTGCAGTACACTAAAAAACTATAACACGTGGGAATGAGCCTCTGGAAGGCTAGGCTGTTTCTCAGACAACAGACTCTCACTGGGCCCACCTTCAAAACCTTTCTAGCTTGGAGAATCTGCCACAGCTTAGTCCCTGGACTATTGTTTCTGAAAGTCACTATGATGAGGCATCAGCAGGGTTTTGGTGGTAGTGAGCCCCAAATAATTAGAGCTATGCAAAAGCAGGGGTGGGTTATCTCAGGAAACAATGAATTCCCCCTCCTAAGAGTCTTCAAACAAAAACCAGATAACCACTTATGAGGTATTTTGTAGAAAGGAATCTTCTTTCAGGCATTGGTTGGATCAGGCCTCCAAGGTGCTTTCCAACTCTGAAGTTCTTTAATTATATGTAAAGTTCTTATCAGGTCACTCCCCTATCAATGAACTCCAATGGCTCCCTATTACTTATAGGATCAAATATAAAGTTGTCTGGTTGGCATTTAAAGCTCTTCAAAATCTTGCCCCCTTTTCCTTTACCTCACTCGCCTCTCCTAATTTCACAATCTAATGCCCATGATCTATTTGTCCAACCTTGAAGATGACACTCCAAGCCTAGAATGCTCTGTCCCTCATGCTGGCCTCTCAAGTCTCCCTGGCTCCTTTCCAGACTCAGGTGACACCCTACTTTGTGCAGGGGGCCTTTCCTAGACATGCCCTGCACCTCTTTTATGTACCTGTCTTATGCTCCCTGGGGGCAGGGCTGTTCTTGGCCCCAGTTCTTAGCCCAGTGCCTGGCACAGAATCAGCACTTAATAAAATGCTTACTGACTGATATGATTATAAAACTCTTGTTTTGTGACCCATTCCCAAGGAAGACAGGGATAATAATACTGGCTGATAGTAATTCAGGGTTTTATAGTTTACAAACTAATTTTTTCTCCCTCAACAACCCTAAGGTAGGTAGTGCAAGTATTACTGTCCCCATCTGACAGATAAGTCAGCTGATATTCACACAAATAAAATGACTCGCCTGAAATCACAAATCAAACGGCTGAACTGAAACTCAAATCCTGGTCAGGATGCAAAATGACCCAGATGAGCAAATTCTTCCACTGCCACCAAATGAAGCTGTGATTTTGTACACCCTTCCTTCCGGCTTAGCCTGTGGTTTCTTAACCTTGTGCTGCTCTGGACAAGGATAGTCTGAGGCCTGAGACAAAGGATCAGAATGCAAGCCAGCATCCTACAATGGAGGACAGGGGTGGTGGTATGTGTGCAGAATAGAAACAATGGCACATATAGGTCACTAAGGTCAGAGGACACTTACCTGGCTGGGAAAACTAAGGTGTACGTGAAGACAGAAAGGGGAGAAGGCAGGTCTCTCACTCTTACATATGGAAAATGTAGAAAGGGAAACAAGTTCTTTCCTAAGAAACCAGCTACCTGCAGATGGCACCATGACAGACAGGGATGGCAACTCTAACTCAGGACCCAGGTCCAGGCCTACTACAGCTTTGAGCCTGCTCTAAGGGTGGTGCTCCCTATTAGCAAAATGAGGTATTGTCTAAATCCATGTTCTTAAATTTGGGGATGCAGTGACATTCCAGGAACTGCAGCTGTAGCTGCAGGACAGTGGGAAAATATCAACTATAACATTGCATCTACTATGTTTCAGGCATGGCTCTTAAGTGCTAGAGATACAAAGGCGCTCACGGTCCACTGGGTGGAGGCATACCTTTATGATGTGCCTATCTTTAAGATACACTGTGAGAATTTGGAAGAAAGGGGAAATGGGCTTGAAGGAGTTCGCAAGGAATTGCAGGGAAAAAAAAAAACCCACAAGAATCACTGACTTCATATACAGGAAAATTGAAACAAACAAAAATGAAGTGTCTTGTTTTGGTGCTTACCACAAGCTTGTTAGTGATTTTAGCAGCTACAAAACCAAATGTCAGTATATAAAGACAGGGATGTTTTTCGAAGAGTTGAACAGCTGACTTCTTGTAGATCATTGCTGCTAATGTAATCACTGATCCAATATGGAGAAAAGGAGAAAGGACACTTGTTCCCTATACAGAATCAAGAGAAGGAAACAGTTAACACAGTGCACCCTAATGATACCAAATTGATTTGCTGAGAAGTCTGAGCAGACTCAGTTCTCCTCAAATTCAAAATTTGTGGAATTTGTGGAAGCTGTGCCTGACAGCTGTTTCTTCAGCTGAACAAAGGAACAGCTGACCAAAGCAATGGCAACAGAGATCAAGTAAGAAAAAAAACAAAAACAGAGAAATTCTCCTGTGAATTCAAATTTACTAAGTCATGCACCCATGAAGTTATTGTTTGCTTAATATTAAGGCTAAGGGGGAAAACTGTAAATTAATAATGACTATTTTTTTTAAAGAAAAAGTTTCAAATGAAAAAATGAAAGCACAGGTCTTCTAAGTCTTAGCTCAAACTTGAACCAAAAATAGCAAGTGAAGGTACACTTACTGCTATGGTTGATCCGTTTTTGCCAACACCACCTGTGAAGATTACACGGAAGTAATTTGTACAGGAGAATATGGTCCCTGCTACAGTACAAAGTGCTGGAAAAATTTTCATTTGAATATTCAGCACTGGAATCTTTAATGGGAGAAAGAGAACAAAATTAAAATATGTATAACATGAAATAAGCACATATATTTATTCAGAAATCTCCAATACTTTAAAACCATGTTCCTAAATTTATAAGCATCACCCTCTCCCAAACCCCTGTGGCCCCATTTCAGAAAGAATAGCTCTCATTTAAAACAACAATAACCAAGTATGTTTTCCTGTTCTTTCCTATCAGAGACAATGCTGCCACACTTCAGGGAATGAGACTAAACAGCATTAAGTCTCATTTGTCTTGACATCCTTTTTTGGCAAAATAAGAAAATAGTACAAGTTCTTTCACGGGTAACATAAGTAGGTTCCAGTGTAAGGAAAAACTAGCCTGGAGTAAATCCCATAATGAACTCTCTTTAGGCTTTTATAACACCTACCCTGTTCCTTTTGACCTCTATTCTCCAAATACTTATTGTTATTTAAGAGCAGTGGAAGAAAACATTTCAAACATGAGAGAATAAAGTCTTGGGCTGGATTTAAAACAATGGCTCCTGGATAAAGTTCCTAACCCCACAGAATTGAAGTTGTTAGTGCAAGCCAAAGGCCACTGAGGAGGAAACTAAAAGAAAAGCAGGCAAGAAAGCCCCCAACAAATTCACCCAAGTGTATCTCACTTTAATATGAGCTTAAAAACAAAAATGCTAACATAATATGCTTTATAAAATGGAGCATTATTCACTTTACTCAAAGATTCACTACATAGTGCCTCTAATCATTGTTATCACCAATTAAAATACAGTTGTGTATTATTTTTAAATTCATTAATAACTACAGGAAAGATGCTGACAAGACTCCTAAGGAAGGCACCTAGGATGGTTCATAGAACTGGGTATTACACCACATAAGTAGCAGTTGAAGAAAGTGGTGCCATTTAGCTTGGAGAAGATTTTGGGAGGATCTGACAGCAGTCTTAAAATGGGAAAGGCTGTTATGCAGAAGGGGGACCAGGCTTGTTCTCCTAGGCTTCAGAAGGTGAAACTAGAGGAAATGGATAGAAGTTATGGAGGCACATTTTGGTTAGCTATAAAGAACTTTGCAATAACTAGAGCTAGACCAAGGTAGAATGAGCTGCCTTGGAAGGCACCCCTGAAGGTCTTTGAGCAGACACTGGATGGATGACCACTTGTCATGGATGTTACAGCAGAATCTCCTGCTAAGGAGATGGGGGCTGAACCAGAAGATCTTTGAGGTCCCTTTCAGCTCGGAGACTTTGTGCTCCTAACCGACGATCTGTCAGGTATGTAACTATCATATAAAATGAGGTATACTTGCAGTGAGTTTTTAAAGTCCATATTTTATTAAAAGGTCCTGTCCACAAATTTCCATTCCTCCCCCCTCCCAAATCTAGCTTTTTCCACGTAATATAAAAGGGTTTTTTTTGGTATCATGTCCAATTTGAAAACATGGTGATAGTAGAATGGAAATAGAAACATTCTAAGAGCCAATTGCCTTCACAGAAGAATATAGATGCAAGATTAAAAGATCACCGATGATTTAAGGTACAATGTTTTACCCTGTTTTCTTACAGTGTAAAGCAAGTAAGAGTGTGAGTGAGGATACAAAATGTAGTCCTTAAGATCTGATTTCATTATAAATCCCAATTCAAAAGGGAATAGAATGTAGACAAAAGCTAAATTAAGCCTAGGGAACTGTCATTATTTCACAAATGTCTCATCTTACTCCATTCCTTCAAAAAACTGAAGAACTCAGTTTATTTATAGAACTCTGTGACCTCTTGCAAAACTGTACTAAGTTGTTTGTTTTCAAAGTATCTGTTGATTTTTCATGTTGCACTGTGGAAGATTTTAATTTCATGAATTCCACATGGTGGTCCTGTTTAAAAAATGACAAAAATTTCTCAAATTCTATCCAGCACATGCTAGAACGCACTGAACTGCTCCCCTTACCTTCTCCTCTCCCAATTCACAACTCATTTTCAATTCAGGAAGAGCAGTACTTCTGCTTTGAGCTCCAAAAAGTAACTCTGTTCCAGCTCAGAAAACCGTAAGATCATCTCAAGTTGGCTAAACCTGGCTGAAATCTAATTCACCTCTTACCATTTCTTTGATCACTGTGTTTTCTTACACAAGGACAAAGAAAACCTTTGGCAAAGATAAAAATGCCATCTTCCCCCATTTTGAAATGAGCACTAAATACAGGGAATCCCCTACACCACACTGGTGCTAATACCCATGGTATAGGCTAACCTTGATATAACAGGCTTTTACTGTACGTAGTTTTTATGTTTTGGGGGACACGATTTGACCCATGGTATACATCCAAATCTGTGTAATAAAGATCTGTGCCATAACAGAGTTCTACTGTATTTAAAATTTGATGAAATCACTTTAGGGTCATGGAAGCTCATATTGGTGCCCTATGAAAGAAGAAAAAAGAATATAGAGCATTAGTATAGCCAGGCAAATTAGTACATGGCCTGGGCCACAAAGCAGAGAAAAAGGCAGCAGGCCTAGAGGGAAAATATAAGCTGTTCTCCTCCTTTCTCTTACCTTCTCTGTAGAAGAACAACTGGTACCCTGGCACCCAGGCACCCTGCCCTTGCATGAGGGAGGCAAGAAGTCAGCTTTAGAGGTGCAGGGGAGGAAGGACTAGGGTCAGGTGAACTTTCAGTCTCAGAGTCTCACCCCTAGGGTCTACACTGGGATACAATACTTAGGCACTACAACTTAACCCATATTCTCTTTTCCCCTTGCAAATGGGGGCACGATGACAGTAGTAGCCACTTGCAACTTTCCTTTGCCTTAATTTCCCTGGTAATGTCCTTTTGCTCCTCAGAAGCAATGAGCGCCACTGCTCTGTCATCTCTGAAAATCTGCTGATGGTGAGAGCTGCACTGACCACATGTTACCTCTAGCCTAGAGCAGCGCTTCTTAATCTGTCACAACCCATAGTTTCACAATCACTAAAGGGGTCTCAAGTAGAAAAAATTTAAGAAACCCTGGCCTAGAGTCTCTTTCATGTGGAAAGAGGTATCCTTTGAGGCAGTTTGGATAGCGTAGGGTAGGTCCCCTACATCAAAAGAGAACTCCTTTGGACACATTTAGGTTGTGATGTAGTTGAATTTATGTATCAAAATGATACCTACTCAATTTTTGTCATTGGAAACGGGTCAGGGGTTGTGAAAAAATCCTAAAATCTCACTGACTCTTTCTATATTCCAATTGGTCTTGTGTCTCTGAATAGGAAAATCGATTTGCTAAATTTTTTCAATGGTACATTGCAGTAGCTCAAAACTCTACTTGTTTGATAAGTTCAAGCACAAATAGCCATCAACTCTCTCCCACAGAATTTGGGAATTATATATTTTAAGGCAGCACCAGGCCTCATTATGTGTTGAATGGTAACAAACATTATGTTCAAATTATTTAAACAGTAAGAGTATTTCAAAAAGTGGCTTAATTTGTACTCTTTATTTTATCAATACAATCCATGAAACTGAGGCATACTAGGCTCTACAACTTGAAGCTAATCTTATTGTCAATGGAATTTTGCCCACAGAAATATTCATCTGCACACAAGGATTTCTAGGGCTCATTAAAGAATTGAAGAGTTTACTATGCAGAAAGCATTTTGGAAACCTTAAAATGCTACATAAACGTTATAAATTAAAGCAGCAATTTGACTTTAAAAGGGAATTGGATCGGAAATCTAATTGAGGAATTATGACTGCAGTTCTCTTAATAGACTTATCCCAATGTATGACAGCTTTGAATTTGTTTTTCATCAAACTTGAAGATGGTTCTGAGAAGTGCTAATAAAATATGCTTTTTCTGTAACAATAAACAAGTCTTTCTTCCATACTGTAAGGATCACAATTTCCTCAGTTGTGGGATGTTCCCTCCACAATGGCATATATGGCAACTCTTTTACAACTTTGTCAATGGTTTTCAAGAGTTGCAATGATTGAAAAATTCATTGTCTCCAACCAATCTGCAGAAGAACATCTCCACCAATGGCTAAGGGGATCCTCAGTTAAGAGAGGAATAATCATTCCCCAGGTTTGTATTAAAATTCTTTCCAGCTTGATTGGGCCTGCTAGCACTCCACTGGAATACCCTTCAAGAATTCTCAGGATCACTAACAGGCCTCAAAGTGGCCCTGAAGTAGAACTTTAGTGAAAGATAACAAAATTGAAACCTTTTTTATGGTCTTCTTTTGGTATAGGACTTTGCAAATGATACAAACACAGCTGTGCAAGAAAAATAATTTCTTACATTTGAAAAACAAAACCCCACAATATCAGGCATTGTGGCTATTCTATTAATCTTGGTGAAAATCCATCTCTACCACAAAAAAAAGGAGCCAGAAATTGAGTCTTCTCAAATTCAGAAGGTCAGATATAATTTTTTTTGAAAAACAAAACAAAACAGAACAAAACAAAACAAAAAAAACCCAGCTAATCCTCTCAAAGCAGTTCTTTATGCAATGGACTGCTTGCCTGGGCAAATATCTTAAGTATAGATTTTCTGTGTTTAAAGTATTAGGCTCTGCCCTTTTTACTATAAATCTACTTTCTTCAATACTGTAGTAAAAGGAACCACTCTAAATAACCTTAATTTCACATGGGTTTAGAGAATATCACGTATTTTTGTACTCCCCAAATATTTCTTTGATTCTGAGGTAGCTAAGCCATTTATCAGTAGTAGCCAAGGAGGAAAACCTATAAGAAAATTAGTATATCCCTGAATTATACTATATCGTGCTCCACTTCCATCATTCTACACTGCCATCACATCTTTATCCTGAATTAGCATAGTGTCATGCTCTGAAGTTACATCTTTGCTAGTATTAGATAATGAAAGCACAATGTCAAAAAAAGCCCCAAATGTGGCAGTTCCACGTTAACTACAGAAACCTTTGGTGGGCACTGATCTACAGAAGTGTCAAACATGGCCACAATAGGCCTGCAACAATCCTAAGTCCCCCAGAATCAGATTAAACTGTAACTGGGAAATATTTAACAAAGTTAAAAAAATACAATAAAACACATGATGTTAACATATAGATTTCTAAGTCAATATGTTGCCTGGACGGATCCTTATGTATAGTTTAGTGGCCCATTTCTACTGGAGTTTGACATCACTGATCTAAATCCTTTATGCATCTCACTTTAAAATCTCAGCACAGAAATTCAGGCCACTATGCTAATAGCATGAAGACACTGAGGGAAATTATTTCCTGGAACTCAGTTTTCACTTTTAAATTAAAAACGAAGTGGTGGAATCTATTCAAGGGCTTAAAGTAATAAAAATCATGTTCTAACAGATATTATTTGGGACACTATGCATACAATGTGATGGAATGGCTTTAAATAAAATCTACTAAGATAATATATTGGTTGTAGTCTTATTACCTTCTCCCTACCTTCCCTGGTCTTTAACTCATCCCTGGTAGTAAATGCTTAAGGCAATGTATTAGGGATATACCTCCTTCTTAAGTAAATTGATTTTTTCCTATATTTTGTTTTTAAATTAATCAGAATTTTAAAAAAAGATTATTTCTACCTCAAGAACTTGCTTTTAAGATAACCATCAAATTATTTATAACTTTGTTTTGAAAGAAAAAAAAAGCAACAATACAGTTACAAATATGGTGATCAGGAAGCAGAAATTACTTTGCCCAAACCTCTGTGGAATACAGTGCTAGCAATTTATTGAGAAGAGGCATGCTATGTTATGGCAGTCACCTGAATTTCAGCTAAGGTGGAAAAACCAAAGTCCTAACAACTGCTTCAAAAAAAGTCCTTTGGCATTGCTTTCAAGGGAAATGTTAATTCTATTCTGGGGAAAAAAAACCACATACTCTGTCCACTATATCGTCTGTGGTTTTAAATGATTAAAGGGAGAGTTTTATGGATTACATTTGTTCAGAAAAGGAAATAAAAGTCTGAATCGATCCTCACTTTTGAGGCATCTTGATGTACCTCCTGCAGTCCACTTCCTCCTTTGTAAAAATGAGACAGCCATAAGTTCTGAGAAAGGTCAGAGATTCTCAAAGGCCTTCAGGGTCGTCATCTCTGCACTGAACCAAACGTTCTACAGACTGCCAAAAAGGTGACATTCACCATGGCCTAAAGAAAAATACCTGGGTCCTATTGTTACTGAGTTGATTTTTTTTGGTAACAATGAGGATGAAATAACTTCACATGTTATCGTTTAATTGGGTTACACTGCATTTGAAAACACAAGCAGAATACGTAACATGCATTACATGGGATATACAATGTGAACAAAATTACCATAGATTGCCAAAAAGGTGGTCCTCCAATCACTGCCAGCAAATGCATGATTATTATGAAGATTTGCACTTCAGTCACATCAATTCTAATTAGGTACAAAAAGCCAAAAAAGCAGAATTACTCAAAACAATTTCAGGTTAATCAACTGCAAGCTCATCAGCTCTCCTCTGTCATGCACAACTGGAAAACCTCCACAATATTGGGCAAGCAGGAGAGACAAACAGAGAAGAGATCAAATAATTTGTTGAGGAAAATTCAAATAAAAACTCTTTAATCTAATTTGACAAATTTCACAGAGCAATAAAAACTTCACCTTTTGTGAAAGGGATTTTTGGACACATTTTAGTTGGTGTGAAACAGGAGCAAAACAAAACAAATGCTACTGACCAAACAAAAAAGTCCTATCAAAGTTTAACCTTTCTCACCAAAAAAGAGAACATTTGTAAGTGTTAATTGCCAAAAAAAGGTACTTACATGCCATAAATAAAATTATGAAACAGTCTGCAATACCAGAAAGCAAAGTAGCTAGAAAAATTATAAGCTTCAATTAAAGTACAATAAGGCAAAACTCTACGTATGACCTTGCACAAACCTGCTGCCTTTTAAAGACTGAAATTGTCTGCCACAGTTGAAGTGGGAAAAAAAAATTCCATCATACATCATCATTGTATTTCTTGTTCTAACTAACCATCTACCGAACTATGACTTCTTGAAAGTTTTCTTTGAAAGTAGCTACAACTTAGCTTCGGGGACACTGCAAATGGTCTCACAGCTAAGAAGAAATTAACTTATCAGAAAAACTAGGGCAGTACAACTTAAAGCCAGAAAAGTTTTGAGACTCTCCAGGAAAAGAATAAGGGTAAAAAAATGATTCAGAAAGAAGGCAAAGGCCCATCATTCATTTCCTCCTGAAGGTGTGTTAGAGTTAAGTTCATGATCTCACCCATAGCTCTTAGGAGGAACTGTGAAAGAAGTAACAGGTCCGAGACAAGCAGACATCAAGAGCAGCAAAGGACATCAAAGTTACAAAAGTTTATAATGTGGAATTAAAATGATTAAACCTCTCCTCTTTCCTATAACTGACTCTTTGGGTTCAAACAATCCTCCTTCACAATTCTCAGTTCAAAATCGTTCCTGCTTGAAGAATGACTTTAGGCAGGGACTAGCCACAGAGTAACTCCGGTACACACAGGTTAAGTGAAAAATGGGCTGAATTCGGCTAACTAGAATCTGAAGAGCTGATCTTGGACATGGAGTTGTCAACAGACTGAGTAGCAGACTGGAAATTAAGCAGAGGTCAAAGATGAGCTGCTCAGTCTTAAATGGGGAGGGTATACATTTTATAGCTTTTTGCTAGATGGACATATGAAGCAGCCTTTTGGAAAAGGAAGGGCCAAAAGGTATAGAATTGCAGAATAAAAATGGATGGAATGCCGTATTTACACACATCTTTATGCCCTGGCTGAATTTAAAATACTGAATACAACACACAAAACGGTATCACTGCAAAGTCCCGAAGAGAAATTCCTAAAAAAAAAAATTTCTGAATTGTCCTGTTTATAAATGCTCACATACAAAATCTTTAAAAAAAAAAAAAAAAGCATTCAGGCTGTTTAGACCACCAAAATCCTAATAACATGAAGGAAAAGCAATGTCAACTTGTATATCAGATAGTTATGGACTGCTTTTCCTGATTTTTAATTTTAAAACACCTTACTTGAGGCTGACTACTCTCTTTTGCCAGAAAGCCGAATCTTTGGGACTGGCCCTTTGACTCCTAAAAATGTGGCAACAATCTTGACCACCACTGAAAAGACTTCCTGAGCTAATTCCCAAGGATACGAACTAAAGTGGGTTAAGAGGGACTCTACTGAAAGTGTAAAAGAACAAAACTATTTAGAGTAGAAGACATAGTTATAAAACAGTCAATATCTATCCCTCTTTTCATGAATAAAAATCTCTGAGCTGATTCATTAGAGCTGCTATTAGGAAGTAGGTCACCTTAATCTCTTTTGAGTCACAAAGGAAAGGAATTGTGCTCCAGAATGAAGAAAACAGCCAGGAGTTTAGCATGCTGGATTCGATTTCAGCTTTGGCAATCATTCAATGGGTAGCTTTAAACAAGTTCTGACATTACTACTTTTTTATTGTTAAAATGAGAATCGTAGGATGAAAATGTGCCGACATAAAGTCACTAAAACTAGTTCTCATGAACTATACCTTCTTAAAAAGGAGGCTGCAAAGCATCTAAAAACTAGTTCTCTCCTAAAAGAAAAAAACCAGTACTCATTCCTTCAATGTTCGACTTTCACAATTTCAATTCTGGATGGAAAACTTTCTGAACAAAAATGATGCATAACATCTTGGGTTGACTATGGCTATGAACGAGTTTGGCAGAGTTCTGAAGTTAGAGAAGCTGACCATTAGGGAAGGTGGCACTTCACTCTGAATAGCCTGAATTCTGTACAGGTTGCAAAGGAATAAAAAAGAGAATCCTCTAAAATTCTGGATGTCCTATTCTGGATATAGGCACAGTCATGGTCATATTAGAAAGATAATACCAACCAAACTTTCTATTGGTTTCATTCTCTACTTGTTAATAAAGATAACATCAAGTCAAGGAATCTTAATTTCTGTTTGAAGATATCCACATGGCACTTTTTTTGTCTCAAATCACTGAATCTTTGAACGTATCTGCTATGTGCCAGGCACTGTGTGGAAGCTGGGATGAGAAGTTTACATTCTTATTGGGGGGAAGAGAATATAACATAGTTACAGATAAAAAGAAATAGTGATAGGTATGGGTAGAGTGCCAGCTGGTGGCTCAGCAAAGCTCGTGGAGGCGGAGCTTGCACTGAGCTTTGAAGGGAACAAGGGGTTGGTTCCAAGAGGTGGAGATGAAGAGAGTGCACTGAGGGACTTGGGGAAGTTGTGCAAGGCCCAGAGACAGATGAGGGGATATCATGCACAGGGCACAGCAAGGAGGCTTCAATCGGCCTAGAAAGATGAGCTGGAGTCAGTGAGTCATATTGTGAAGGACTTTAAGCAGGCATTTTACCTTTCAGACAAGAGCCCACCACTAGAGCTTCCTCAGCAAGGTAGTGAACAGTGACAGTCAGTGCTTTAGGAGTATCAATTAGACAGCGGTGTGGGCTTCTCCCAACCAAAGTTTGAAATAACATCTTGTCAAATAAATTACCTAAAGCAAACCCTCCTTGATAGGAGGAAAAAAAGGAATCTTCTAAATGAACAGAATACTTTTCCTCCTAAGGAGTGAAATGGGTCTTTTAGACTGCGGTTGGGGCGGGGGGGGGGGGGGGGGGGGGGGGGGGGGGGGGGGGGGGGGGGGGGGGGGGGGGGGGGGGGGGGGGAAGGGAGAGGGCTGAGCTAGTCCCTTCTATCAATCAAGGGAAGAAAGTATGTATAAAACTACCAAACCTGAGTTAGCTACCAAATTAGGACAGTGAATAAGGACTCTGAACAGGGATAAAGGAAGGTAAAAATTCAACAAGACCGTGGTCCAGAGGAATGATTTCATCAAGATTCCACCTACACGCAAACCGGCAATTCATTTGCAATTTACAGTCCTAAGAGAATTGCTTGGAGCACCAGGAGGTAAAATAACCAGGTAGTAAATGTCAGGTAGAATTTGAACCCAAGTTTTCAGGCTCCAAGGACAGCCCTCTGGCCAGTATGGCCCTCTGCCTTGCCTAATAATTCACAGTCATCAAATAAAAATAATGAGAAACATTAATTTTTAATAAATAGGTAACTTGTTTCTCAGAGTTAAGAAACGGCAACAAATTAGCACATTGGGTTTGAGTTTCCAACAGGGCTGGAATAAACAGACAAGTTTGAGAATTAACAAGATTTATGGTAACCGAGTTTATCTATTTGAATATATTTTCTTGACTATTAAAAATACAAGCTAATCAAAGTGGTTTATCAATATTGTTGTTGCTGTTCAGTCACTTCAGTTGTGTCTAACTCTGTGACCCCATTTGGGGTTTTCTTGGCAAAGATCCTGGAGTGGTTTTGCCATTTCCTTCTTCAGCTCATTTTACAGATGAGGAAACTGAGGCGAACAGTTAAGTGACTTGCCCTGGGTCACACAGCTACTTAAGTTTCTGAGGCCAAATTTGAATTCGGGAAGTCCTTCTGACTCCAGGCCTGGTACTCTATTCATTGTGTCACCTACTAAAAAGTTCTCTGCAGGAGTCTTCAGGCATACTGTGTTTCTTGCCCCATATTTTATGAAAAATGTTGCTCAAAACAATCTAGAAATTGTGCCATTTAATTTTTCTACTGCACAAGATACAAGAGTTTCAAAGATATTTTATAATAGCTCAGCATTTATACAGTGCTTTAAGATCTGTAATATTATATTTATTTTATTTTCACAAGAATTCTCTAAGATGTTATCTTTAATAACATCCTTGAAGGTGTTATTATCATTCCCATTTTACAGATGTGAAAACCGAGGCAGAGAGGTTAAGTGATCTGCCCTGAGTCACACAGTAATAAGTGTCTGAGATAAGATTAGAATTCAGGTCTTCCAGACTCTAAGTTCTGAACACCAGTCACCATACTACCTATATGTATATGAGATGTATTCATGTGTGAACAGGTATACACACATTACATGCTTATTTAAAATCTTTTAAAGTGACAAATGCAGATGTACTATAATTTGGGTAAGTGATCAGCTCACATTACAAAGGACACTTATTAGGCTGTGAACCCCTTGAAAGCAGGAACTGCCTTTTGCCTTTCTTTATATCCTGGCACAAAGCAAGTGCTTAATAAATTGCATGCTGATTGACAAAAAGAAAGATGCAAACGTGTAGCCAGATTTCTAAAGCTAAGCAAGTTTGTCCATTTGAAAATGCTGTGTTGACTATTAATTGCACTAGCTGATCGAATGACTGGTTTATCAATAATTGTTAGTAAAAAGTTCTCAAGGATGAGAAAAGTAACAAAAGACTCAGAAACAGCAATGTTATCTTTATTAACAAGTAGAGAATGAAACCTATACATTACCTCTTTATGTTATCTCCTCGTCATTGATGTACTTTGTTTTTATGAAAGCTATGCAGTTGAAATTGGGCATGGTAAACTTCAGAACAGGAGTAGCTGAGTGGTGGAGTAGATAAAGAGCTCCAGACTCCGAGTCAGGAAGGCTCATCTCCCTGAGTTCAAATCTGGCCTTAGACACTTACTAGCTGTGTGACCCTGGGCAAGTCACTCGACTCTGCCTCAGTTTCCTCTACCTGAAAATGAGGTAGAGAAGGAAATGGCAAAGCACTCCAGTATTTCAGCCAAGAAAACCCCAAATGGGGTCAGACACAAATGAAAAATGACTGACCAGAAACTCTTCAGAATACATTAGGCAATCATACGCCTGACTGGATGATACATACTTGAATACAGAATTTCAATTCGAATGTCCTGCCCATGGAAAAATCTTTACAAGTGGAAATAAGCACCTTTTTTGAGTATTTGAAGAAACACACTTTAAATCCCAAAGTGCTTCCCCAGAAGCTATTCCTGAGTGCTGCTAAGTATGAGCATTTCAGGTATATTTCAAAACTTCTCTTCACATGATGACATCAGCATAAGTTCAAATAATAAGTTTCTATAAGTGAGCAACCGTTCAAATATAGGAAGCAATCGCTTAAAACAGAAACTATTTTAAAATGGTCTTTTGTAATATTAAAATGTATTTGCTACTAGAGATATTTCAACACACAGTACTCCCTAAACACAAAGTATGTACTGTCATCTTTGAAAAGAAAAAAGTGCTCTAGTAGAGTGCTTCATCAATCACTCCTTCATTATCTACTCACTGAGAGTAGTGCTATAAAACATGAAAAAAAACTCAGGGACTAAAAACATAATTCTACTTCTCTTTCCCTTTATTCTTGGAAAGATGTGGAAGGTCTAAGCTGAAGGTTATGAGGAGAAACTATCAAGGAAAGGCAGGAACGCTTTAGGTTGGAATGGTAATTGGCAACTTAGATAGATTTATCAGTTGCCCACATGAATGTGTGCAAAATGACCTCCATGTTCTCAAACTTCATGCAGTTAGCTGCTCTCCAAGTACTACTGACTAAAAAATTTAGATTAAGAAAAGAAGATGATGACTTAGTCATTTTCCAGCCCAAAGTCCATACTATTGCTATCTAATCACTGGACTTAACAATTTTCAAATAACACGAGACATCACTGTTCCTACTGTGGGAATGATATCGAAAGCTTTATGTTTCCAATTCCATTGTACTCACTGTGGGAAAACTAATGGAAGCCCCTAGATAGCCAACTGACTCATCTAGCTAGGGCAGACTCAGCTATCAGATTTCATTCAGAACACTTTTCCCACTGTTAAGCTATGGAAATGAAGCACTGCTATTCCTGTAGCAAAAGAAAAAAAAAAGAAAAGAAAAAAGAAAAAAAAAGGATGAAGATTAAGGTATTTTCACTCTGGAAAATGAATTTTAATAAACATATTTTTTAGAGTCTCAGGCTACTGTCAATCCTGAGCTGTGGGACATATTGATTCCTTACACTGCATCTTCTGGGAGATGTGGTCTCTTAAAAAAAATCCCCAAAGGACAACCAAAATGATCCAAATGACAAGACTCAGTTTAGTTTAAAGCAGTTGTTAAAGAGGAAAAAGTCACTACAATTTCTTCAGAGAAAAGGACAGAGAAGAAAACTGCACAGGAATGCAGGGAACAGCAAGGGAAAGAAAACTAGAAAATAAAGATGCTTTTTCATTTTAATAAAGCACTGAAAACAAACTTCTTTGGATAGGCTTCAGATGGGAAAGGTTATAGGAGATTTGGGAGAAAAAAGCAGACTCTTCCCTGAATTACTTATCTAAGGCATATCCTACTGGCAATTTTCCAATCTCCCAAAACATAAACACCCAAATGATTCTATTTAATGGTGGAAAGGTTTTGTTTAAAATAATGTTAAAGATACACCCAAAACAACAAACGTTTAGACAAAGATTTCTGTCGACCAGAAATGCTTTTGCCTAATCATTTTACTAGTAAAAAAGAATAATTTTACATTCAAGCAATCACCAAAAGAATGACTGTAAAAATTTGTTTGTAACAGGATGGATTTTTATTGCTTGTTTTTTCTTTTTTGAAGAGCCAATCTGTTAAAGACTTTGATTTGCAGGGTCACTCTGTGCATGACAAAGGGGCTGTCTTTTGCAGAGTCCATGCCATTCTCCATCGGGCGCATTAATACTAGCCGTTACCGTGAAGTTCCAGAACCAGGGCCCCACGGTTCCTGTGAGAAGCTGGAATGTTATAATTAGGGTCTGGGACTCTGTAACATCGAATCTATGTGTGAGGAAAAAATATTTTGAAATAACTTTATTCAGAGCATCAACCAAACAGCCCGAGAAGTTCCAGAACCAGCGCCCTAGAGTTCCTATGAGAAGCTGGCTTCTTATAATTATGGTCTGGGATTCTGTAACATTGAAATATGTGAGGGGAAAAAAAAATTCGAAATAACTTTATTCAGAACTTCCACCCAACAGTCCCACTAAAACAAATAACACATAGAGTTCATTTAAAAGGAACACCCTATAAGATGGCTGTTAGACACTAGGCGACATGCTTTATATAGCAATCTTTATATAGCAATGTTTTTACTGTTGTCCTAGCATATAAAAGTGCATTTCTTGGCTAAATTAGAGGTAGGACAGTGAAACATATAGGAATACAATTTAAAAAACTGATGTGGAAAGAGGACTTTGAAAACATCCAGATCAGACATACTTTGTCAGCTCTCATTTACCTGTGAGTGAACCATCCAGTCAGCAACTAACCTTCATCTCTCTGATCCACAGAGCCCTTTAGAGTCTGCACTGACATCTAACCAGGTATCTCTTTGGTGTATTATTTCTAGGGTGGCATCAAGAGAAAAAATCTATATGATGCCTAAAGAGTTCCTTCCCATCTTTCCCAAGTTCCCAATACACTCCCACCATTTTCTCTTTGAGAGAAATTACAACAGGCATCCGAAAGGGAAGGAGTAGAGGTCAGGGCAGTTACGTGTGGGAACCCCAGAAACAGTGAAGGGAAGAAATCTTAAACTGTTAAAAGTATGTACTCTTCTCTGGGCATGATCACAGCAAAAGCTGAACTGGCTGTGCTGCGGTCCTAAGACTGGTTTCCTTCCGAATTCTAGCTCAAATTCTTTTCTTTCTCACCTAACTAGCATTTAAACCCTTTTGCTGTCTTTGTTTCGGACCATAAAACTACATTAGTGTCATAAAATTTTATGGATGGAAAAGGGGATGTGGTGTGGGTTAGGGAACACAAGTTCTGGTTCTACCACTTACTCAGAGTGACCTTGGACAAGTCTTTTTGGTTCCATTTCCTCATTTGTAAAATGGGGATAGTAATACCTGCCTCGTGAGGTTTGTTGTGAGGAAAACACTTTGCAAGCCTTAAAATTCTACCTAAGTGTGAATGGATATTATCTTTATCAAGGAAGATGGGTGGGAGAGAAAATAAGGCGCTGGACGTTTAGTCACAAAGAGTTGAGCTAGGATCCTGTCTGTGCGACCTTGGGCAAGTCATTTAACCTCTTCTCAACTTATCTCCTTATCTGTAAAATGGAGATGATAATAATGCTTAACTCGCAGGTCAGGGATGGAGGTAAGACAGAGAGAAAACATTCTGCAAACTTCAAGTACTATATAAATGTTAACTGGATTATTGTTGTTCTTACAGCGGATGAGGAATATGGGACTGAAAGGGCCTAATGGCTTTGCCAAAGTCCACAGAGTGACTTGGTAGCACAGATGGGCCCAAGACCCGGGATCTCCCTAATGTCTCTGGCTCAGTAGTTCTGGAGGGTAACAGGTAGTAGCTGCCTAATCAGAAATGATCACATTGGCAGAGGCTGCCAACTACAAAGCACAATTCTAATAAGGTGAGGATGAGACTTTACTTCGTGCTTTAAGAGTATGTTTTCACTTGGGTTATTATACTCCCTGCTATTATCTAAAAGAGGGCTTTTTGGGGATATTGCCTATAGCAAATCAAATGAATTTAAGAGGTGTAAATACTACTTAGAATAATTGAGTAGTGTCAGTTTGTTGGAATTGCTGAAAAGGAAAACGCATGAATAAAATGAAAAATAAAATAATACCTTTAAAGTGTGAGTTCAAATAAAGACTGTTAAACTTTTAATACACATAAGAACTTTATATGTATTCAACAGCAATACTTTTTTGTTTGTTTTTGGTCTAGACCTATGATTTTACCAGGTACATGGTGAGGAAAATGCTTTCTACCAATACAGATCAGCAACTGTTCTGCAATTTACTTATGAAGACATGACTAATTTTTGTTAATATAACTTTTAATTAATGTCAGTCTTTGGAAACACAAACTGTACAAATCGTAATAAATATGAAAATTCCTTTATGCAATTTGCTTTTGTAAGAGGTATATATAGGAAATACACTACAACAACCTTGAATAGCTATTAACTTTGCCATTTAATTTTAAAAACAGAATTACTTGACTTTTAGACTTAAAAAGGACCTTTAAGGTCAACTAGTCCAACCCCTTCCTTTTATGGCCAAGTAAACTAGTTTAGAGAAAACAATTTGCTTCAGATCACATAGCAAATATATAGTGAGACATAATTATGGGAAATAAAACTGAGAGAAAAAAATCAATGCAACACTTGTAACAAGATATCATTGGTCTGATTTCAATTCAAAAATGGGTTTTGGGGTTTTTTCTTTTTGCTGAACAGATTATGTTAATTAGCCAAGAGCTCTCTCTTAGCCACAAAAGAAATTTGTGGATTGTTTTTTAAAAGCCTGGCTTTTGCATAAAACAATGATGCTGAACAAATGCTTAAGTACTAACACATGTTATCATTTAAATGTTTTGTTTAAAAAGACAACTTGTAAATCACATACAGAAAGGTTCAATAGAGTGGAACTAGGTTTTCCTAGTTAGTGTGCTCCATTAATGCTCTTCCAAATTACTACCACGCTAACATAACAATTCTAGAATATATCCTAATCTCCCACGTTAGCTTGGTATCTTTCTTCTTCATTATTCTGTTCTAGTCTCTAGTCCCTTTGGCCTTTAGTTTTGTCATATCCAGGCTTTTTTTACTTCCCCAAAGGTGCTGCAGTTGAAATGGGGTGGTCCCATTGGGGTTTGTGTCTGCATTAAATGAGCCTTTCAAAGTTCTTCTCCTTTGGGCAACACTGGGTCTGTTAATGAAAAACCAGGTACCAATGCTCTCTGCTTAAGGCAGCCTTTCATTTTTTTGTAGTAGAAAGCTGAAGTTCTAGCCCAAAACTTTGGGGAAGTTACACACATTTGAGGCAACATGGCAGAACAGCAAGCACCCGGGCTTTGGGTAACAACACGGGGCTCAAAAACTAGCTCTACTATTTACAAGCTTTGTGGTCTTCGGCAAACTACATAATCTCAATCTTAGTTTGCTCTTCTTAAAATATGTAAACGATTGTCATTCAAAACCATTAATGACTTTCCCAGAATTCTAGGCTTAAGTCATAACGGTAAGATTTGTAGTCATTGACAAAGTTCCCATGGCTGTATTCCTCTGAGCTTGTGGCAGGACTAACAAAATCTTAAAAACTAACTTTTAAATGATGGTTAGCAAATCTTATAAAATTCACAAACACTATATTTTTCAAATTCTACAATATAACAAAAAATCCCCACAAATGAAAGCCATTCATAGCATGTGTAAAAGGAAATTTGATGTTGACCATGTATATGAAAGACTACTTCATAAAACAAAATAAATACAAAATTTTAAAAATCAAGCTTGCAGAAGTACTTCTCTAAGAGGCTGACACTCAGAAAAAGAGAGAATTTCTAAATCCTTATTCTTTATTTTCTAAGCTATAGACCTCTCGTATTGGAAATTATAGTTCAGCGCTTACCTTTTTCCCCTACCTATACACAACAGAAACTGAACTTTCTCCTCACCATAAATATGGGTCTACGTCAACAATCAACGACCTGTCTATTCCTCTGCTCAGGCTGCTGTTGTTTAGCAGTGTGTGAGATAAGAAAGGGCAGGCCCTTGGAAATTCTTCCATAGGAAGAGGTCCTTTAAATGGCATCTCTAAGTATTCTTTTACAGTATTTGAATGAGATATTATCCTAAATGTTCCCATTGCAATAAAAAAAAAGGAGAAAAGCTTTCAGCAAAGTTAAAATGCCAATTTCTGAATTTTCAGTGCCACTCTGACCATGTAAACTTCTGATTAAACTTATTCATGGGTAGCCACAATGTCATGATTTAGTATACACCAAATGCTACTGGACCCTATATCTAGACTACTGTCCAAAATGGTAAATAAAATTTTTTTAATATCTCAGTAATTACCTTACTGAATCTAAAAAACTTAAATCATCCTTATCATGATTATATATGCATTTTTGATATTTCAAGTTTAAAAGGCTATTTTTAAAAATTTCAGATTATTTTATGCCAAATATTTTGTGAAACTTGAATATTATGTTTTTTTGTAATGCCAAATTCAGTATCTGATTTCTAAGTTTTAAATCCATATAGTTTATTTATTCTACTTAAAGTAAATTAAACATTGTTTTCTCCTGCCACATGAGTTGCCTTCCTTCTCACGTCTGATGTTGACTTATTTAACTTTTTGGAGGGGCAACCTTTACTAATGGAATCCTTTTCAGAATTACTCCTTTTTCCTACTTCATTATCTTCTTTACCCCATTCCACAGCAAGGCTCTGTGGAAAAGGTCATTCCTAATCATGCCAGCTTACAGCCTTTTTAATTTTTATTCCCATTCTTTACCTATTCAAGATCTCATAGGAGACATCTTCTCCAACCCCAATTGATTTTGTCTTTTTATTCCCAACAACTTTCCAATAGTCCAGCAAGTCCTTGCTACACGGATAATACTGATGGTCCACACCAACCATGAGAAGTCCCTATCGCCTACTGTCAAAAATCAGATATCCACAAGGTAAGTAAGACACAAAACTGAAATTCAAAACTGATAACATGGCATTAAATTCTTCCCTCAAAACAGTGAGCATCTATTGGTTCAATATTCTCTCTTTCTTCTCCTTCTCCCCACTTATCTATGAGTGGTGCCTCTTTACCGAGGAGAGAGAAAATAAAGAGCAAGTAGATGCTGAACAATATTTTTGTCACCATATTGATTTCTTTTGGAAATGGAGGTGAAAAAAAATCTGTGGAACAAAATCATCCACAAAAATGAGAGTGAGTTGCTATGGATTTCAGATCATATAATATCAAAGTTGTGATATTCACAACTGAGTCCTAATCTTCAAATTAGATATGAAAATAATGAAAAGTGAATCAAGAAAAGCATGTGGTCTCAGAGGGGCCTACTATTATGAGAGTTGATTCTCATGGTTTATTAGAAGAAATATTTAGTCTTCAACACCGTTGTTTTCAACAATGCTGAGAATGGTTATCACAATATATAGTGTGGTATGCTATTCTATAAGTTAGGTTTTTCCCCTGATTGCTAGAAATCTTGAATATTTTCTGGTTTAACAGACTGAGATTTTAACGCTACTCAGATAAATTATAAATTGCTTAGTGAATGTATCATACAAACTAATACCACCTTGTACACCTGCAACTTCCTCCATCTGAGAAATATCTCACTTGTGATGTACTCTTTAATAATTACTTCATATTTGAAATGTTTGTTATTATTTTATCATTTCTAGTAAATTTAGCAATAGAATTTCTTAATCAAAATTCAAGTAAACTAATGATTTTCTTTTTGGCATTAGGTTTATCTAATGTTTAGAAAAAAGTGCTTATTTGAGATTCGAAATTAAAGACTTTTAATGACTTTTTTGAATATTATTTGACATATTTCTCTGTCAAATGTCATTAGCATCATTCTGATATCTTTAATTTCTTAAAAGTTTGCAAAAGCATACAAGGTTTTCTTTCAAAACCTCACAAAGATAGAGTAAAACGAGCATAAACACTCAGATCTCTTATACAATAACAAATACTAGGGTAGCAGTCTAATTGCTTTTAATACTTATTAAAGATCCTGTTAGATACTAGTAAACCCACATGATTTTCTTCTCATGTTTTTAAAATTCTTGGATGTTTCCTGAGGAGTAATAATCAATATGGTGTAGTCATTATCAGCAGGAAACTCTGGTTATTGTATATTGGCAAACGTATGTAAGAAATGGATAACTATAAGCCCCGGTGTGCAGAGAGATATAAGCTGCCCTTTGTTGTCCGAAAACAACTTTCTCCCTTCTGGAGAACCATTCATAGTTATCAGAACTATCTTTAGTTATAATTTACTGAATACCAATGATTACCAGGGCTCAAAGTAGAATGGAAAAAGGACCTTTGCTTTGTTTATATGAAAGTAGTATGTTTTTTCTTGCAACAGAATTGGTTTTTTATGTTCATTTTAAAAAAATAGGACATTAAAGAAGAGATGACAGAAATTATCAGGTAAAAGTGGAAAGAACTGACAGTCTGAAGATGCTTTTATTTAGTGAATTTAGTAATGTTACAGCTTGCTAAAAACACACAACTCCAAACTACATACGATACTCCAGAGTGTTTTTAAAATGTCACTTTGGTACTTACATTCCAAATCGCAATGTTCCAGAAACATACGTTTGCCAGTGTGCACAGTAAAACATGAAAGTCCCAGCAAAACAACAGAAGAACATCCAGTCAGGGTTGGTTCCCAGCTGCACTGCAATGCAGGTTCCAAGAACTACAAAGACTGCAAGAGAAAAAGGTCAGAATTAACGGAGCATTTTAGAAGAACTCTTATTAGTATCAAGAAGAAAACGAAATAAGAACAATCAGAGAAAGCTCTATTGTGACTTTGTGGGTAGCTTTCAGTTATCCACGGTAAAAGAAAAGTAGATAGCATAGAGAAAATCCACAGATAATCTCTGCTCTAAGTTTAGTTCATAGCTTTAATTTCCCAGTACAACAAAACTGTGATTGGAACCAATCTTACAAATAAAGAATTAGTTAAGTTTCCTTTCCTATTATATTTCTCCTATCCATTGATCAATATTAGTACTAGTAACTAATGGAAGGAACGAAAGAAATAATTATTTAGTAATTGCCTATTATGTGCTAGGCACTATGCTAAACACTTATATTATTTCAATTGATCCTCACCACAACCCTGAGGGGTAGGGTGCTTTAATATTTCCATTTTATAGATGAGCAAACTGAGGCAAAGAGAAGTTACATGACTCGTCCAGGATCACAGAGCTAGTTAGTGCCTGAGACCAAGTCTGAACTCAGGTCATCCAAGTCCAGTGCTCCATCCACTGCGCCAACTAACTGGCACAAAGTGAGAAGAAAATAAAATTATTTGGATACTCTTCAAACTGAATAATTTACTCCTAAATAACAAAGAACTGGTTGTTATTCTTTAACAGACATTATTTCAGTGACATAGACTTGCTAGGAGATTACCAGAAAAACTATATAACTAAAGTTCAAACATTTCATCTCCCAAGGGACCAAAAGAGAATCATGTACTATCACTTGGCAAGTTACACTGTGGTGTGTCCTAAGCTTTTAGAGACATAAAGCCAGTATCTGCCTATTCAGGTTTCTAGCTTTTCTTGGTTTGCTTTACACTTACTTTTAAAGACTTGGTGATCTCTAAGAATCTTGAACTCTTCTGTAGATAAAGTCACTTAGCTGTGAACATATAGCTACCTAGTACATATAAATAAGTGTGCACATTTTGATTATAAATAGATGAGATCCAACTGACTCATTATTTTACAAAAAGAGAGAGAGTACAGTGTAATAGACCTGGACACAGAGCCAAATGAACCAGGGGTTCAAGTCCTGCTTCTATCATATATTGGCTATGTGAGCAAGGTGATGCCATTTAATTGCTCTGTGCCCCACACTACTTTCTAACACCTTAAGTTACAGAGAAGCTGATGATCTGCATTGGCAGAGGGAGTTTTAACACTGGGAGTGCCCCATACCAATGACAGCACAGGTGTGGCTCTCCAAACTTTGCCACCCTGACTTACATGATGGGAAACTTGTTTAAAAAATAGTAGAGTTACAAGAAAAAAGGGGAACCAAGTACTTGTTAAGAGGCTTGATTTGAAAGAGACTGTAACTTTAGGTCACCTATTTACTAACCTTAAGAATTTTAAAAATAATTTAAAAACATTTTGAATTAAAATTGTTTGAAAAACAATCAAATGTAAAATTGTTTTATATTGCACTTCTAAACTCATTAGAAGTCCCAATGACAATTCAATTCATACTCTAAAGCACTAAGGTTGAATATAAAACTTCTTGGTCTGGCATGTATTACAACACTTACGTAGCATGGTGTTACTTGTCTGAACTCTGCTCCTCACATGCCTTTAACCTGTCAACCATACAATGTAACTGCAAGTAAGAATGAACATTATGCAATACCTGTAGAAAGCGAATCACAGCCATGGTCAAAAAGTTCTCCCAAAGGAGAGCTACTATTGGTTCTTCTTGCTTGTTTACCATCTATAGCATCCAAAGACTGATAAATGAAAAGGCCACATGCACAGGCGATATATGCCCACAGAGGTGCCTATGGGAGAGAGTAGGAAAGGTAATAAATGAGTTTATTAAAAACATGAAACAATAGTTAGATGCCAGGTAAAGATACTTTATTCTCACTATCATAATCATTAACCAATAACCTAGAAAGAATGGAATGTAATTTCTAAATATCTACAGTCACACTTTCAAGAGAGCTTCCTTTTTCTTAGAGAAGAAATTATAGCAGTTGGTCATAACATTTTTAGAAAGTAGTACTGTGTTTTTTTATATAGCATGCACACACACACACACACACACACGTGGGGGCGAATTTTTCACGATCTTGAGACTTATTTTGTAAAAACCACCAAATCAGTTTAATAAACATTTGTTAAGAGGCAAGGCACCATTACTTGATATTTTCTCAGATGTTACCAAATGTAACTATGAAGGAGGATTCTGCTATTCGTAGTGACAAATAAAATTCAAGCTACTTGAATATAAACAGCACTTTATTTCCCCAGATTATAAACACTGACAAGACTTTTGAAAGGGGTAACCATGATCATATATGAAGACACCAGTATTGTTGTATAACTGTGACCCTGGTTGAATCACCCTTATGAAAAATGCATGAAATCAGGACAGGGATGGTGGGAGCTTCCTTCTCTTTACTGCATTCCTCATTTCTCTATTAATTCCCCAAGAGAGCAGGAAAGCTTAGAATCTCAAGATACAAAATAACCTAAGTTTTTTTTTTTTTAATGTTTCTCCCTTCCTTCCCTACCACACCTTCCCAGGTGCTTCCCATGTGAAGATAAATATGAGTCACTGTAGGATACGATCTTGAGAAGGCCACATACTGAATGAGCTCACATTGGGTATAGGGAATGTTGATGTGTCCATGAAATTGCTAAATCCTGGAACATCCATTATCATAACTAACTTGAAAAACCTTGTACGGACAGGTTCCTATGTAGGTCAATTACAATGAAAATTTTAAGGAACACTTGGTGTCATTAAGTTTCTCATAAAAGGACTGGGGGAAAATAACATTGTTTTTGAAAAAATCTCTAAAATCAGTGAAAATTCCAATAAGCAATCCTGTACATTACAGATGTGGTATTGCTCATAAATTCTAATATTTTGTCAAGCATAAAACTGTGACTATCAATCTAGGCATTTGCAAGATATGAAACTGTAGTTATGAATGTAGGAAAATAAATAAGTTAATGAAATATATTTCCCTTTTTTATCACTCTTCATGGTGCTAATACGATTGTTTATACCTTCTTTTCGATAACTGCCTGACAGCACCCTCCCTCAGGTCACCTAGTTAATATTTTTCTCTCCAACCATCTACCATTAAGTGGCATTTTCTAGATCTAGTATTTAAAAAAACCAAAACCCTAATGAGAACTGGCACCAAGAACAATTTTTATTGTTTTATGAATTATTTAATGATCTCTAACTTTGCTTTATTTTAAGAAAGGATGTTTGGTATTAGCCATAAGCTAGGTCTGCATTACAAAATAATGGTAGAATGAGCCAAAATCACTTTGATGCTAATTAACACTTCTTCATGCACCTAAGACTAAGTTGTTTCAATAGTCTTTGGTAAATTTTTTTTATACATTTCTCAAAATGTTACTTCAGTGAGCACTGCATCAGGGGTCTGGAATGAGATTTTGCCCCTAGTTTTGTATGTCTGTCTGATTCTTTTTGTTGATAGGCATTGCATTTATAATATTTAATGCTAATTAGCAAGTATAAATACATGGCTATAATCTGGGGTTTCAGCATTATTTATACTTGCTAATAAACAATGTCTGTTAGCTACACTTAGTAGAATCAAACAATTAGAAGAGAATAATATTGATCGTGGCATATTTAAATGGATAGGATTACAAGAGGGATTACTACCCTAAATTATCACCTCTGAATTCTGAAGGCAAAATATTTGGTTATCTTTGATCTTGTAAAATCTAGCTTTTAATAAAATATTCAATACCACTATCCTCTTACAGTGACATGCTGCTATATTTACAACAAATTGATAAGCTATTTTGAAATGCTAAGAATCCTACCCCCACCCCAGCTTAATGTACAGTAAGCTAGAGCTTGTAATAAAGCACCTAGCTGTCACTGAGGCCTTCAAGGTACCATTTCCTTGGTAAGGACAGGACTGGCAAATATTCATGCTGAAAACCACTCTCAGTTATCTTTAAAAGACCTTTAAGAATGAAGGACCACTGGAGAAAGACAAATATGGTCCTAATTTCCAAAAAAAGGAAAGAGAGTGGCATCTGTGAACAATAGCACAATTTCTTGCAAAATTCTACAACTTTAACAAGTACCTAGAAAAGCAAGCAGTAATCTCAGAGTGAGGAAGGACTCGGCAAGGACAAAGGGCCTTACAGTCTAAGGCTTGGTGGACCGTTCCCATGAAACCTGTCAACCTTCCTAACTTGCCAGCTCCTATCAAGGGTGCCACCGTCCTTTCAGCCATCCAGGTCCACTCAGATTTCTCTTTAGATGCTTCATTCTTCCTTACCTTCCGTATCTAAGCAGTTGCCAAGTCTTACCAATTCTACCACTACCTATCCCAAATCCATCCTGTTTTCTCTGCTCTGACAGTTGTCATTCTAGTTGAGGCCCTCATAACCTACTTCTTGCCTGGCCTACGGCAAAAGTCTCCTAATTAGTCTCTCTATACCCTCACTCTCTGCCCTCTCCAATTCATCCTCCAAATAGTTACAAGATTGATATGCCTAAAATGCACAGCTTCAGGGGCCCCTTACTGCCTCTGGGCTCAACTAAAAATACTTCTGTTTGTCATTTAAAGCCCTTTGCAATTTGTCCCTAATCTAATCAAATTATTATCCTTCACAAACTGTTTTAACAGACAAAGTAGCTTAGTTTTTCCCCTGTATATGAAATTCCATCTCTACCGCTTTCCATGAAATGCTCTTTCTTCACTTCCCCCTTGGAATTCCAAGCTCTCTTCAAGACTTGGCTGGAGTGCCACCTTCCAGAGAAGGCCCTTCATGATTCTGTCAAGGCTCTTCCTGTCTCCCTCAAATTATTCTGTACACACTTCGTAAATATGTTAGAATTCCTCCTTCAGGTACAGATTGGTTTTTTTTTTCCTCAGTAGAATATAAGCACCTCAAGGCCAGGGATTCTTTCATTTTTGTCTTTGTATATCCAGCACCCAGCACAACATCTGGCACATGTATGTATTTAATATTTGCTGAATTGAACTGGAGTTTGGCCCTGAGCAGAGGAATCTTATTCCAAAATAACAAGATAGGTAAAAAGGCAAGGTATAGCACTGTATATCAGGAAGCTATATTCATGTGTAAGGAAATCTAGAAGTAGAGGTGAGGAAATTGTGGATAGCATTCAGGTAAAGACTGAGAAAGGCAGGGGCAGCTAGGTAGGCGGTGCCACAGTGCAAAGTGCCAGAGTCAGGGTGACATCTTCCTGAATTCAAATTTGGTCTCAGACGTATATTAGCTGTGTGACCTTGGACAAGTCACTTATCCCTGTTTGCCTCAATTTGCCTCATCTGTAAAATGGGCTGAAGGATGAAATCGCAAACCACTCCAATATCTTTACCAAAAAATACCCAAATGGGTCACGAAGAGTCTGAAACCGACCTACAACAAGAAAGGGGGAAAAAGAAGTGACACTGTCATCCTGTTGAGACTACCACAAAAAGAAGAAATAAGACAATTAAGTCCAGGTACCAGATCACAAGCCTACAACAGAAAAATGATATAGTGGAGGTGGAAGACTTTTGTGACATGGACATCTGCCAGGAGAAAAGCAGCTAACAATTTCTTGATTTGTGATAACTTTCTTCCTCAAATGGTAGAAGAACTATTAAGATAAAATTATATTAAGGATCTGATTCTCATTAACAGGATATTATTGGTCAATGGGGTAGAAATCATGAGAACCTTGGTAGGAAGTGGCCACTGATGGAGTTTCTGATAGAGAGGTGGAGAAAAATCAGAAATATGCCAACATGTGCCCTAGATTTTGGGAGAAAAAATTTCAAAGCTACAGAGGAAGGATCCTATAGCTTAAAATTCTGCAGGGAAAGTCAGGCTAGGAGTAAAGAATAAAATTCTAAAGACACAAAGAGAAAAAATGCTGACAAAGAAAAAGGGAAAGCTGTATAAAGAGACAGATGCACAGGGAACTTGGCCGCCCACTTAAGATTAAAAAAAGAACATACAGAGAAGATGAAAGCAAGGTCAATAACTAAGGATGAAGATCTGTGTGACTTTAGGCAAGTTACTAAACCTCCCTTATGTTCAGCTGTTCTAGCTCTATGATCTCCAATGAAACATCAGTTGTGTGGTCCTCGACTCCTCAGTTGTCCTCATGCCAGCCAGTCCTAATATTTCTACTTACAAAACACCTCTTGAATTAGGCTCCTCTCTACTCACACAGCCAACCTCTTAGTTCAGGCCTATATCACGTCTCATTCAGATAACTGCAACAGCTTCCTCATTGTCCTCCTTGCCTCATCTTTCCCCACATTGATCCAGCCTCCCAAGGCCTGCCAAAAAATGATGTCCTACAATGCACCTTACTACTCAGTAAATTCTAGTGGCTGCCAATTTGTCTGTGGGGTGGGAAGGGGGAAGAAAAGGAATAACCTTTTGTATTAGGTGCTGTGTTAAGTTTTTTTTTTTAAACAAATATTAACCTATTTGATCCTCACAACAGCCCTAAGAGGTAAGTGCTATCATTACTCCTATTTAACAGTTGAGGAAAATGAGGCGGAGGTTAAGTGACTTGCTCAA
This sequence comes from Phalanger gymnotis, assembly GCA_028646595.1. Classification (NCBI taxonomy): domain Eukaryota; kingdom Metazoa; phylum Chordata; class Mammalia; order Diprotodontia; family Phalangeridae; genus Phalanger; species Phalanger gymnotis. The sequence continues at coordinate 53,613,085 of CM053627.1, forward strand.
GGTCACACAGCTAATAAGTACTGGAGACTGTATTTGAACTCAGGTCTTGTGACTCCAGGTCCAGTGTTCAGTTCACTATGGTGACTCCTAGCTGCCTCATAGAATCAAATAAAAGTTCATCGGGCATATGGCTCTTCAATACATGGGTCCATCCACATTTTCCTGCCTTATTACATCATTCCCATTTGGTCCAGCCAAAATGGCCTTGCTGCTTTGCTCACACATGTCCTTTCATCTCGTGGGTCTTCCGCCTGACTCTTCTCCATCTTGAAGTGACTCTATTTTCCCTTCCATTTCTTGGAATCTCTGGCTTCCTTCAGGATTCAGCTCCAATGCCACAAAAACCTTCCTGGGTCCCAGCAGCTACTAACATCTTCCCCTGAGGGCAACCTTATATCCATTCTGTATCTATCTATGCATAGCGCTCACTCCAATAGAACACACATCCCCTGAAGGCAGAGATGTCTCATTGTGGTCTCTGTATCCTCAGCACCTAAGCAGTTTCTAGCACAGGGAGAGAATGGGACAAAAATTGACCATGAAGAATAAGCAGAGGTGCTCAATTCCCATTTTGTTTCTGAGAAGGAGTACAACTTTTGGACTCAAAGGACAACTATACAGTTGACTCAAGATAAGTAATGAGATAGAAAGAGATCTTTAGAGCTGAGCTTGGTCAATATAAGTCATTTATGGCCTGGATAAACTCTAACCTCAAGAACTGGTTGAAATGATTGCTAAGCCCATCAGTGATCTTTAAATAAGTGTAGATAACAGGAAGGGTAGCTAGATAGTGCAGTAGATAGAGTGCCAGGCCTGGCATCAGGAAGACCTGTGTTCAAATCCAGCCTCAGACACTAAAAATTTATGTGACCCCGGGCAAGTCATTTGGCCCTGGTTGTCTCAGCTTCTTCATTTGTAAAATGAGCTGGAGAAGGAAATGGCAAACCATTCCAGTATCTTTGCAAAGAAAATCCTAAATGGGGTCACCAAGAGTAGGATACGACTGAAAACAACTAAACAACCACAACAAAAAATTATAGGAAAGGTACCACAAGACTGGGGAAAGTTAAAGGCAGGCCTAATTATCACAAAAGGGAGGTGAAGACAGCCTGTACAACATAATAGGTCAATGAGCTTGACTTTGATTCTTCACAAAATTCTAGAACATTTTAAACAGGCAGAGAAAATCCAGACAAGGAGATGCTGAACACAGAGATAGGTGGTTTTATCAGGAACAGGTGATATCAACCAAACTTTATTTCCTTTTTTTATTTTTTAAAAACATGGATGTTTGCTGGACCAGTAATCAGGGAAATTCTGTGCATAAAATTTACTTATATTGTAGAATAAGGTATCTCATGCTGTCCTTTTGGAAAAGACGGAGAGATGTTGGATAGCCCATAGCACAATTTGATGGATTTGGAACTGGTAAATTGCCAGAATCCAAAAGTAGATATTGTGGTTCAATAATTACATGTGCCAGTTGTAGGCAAATGTTCTGCCATACTGAGCAAGGGCTGTGCTCAGAAAAATCTTTTTGCTTACGCTAAGCACAGTATTTTCAATTCTTTCTTCATGTAAAGCAACTCTGGTTCACATCAACTAGGAAACTTAATATAAACTTACTACTACTAATAAAGCTATAAACCTATTGATTTACTTGCTCAGGTTAAAGCCTGCCCTTTGCTTCTCTCCCCTAAAGGGAAGACTGGTGATGGAGGGACCAGTGGGGGCAGTATCATTAGTAATTGGATCTAGGTGGGGTGAGGGAGATTACTTGTGTGGAGGCTGCCATGTCCTCCTTGACAAAAATTCTACTGCACTGGCTTATTTTCCCCCACTTCCTTTGGCCTGCCAGAATCACAGCAGCAGACCAAGGAAGAGTCACCTTAGGTATAGTAAGAGCAACAGGAAGATATCCAAAGACACTCTTACCCTCAGATTAAAAACAAAAGACTACTTAATAACCATACCGCTCCTTTTCTCAATCAATTCCTGTAGCTCCCAGTTGCCTCTAAGATAAAATACAAACTTTTCTGTTTAGTTTTTAAAGCTGGTTACCACCTGGGCCCAATTTATCTTTCTAGCATTGATGGACTGTCTTCCCATGCCCTGTCTTTTTTCTGTTCCTTATCCATGACAATCCCCCATGTTCTTGCCTTTGCACATAGGTCACTACTCACATGCCTCGAAATCATACCCTTCCTCTACTTTACATCACAGAATCCCTCCCTTCCCTCAAGACCCAGCTTAAGTATAACCTTCTACATGTAGCCTTTCCTGACTCCCCTACCTGCTAGGGCTCTCTGTCCCAAACGGTTTTGAATTTAATCCCTTTATAACACACACACACACACACACACACACACACACACACACACACACGTTCTCTACCCTGTTAGAATGTAAATTCTTTGTGATTGGGTTTTATTTCATTATTCCCATGCTTAACAATGCCTGTCACAGAGTAGGCACGTAACAAATTCTCCCTAGTGATGCCATCACAAATATAGCCAAATCATTCACCTCAAGACTTGCAAGTCTCTCGCAACCTATTCTATTACAGATTTCTTATATGATCTGGCAAGTTTAATTATCTCAGAACTTTATTCAGCAATCTCTACACTACAGATAAAGTACTCATTAAAGATTTCTTTATAGACTCTCTGACACAAAAATGAATGTAATTTTTGCACATTAGTTCCCTAACTAAAACAAGTAATATTTAATTGCAACTACAGTGTTTCTTTTTCATCTGTAACAAATGTCACATCTGATGCTATTAAGACACCCCTCTTACCTGTTCTGTAGCTGTGGGACAATAGTATACTAACAAAACAGTCGTACAGATGTTTATTGATAGTCCAATGATGGTGATGAGATTTGGGGCAATCCAGGATGGAACTCTTCCAACTAGCCATTCCCAGTAACCTTGCATTAAGGGTTCAAGCAAGGATCGTCCAGCACTTTGATATCTGTGTTCTTCTAGGCGCTTTAGCTGGTGTTTTGACAATGGTGGGGTAGGCAACTGAAGCAACTTACTTAATACACATCCTGTGGCATTCGCATGCCCGAAGCCTACAGGGGACTCCGGGTGAGGATCCCCACATCGTTTTCTTGTTGATCGATGTCCACTCATGGATCTTTAGCTCCTGTCTTCTGTTAGCCACTTGTTTTTTATCTGAAGAAAAAAAGCCCTGTATATTACTATTCTGTATCTTAAATAAAACCGAGCTTATGTAAAAAAATGAATAATGCCATGAAAGTCCCAAATATAACAAAACATTCATAGCAAAACTCTATCTGAAAAGAATGGACTGCCATCATTTATGGTGCATGAATGCAATGGATTACGATTGCTATAAGAAATGATGAGGATGATTCAGGGTAATACAGGAGGGCTTGTAGGAAGAAATGCAGCATTAAGCAAGCGGGGGCACAACAATACCTATAACAACGAAAATAAGAACCTGAAGACAAGTGGCCCCAGAATAACTGTACAAATCTTGGTTCTGGAGCACTTGGCCCATAGCCCACAACCAGTACCCCCTTCCTTCTCTCAAAAGAGTTAAAGAGTTTCTGGGTGAGATCAGCCAATGTCATGTCACTGTTTTCATTTAACTATTCTTCTTTGTAACATCAAGGGCTCAATGGCAGGGACGGTGATGCAGAAGGTATAAGAGTAAATGATGAAAATAAATGAAAAATTGCATAAATTAAAAATTAAGATAAATTAATCAGAAAAGGAACAAAAAAACCTAAGTCCCAGCCTTGTTTCCACTACAAATTTGAGATGCTGAAAGAAAGCCAATTTCACTCTATTTTTCAGGCAGAAAGACCAAAGCACAAAACTGTTATTTTGGAGGAAACCTTCCCGGTAACATTTCCTCTGCCCCTTAATTTTTGTTGTTTAAAATTCTTCCTTTGGGCTTCCTTCTCTCTCACTTACTAAGCATAAACACTGATAACACCTACAACGTCCCAAAACTGCACTAGGTGCAAAGAAGGATATAAAATTATTTAATAATAGTAGATGGCATGTTCTTGCCCCTTGAAGAGCTTACTCTCTTGTTGGAGAAAGAAGAGAGAAAACAACTAGAGAATATGGGACATCCACACAATCAAACTTGAGGTTCTGTAGCAGATTGTAAATTCTACAAGGATAGAGAAGAAAAGAATACTAAGCTGGACTTACTTAGGGAAAGACTTCATGGATGAGACAGGTCTTAAAACCAGATATGCAAGAATGACAAGATTTGCAATAGTGGAGAGGAGGGGAGTAAACATTTCAGATGGGGATGAGAAAGGGCAGTTTATCAGTAAGGTACGTAGTAGGTATGGACTGACTTGAACAAAAGGAAATGAGAGAAAGCTAAATGGGTGGGATCTGTGAGTGAAAGCCTTAATAACAGGAAAAAACAGTAAAGTAATAGCAAATTATTCTATCTGCAAGGTGAAAGACATGAAATCAAGAGGAAAAAAAACCTTCGAGATTCTCTACCTGAAGGACAGATGGCAGGTAATATTGAAAAAAAATGGGAATATCCTGAAAAGAAAAATTACACCCTAACTTCTCAACTGGGGTACAAAATCAGAGCCAATTCCCTACTTCCAGCCAGAGCTCAGATATTCCTGAATACACAACTAGCATAAAGTGGATTAAATCACAACTCACTTTAGGATACATTTGCAACTGGCTGCTGTTGGTCACTTTAGACCAAATTGCTGATCCAATAATTCTGAGTTGTCACGTTTTTCAATTAAAAAAAGAATTCTTTAGTAAATATTGTGCAAGGTACCCTGCAAACAACATTCCCCTCCTCCCCTCCCTTACAAAACACAAAACATCACAGTTCTCACCCACAAGAAGTTTCTGTTCTGTTGGGACTGGGGAGAATATACAAGGTAATCTGAGGAGGTGGAAAGCACTTAAAATTAGAAAGATCAAGGAGTAGATTTATAGTAAATGTCTCTAATTAATTTACATATTAGGTGGGGATATGGTAGCAACTTTTAAAGAAATTAAAATTAGAGTGAAAACTCTCATTTTATTATTTTACTTTATTATTTCATATTTTATTATTATTCCATTTCTCTTACTGCTGAAAGAGATAAAACAGAAGCAGCTGGCCTGCTTTTTGGCCCAGAGACAGCTACAAGAGCAACTGATCCGAATGGCTTTAAGTTTGTACATTTGGCAGGACAATCTGATAAACTGATACTTTCCCTCTGTTTTTTTTCTCTGACCTAGATTTTTATCTGTTAGAAATTGTGTTTTGACAAACTTTTCTAGGAAAATAAGTGCAACCTGTGATCACATAATTTATAATAAATTAGGTCCAATATCTCAAGGCTTTCATTACCAATGTGTTCGGCAAAATTTTTTTTGAGCAATTACTAAAAACAAAACTACCCATTTAAATCCAGAATTCACAAGTCAGCATACTAAAGAAATGAATCTTTTAAAACTCAGTCCTATATTTCTTGTTAACTACAAATTTAGTGAAGACAATAAATAGTATTTGGGAATAATGGGATCTTGGATACCACATCTACAAGTAAACTTCAAGATAACACTTGAAATATCTCAAATTATCACAATCAGAAAAAACTTTACGTTTATTACACCTAAAGCAGGATAGCACAGTATCCAACCTGTGGCATGTCATTCCAGCATCCCCATCCCCCTATGCCTAGATGCCAGGGATCTGGACTCCTCCTCCTGAAAATGGGCAGACTTCCAGCAACTGTTTTTATGAGCTGCACTGACTTAGCAGTATGTTGTACAGAATTCACAAAGAGGGTTAGCTAATTAGTAGATCTCTTCAGCTTTTGAGAGATTGCTGAAACAAGGCATTAATCACCGCCGGCTATCAGAGACACGATAAAAATGACAAAGACAAATGGTTAAAAAACGAATAGAGAAATTTAATTTCAGTATTACTTAGAAAGCCCCACACACTGCAAGGGTTTTCAACAGGCTGGAATTAAAAGTACCACAATTTAGATCCAACGTAACACAAAATTTCCCTTGAGTTTTTAAATATCTATCCAGTTCCTGGCACATAGTTGGTGCTTAATAAACGTTTACTGACTAAAAGCACCTAATGTGGGCAAGGAAGCATATGGAAACATATCCACCCTTAGTTTGATAAACCCTAAAAAAATTGGCAAAATGCTCGATCCAGTTTAAAGAAAAGTCAGAGAATCTTTAAAGCTTTAATGTATTTTAATGATTACAGAATCTAGTGCTTTCACTTTCATGCATGAAGAAACTGAAGCCCAGAGAGTTATGTGATTTGCCCAAGACCATACATACAACTAGTTATTGGCAAAGCGAATGTGTTATTAACTATAAATTATTTCATAAGAATTTTAAATTTCATAAAATATTGGAGCTGGTAGGAAACTTACAACTAGTTCTCCTTACTCTTAGGCCAGTATTCTTTCCATTAAGCCATCCTACCTCCCTCTTTAAATGGAGACTGCAGTGAGAAAAAGAGAAATGAGTGTATGAGGCCATAGTCACATTTGGAAAAGTGTGAGGACGTTTGGCCTAGAACTAAACACTAGATACGTACAAACTCTTTACTTTAGGCACTAAACAAACGTTTTTTTTTTCCAAAAAGCTCTTCCATTTTTGGAATGTAAGCTGCAATAAATTCACAACATAGAAAACGTAGCAAAATCATTTTTGAACTCTTGCAACTTTAGGAGACTGCTCCCAACTATTACTCTTATAGTACTTGTTACATATCCCCTGGTACTGTAATTTGTATTTTGTAATTTCCTGTTTGCTTTTTAACCACTAGAGTTCTAGGATTGTACTTTAGTATTTCTCGTAATCCCCCTAACGCATTTAGCACAGACCCTAAAATGATACAGTAATAACAACAGCTAACATTCGTATAGTGCTTCTATGTATCACTTCATTTGATCTGTACAACAACCCTGAGAAGCAGGTGCTATAATTACCATCTCGTTTGTCTGAGGAGGAAACTGACGTTGAGAGGTTAAAATGGCAATGCTAGTAAGTCTGATTGGGACCTCAGTTCTCTGTTCCTTACAGCACCTCCGACAAGGCAGTCTACCTAAGCACTTTGGAAACTTTAAAGCCTCTATAAATGTAAGCCATTATTATTACAGCAAATGTCTGTTGAATGAAATGTTATGAGATTATTGCCGCAAAGATGACTACAGTGTGGATTTATTCTTGAGCAAGAATTTTCAAGTAGAAACCCAGGAGAGCTTAGTTATTAGTTAGTGGCAGAATCAAAGCGATTCTGTTGGAGAGAATTTGTATAACTGCACCAAGATGCAAAAACCAAGCCGAGCCAAGCCTAGCAGGCATGAGGCAAACGCAGAGCCCCACTTGTCCAGGGATCTCAGGAACCTTGGCCGACTTGGGCAGTTCTCTGGTCCCTTCTTTCCAAGAATATCGCTTAAGCCGAACCCAATTGGCGTGCAATCAATCGCAGCTCTCTTAAAACTGACTGAATTTCTTAAAAGAGAGGGAGAAGGAAAGAGAGACAGGGGGAGAGAAAGAGACAGACGAGAGACAGAGAGGAGGGGGAGGAGGCAGAGAGAGGAGGGAAAGAGAGAAGACGGAAGGAGGGAGGGGGAGAGAAAGAGACGGAGGGAGGGAAAGAGAGGACGAGAGAGACAGAGGGAGAGAAAAAGAGAGAGAGAGACGGAGAGAGGGAGAGAGACAGAGAGATAGAGAGACAGTGAGGGAGAGGGAGGGATAGAGGAGAAAAAGGAGTAAGATGGAATGAAGGAAGAGACGGAGAGAAGGCAGAGAAAAAAGAGAGACAAAGAGAAAAATCAGAGAGAAGAGAACCAGAGAGAAAACGAGAGAAAAGACACAGAGCCAATGAGAGAAGAGACACAGAAGAGAGAAAAGACAGAGACAGAGTAGAGATAGAAGAGACAGAGACAGTGAGAGGGGAGACACAGAGACAGTGAGAGGGGAGACACAGAGACAGAAGAGCCGGAGACCCAGAGATGGCGAAAGAAGAGCCGGCCCCAGTTCAGGATGCCCCCGGGCGGGCGGGGGGTCGCCTTTCCGCGGACGTGCAAAGACAAGGTCGCCTCCCCACGGACGGGCTGCTGATACGGAAGCGTGGCCCGGCAGGCCCCCGCGGAGTCCCCACTCTCTCACGCGCGGCAGCGGTCCCTGTGCCTCCCCCCGGCCCGGGCTGCTCCCCCTGGCCCTTCGCCGCCCCTCGCGCTCCCTCCCCTCCCCCAGGGTTCGCTACTCAGGAGGAATCACCCCCTCCCCACGGCACCCATCCCCTGCCACTCCGGTCTCCCCGCACGAGGAGAGGCGACCCTCCCCCGCTCCCGCCCGTACCCCGCACTTCGCGGAGAGCGCCCCCCGCCTCGCCCCACCCCGCGCGAGACCCGGCGCCCCTCACAGCTTTGCACCTTCCACTCCGGCCGTCCGGGTGACTCCGTTGGGCGGCAGCGGCGCGTTCGCGACACTTTCGCAGTTGCCGTAAAGGCGGACGCGGCCGGAGTGGGCGGTGGCGGCGGGGACGCGGACGCACTAGCCGCCGAGGGGGCGGGGCGGCCACTCAGGGCGCGCTCCCGGAGGCGGAGCCGACCTCGCTCTCGGGCGCGTGCCTCGAGCCCGTCTTGACTTCCATCTTGCCGGCTTGAAGAAGTGAGCAGGCCCGAGAGCTGCGGGCGGCGGGTGCTGCGAGCACGGTAGGCTGGGGTTGGGGACGGGGACGGGCGAGGAGGAGGAGGAGGAGGAGAAAAGGCCTCCGGGTACCGGGGTCCTCAAGGGGCGCTGCTGCCTCGCAGCCCTCCCGCGGCCGGGGGCGAGGCGCGGGGTCCCGGGGTGGCTCGGGCTCGAGAGCCCCCCTCCTCCCCCAGCTTGGCCTTGGCCGCTGCACAGATTGCCCCTTCCCAGGAAGGCGGCTGCCCAAGTCCTTGGACCTGCGGGGAGGCAGGTGCCACTCCGTAACCACGGTCCAGGCCCGAGAGGCTTTGCATTGGGAGGTACTGGAATCTGGCCCCCCATCCCAGAGCAACGTCATGATCCGCTAGCTCTCCTCTCGGAGCTGTTGGGTGTGAAAGAAATACTCAGGCTCAGTTATCGAATTGGCATCCCGGATCCCCCAGCCTAATCTCTGTTAAAAATCACTATTTGATCCGCCTTTTTTTTTTAAAAAAAAAATGTTATTTAACTTTCCAAGCACATTGACTTTAGTGAGAACGAGATAGAAAACGTTACTTCTGTGTAAGGCCATTTACACTACCATCCAGGTGTGCTAAGTACCTTAGCAAGCTGGTAATTAATATGCCTTACAAAAGCTGGGAAGCTTTCCTTGTTTGCTGAGATATTATACAACCTTCTCTCACATGGAAAGGTGGCCCTTCTTCCTACCAAAGCAAACTCTTTCTGTATACACAGCTGATCCTATTCCATCCTATTTTTTCCTGCAGAGACTGCTCATCTATCATCTTCTCTCTCTCCCTAATATTCAGTCCTTCCCTGTCTAGTGTGATTGCTTCTCCTCTGCCCATAAAAATGCCCATTCCTCTTCCATCCTTAAAAAAAAACCTCACTTTATTTGACCATCCCCGCTAGCTGTCCCCTATATTTCTCCTCTCCTTCATGCCTAAACTTGAGAAAGTCATCTGTAATCAGTGTCTCTACTACCCTTTTTTCTCACTGCCTTCTAAACCCTCTGCAGTCTGGCTTTGGTCCTCATTGTTAGAAGTATGCTTGACTCTGAAATTCAAGTATCAAGGGCAGTTTATTATTATTGAGGAATCCAAAGAAATTGGTAAATGGTCCTGGCCAGAAGAGCACTCTGCCTTTCTTTAGGAAGAGGGAGTGGGGAATATAGGAGTGAGATCAACTTTATTCTGTTAGAGTGACACAGATTGATGCACTATCAGCTCAGTACCTCTCGTCAGAGAAGGGATTGGTCCTTTCTCTTCTGGGTTGTCTTCCTTACATACCCCTAACATGCAACTCCTTGGTATATTCCCTCCCCCAACATACATCCCATGTTCAAAAATGGAGGAAAACTCCCTGTGGGTGTGTGAGGTAATATTCAGTTAGCCAATTAAGCATGCATGGTAGCCATTTGATCCAGTTTTCTCTTCAACCCTGACCAGCTTCTGAATGGTTTAGACCAGTTTTCCTAACATCCTGAATCTGTGGTTTCTGCAAAACTGCAAATTTCATTCAGATTGGCTGAGGACTCCCATCCTGGTTAATTTTTACTCCCTTCTTTGTTCAAGCTGACACTTCATTAGTTGTTTTGTGGAACTTAAGTAACTCTTCTGTGGAAACCTAACTTTCCCTAACTTTTACCCATCTCCCACATCATTGTGAGAAACGTGATTTTGGGGATCACTGGACTTCCCCAAATTGTGAGAAACATGGTATTGGGGATCACTGGACTTCCTAGGCAGGGCCAAAGTCCTGAGGAAGAACCCTGTGATAATCCCTAGGGGAGGCTGTGTGGTAGCACCCCCCCCCCCTTAATCTGTGGGGATCACAGGGCCTCCTAGGGGTCAGACCCTAAGGGATGGGTCCTTAGGACGGTGGTAAGATCACAAGGCTCCCAAGACAGGGCTGGAAGAACCAAGTGATGTCCCCTTAGGAAAGCTGTGCAGACCACAGGGTTCTCTGGGGGTATCCTGAATGGTAGCTCTCTTAACACCACAGCAGGTTTCACAGGACTCCCCAAGGCAGGGTCAGAAAGTCAGCTTGAGAGAGGAGCTTCTGCTCCTCATTGCTTTCCTGGTTGTACGACTTTGGGAAGATTCATGTGATTTGCCCATTCTCACCAAAAGAACTCAGGACCAGAGTGGGCAGAGGAAGACATTTATTATGTTCCTTGAGAGAGCAGATGTAGTGCTCCCTGCAACACTCACACTGCTACAGCTGGGAGGGGGTAACCATTCCCTCCACTCCTGCTAGAGGTATGGTTAGTTTACATTCTTTACTTTTTACATAGTTTTCCTAGGTTATACAGTTTATATAGGTAGGATAATAAGGATACAGAAGCAAAAGTGAAGTTAATTAGATTTTCCTTGTCTTAGTTTAGAATTAATCTACATTCTTTTACTTCTTCCTACCTTCCCTCTTTAACATATGCAAATTATGCAGATCGGCAGGCCTGGACCCTTGATCAAGACCAGATCCTAGATAAGCTTGAACTGGTTCAAGTACTTTAGCTTCTTTAATTCATCTGACTGCCTCCTCAAAAAGCATGTACGTCTGTACAAGCCTCTGACCTCTCACCTGACTGACCTTGAGGCCTGGTTTCTGCTGAAGCTGGGGTGGGGGAGGGGAGGGAAGTACACCTTTAGTTCTGTGGAAACAAAACTCCTCCTCCCATTTCTTATGTCATCATCCTACAAAAATTGTTCTCTTCAAAGTAACTGATCTCTTACCTGCCAAAACTAATGAATGGCCTTTTCTTAATCCTTATCCATTTTAAACTCTCAGTGTCTTTGACACTGTCAGTCACTTTCTTCTCCTGGATACTTGTTCTCCAGCTTTTCATAACACTTTTCTCCTGGTTCTCCCCCTATCTCATAAGATGCATATCCTTCTCAGCCCCTCAGTCTCCTTTGCTGGCTCTTCATCTAGTTCATGCCCATTAACCGTGGGTGTCCCCCAAGGGTCAAGCCTTGGACCTTTTCTCTTCTTCTATGTCGTCTCACTTGGGGAAATCTTATCAGCTCCCATGGTTCCAGTTATCATTTTTATGCGGATGATTCTCATATTGCCAATCTCACATCACCGTGTCCTTGTTGGAATCTTGAATTGGAAGTGCTATAGCCATCTTAAGTGCAACCTGTCCAAAATAGAACTCATCTCCCCCCGCCCCTTTTAGCACCCCCCCCCAAATCCTTTCCTCATCTGAACTTTCTCATTCCTTTCCCCAGTCACAAAGGCTTGCAGTCTTTTTCTTCCTTGACTCCTCAGGTCTTGTCATTTTTACCTGTGGAATATCTCTGGTATTTGTCCCCTTCTCTCCACTCAGAGCTACCACCCTGTTGCAGGCCCTTGTCACCTCATGGCCAAACCAGTGCAATAGTCTTCTAATCGGTGTTCTTGCCTCACTTGCCAAAATGGCCTTCCTAAAGTGCTGGGCTGACTGCATCTGCCTGTTACATCCAGTATCAATTCTAAAATCTTCTTTTCAGCTTACAAAGTATTCCTTTCTACTCACTCCATGCGTCAGTAATAATGAATGTGGCTTCCTTGCTGTTCTCCAAATCTACCAAATCCATGCCTTTTATTTATTGTTAGAGGCTATTTCATTTATTAATTTACTTTCCTTCATGTCTGGAATGTACTCCTACCTCACCTCCCCCCCTTCCCTACCTTTAAGGCTGAACTCAAATCCCACCTTCTTTTAATTTCTTTCCCTCTCTTACTCCACCCCCACCCCTACTCCACCCGAAATGCTAGAATCTCCGTCTGGGGTTACATGCTGTTTATACTGCAAATACCTGTTTATATACACAGTTTCTAGCTTGTTATCTTCCTCACTAGAACATGAACTCCTCGAGGGCAGGAACTTTAGCGTATTGCCGGGCTCTAATGTTTGTTGATGATGATCTTAGTAGTTAGTTCCGAGAATGGACAAGATAGAAAATGCATGTTATTTTTAGTTGCTTTTATGAGTTTTAGAAAATGTAATTGGAGTTTAGGCTTATAGAATTGTACAGTAAAGGACACGAAGCAGTGATTTGTAAAACACTTATTTCCCTACTACATTTGCCTTGTACCAACCAGTTCATTGTCTTGGATCATAATAGACTTAAAGTTTTACTTTATCTGCTTGACTGGCAATATATCAGCCAAATTTCCAATTTACTTATCTGAAAATAACTGGAGTTTTCCTTATCCAGTTGTGGGTCCAAATTTGCAGTCCTTATTAGCAACCTGGTAACCCTAATTTATTCCAGTTTATTTTTCATATGAGGAAATACTTCACAGAGCCTATTTTCCAGGGCCTCCTCGTGGTGTGAAAGTGACCCTGCATTCTGTGAGGCCATGCTAGTGGAGAGCAGAAGCATATCTGGGGCAAAAGGCCAACTCTTTTCTGAGGACCAGCCTATCTAAGTATGAAGAGGCACATTACTAGCAAGCTGATCGCCTGACAATGAGTTTTTGGCTCTTAACAAAGAAACAAAGAAAAGTCCATTATGACCTTTGGTCCTTTACATCTGGCTTCTCCTTCTACAGTGATGGTGGCCGAGTGAGAAAGGGAGCCAAGAGTGCCAAGCATAACACAGTTTTTGGACTTTTGTTTAAGCTTCACTTGGAGTATTGGTACCATAAATGTGTGATCCTGGTTGGGTGACCAAAGAGTGCAAATGTTGCTAGAGAAGCCAAAATGTGTCAGTCTCGACATTTGTTGCTATAAATGAAACTAAAGGGAAGAATAATTTCTACTGAATGGAAAGAGATGCTCATAAAGATGACAAAGAAAGAGGTGGCAGACTATGTTTTATCAAATACCCAAAGGCAACAAGAAACATTATTTCATGGGATTCTTTAATCATTGTATGATGTAGCACCACTGATAAGTATTTGCAAAAAGACCAATATGAAAGAAATTGCAAATCATCCACCAAGATCAGCTACTGAGGATGTGGAGATAGACAAATTCTACCAAGAGTTTGATATAAGACTCTCCAAATTAAATTGACATATATTGTGATACTTGATGAGTTAAGTGCAAAGGTGGAAAAGGAAACATACCTGGTAAAGCATGGTTCAGGAAGCAGGAACAAGAGAGCCAAAAGACTGGCCAATTAAACTGAAGCTTCGTGCCTTTTTATTATGAACACTTGCTTTGAGGAAAGAGTTGGTAGATGCTAGATGTCATGATGGCCAAATCACATAGTAAAAAATAAAAGAGGTTATATTATAACGTCCAGGAAAAAAGACTTGTTATTGATGAGATTTGTTCCTGAACCTGCTGTCCATGTACAGACCACCAACTTGTCAGAATTATGATCAGAATTAGTAAAACATAAGATTGAAGGAAAAAAGTATATAATTGAAAATTGAAACAATTCAATTCTGAACTATTTGAACAAATAATTGACAAAATGGGAAATGGACATGGACCACTTACAATGATTTTGTAAAAATTTAACCAATCTCAATTCATTGCCACAGCAAAGTTCCTAGAAAGTCCCCAAAGATTCCTTTGGAATCAGCCAAACAGAGAAGGACGGCTGCCCAGGGCAACATTGAGTAGGAAAATGGACTTATTTATAAATTCTTATGCAGAAAGTTGATGGAAAATTATGAGTAGTATCATCTTATAAAGCAGAGAGAAGCAGTGAAAGTCGAAGTTGGTTTAAAGAAATCTTGGCAACATAGGCAACTAAACAAAATCATCCCAAAGGCAAAAGTAGGACAAGAAAAAGAAAATATTTTTTTAAATTACCATGAAAATTTTTTTTTTCCATTTATGGAGTGGTGTGGAACTACTACAGTTGGAGTCTTAACACTATAGACCTGAATGTGCTTATTAGTGGAAACAATAGTACCATAGAGAACAAAGATGGGGAGAGCAGCCAGATTGGACCAAGAGATCTGTGCCGGAGGTGCCATAATTGTGAGGGCCTTGGGGATTGAAATGCATGAAGTCTGAATTTTAAAAGTTTGGAATGAAATCTCAATTAAGATAACATAAATAATCAACAACCTGCCTTTCTTACTCTCCCACTTACACAAAATATGAGAATTATTTATTAACTAGTAGAGGCCGTCTTTAACAAGCTTTCACCGTCAGTATTCACCAAGGGATCACTTCTTTACAGTTTCACAGTTGAATGGAAGATGTAGAGAATAGATCTCAAGTGTACTTATTGTTTATTGATTATGAAAACACAATTGATTTAGTAGAGCAAAATACCCATTACAGGCTGTTTTTCAACAAGATGTTTCTCACTGATCTATTAAACTCAGTCAAGAGTCTCTGAATAATATAACAGTAAAAACAGTTCTGTTCAGTGATCTTGTAATCACTGCCGTGATGGAGGAGATTGAGAGCCAAACTCAAGTGGAGGAGCACCTGCCTGGGGATGGTGAAATGCTCCATATGCTCCTATTGACAGAGGATATTGTGCTGCTTGTATCAAAGCCTGCATAGCTCAGCAGAGTCCATTCTGTAAGAGAACTTTAATCACTAGGAGTTTGTCCTGTCAGTTGCCCAGATTACAACATGAATTTGGACGGATGACCTGTAGAGTTTGTCTAAGATATTTTATCTGCGACAGGCAGTGTAGATTAACAATGAAATGAACAATGAATAACAAATGAAATGAACAAGAGAAACAGAGCAGGTTGGAAATGACCACGAGCTTTCCACAAAATCAAAGGCCCACCTTCTTTATAACAACATTCTACTGGGATTGATGTATAAAATGAAACATGGAATACAAGTCTCCAAAGAATTAAAAATGATTATCACACAGAGGGCAACGTAACAGCAGTGGTGGATGTTTGGTGGAAGTTTGGCTACAACATTTAGTCATTAATGAACATAGAAGAACATTGTAGAAGAACAAGAGGCAAAGACAGCTTTGAGGAATTGTATAAGAGAATATTAGCTGGTCAACTGGAGAGGATGAAAGATGAAGTAAGGATGGATAGAGGGTTCCATTGGTATCCTCATAATGTCAGGAGAAAGTGAAGAGGCCTTCCGTACGTTGGATGGACCTCTTGTGGTGAATATATGGAAGGACGTGGATAAGATCTGATGATCATATATGAATGAGTTGTGATATGTATGTTGGAAGACATTACCATAACCATGAGATCACAGATCCATCTTAGTATTTGAGAATATGTGGGTGTCTTACTGCATAAATTCTAGTGGGATTGATGAAAGTAGTTTATCTGATTCATAGGTTCCTGTAAAGATTAAGTGCCTACCTTGGGCTGAATATAGCTGTACTAATTTAATAGAATTGACTTGTTAACTCCATATATCTCAGGGCTTAAATCTATATCTCCGTAACTTTCATATCTTGTTTCTAATTTTTCTTCTTGGAGTAACTTGGAATAAGCCAACTTCTTGTACATGGTAGTCTTCCAGATATTTGAAGATTGCTATTAAAAACTTTTCTTTTTTTAGGCTAAATATCCCAGGTGCCCTCAATTATTCTTCATATGATATTTATTAAAAGTATTATACTCAGAACTGAATAAAACAAGCAAATATATTTTGTGAGCCAGATGAGGTAAATACATTTTAATTAATCATATCTCCGCTTCTCTCTCTTACCTTGGAAAATTGACAGTTAATTGAATGCCTTTTTTATTTTTTTTAACAGATCATCTATCACTGCTACTCAGGCGCTTTGGCAAGTATCTTATTTCGTTGTCTTTATAGGAGAAAAAAAGACTTGGAAAGTTGTGGCTTTTAAAAAGTGTAAATTAATAGCCACATCATAGTACAAGTTCACAGTCCTTGCGTTTTGGTTTAGTTCAGCCAGTAGGCAATACAGAGAAACACGTGCATGTAATATGTGTGTGTATGTGTGTATGCATGCACATATATACACACATTGCTAATAAGTACTGTAGCGTTTTTACAGTTTTGTATTGCTAGATGGCAAGCTTAAGTGGCACAGTAGATGAAGCACTGGGCCTGGAGTCAGGAAAACCTGAATTGAATTCTGGCCTCAGACACTAGCTGTGTCACCCTGAGCAAGTCACTTAACTTCTGTTTCCCTCAGTTTCCTCAACTGTAAGACGAAGATAATAACAACACCTGTCTTGTAGTGTTATTGTGAGGATCAAATGAGGTATTTGTGAAGCGCTTAGCGCAGCGTCTGGCACATAATAGGCAATGTGTAAATGCTTGTTCCCTTCAATTCCCCTAAAATGTTTCTTGTGCCATCAATAGGAATAAGTCCTGTTCTGTGCCTAGTGTGCTAAGCATTTGGCCCCTTAGTTGCTAAAAGCCCAAGGTCCACAGTATAATGTCCATATTCATATTCAGGATGTACTTTTAGAAAACAGATAAATTAAAACGTGTAATACATGCAGAAAGTAAATATGTTTATTTAGGTGGTTAGTAAAGAGGGAGAGATATAAATTATAACTGATATCTTTCTTATTAACTTTAGAGAAAGTTACTTGGAGAAATAAGATTTCAAAATTCATATCCAGTCTAGAGTCCCTCACCTCCTGATTTACTACTGCTCCTGATCATTGAATCCCCATCCCTGGGCAACATCCAATGTTTTCTGCATAAAAAAATACATATTTGAATTAGATATTAGAAATTTGTAATATAGCCATGTGTGAACATGAGTATGTATTGACATTCCAATACTCTATTGGTTCCTTATTGACTACCACAAATCTGAGTTCATCATTTGAAACCCTTACTAGCTGATATCCTCATCTCTTTAAAAGATCATTTGAAGATGATTAGATAATGGTGATTTTGTACATGAATTTCTGTATTTCTTTTTTTTTCTCATGAGATAGTATGTTTCAGACAGGTGGGACAACCTAAGAGAAAGAGAGGTGTTCTCTCTCACTCTTACTTAAACCCAATTCTTCCTATATGTATGTTTAATATTTTTCTCCCACCTTTTCCCTTTTTGCTTCAGAAGTCCTATTGAGATGTGGTGGTTTCAGCAAGGACTCAGCTTTCTCCCCTCAGCCGTTGTTATTTGGACAGCCGCTTCTGTCATCTTTTCATATATTACTGCGATAACTCTTCACCATGTGGACCCTGCGTTGCCCTATATCAGGTCAGTAAAGTGTATACAGTTATTGTGGTAACAGACATTGGACATGACTGTTCTTTATCTGGAGCTCTTGCCCATGATCACTTTTAAATTGAAAAGTTAAAAACAGATTTGTAGATGGAAATTTCATACTGGCAACACTAAAAAAGAGAAAACTCTGTTTAGTTCAGTTCACCAGACATTTATGAAGTTCCTCTTTTGTGTGAGGACTTTGCTGGGTGTTGGGGATGCAGAGACAAACATCAGAGATCTCCTGCCATCGTGGAACTGAGATTCTGCTGAGACATACAACATGTACACAGGCAAGAAAATTTGCAGAGGAAGAGAACGGTAAATAGGGGAACAGGAAAGGCTTCCGTAGGTGTGGTTAACTCACTTTGCTAAAAATTAATAGACTGACTAGTAAACGTAAGATGTTTAAAGCCTCTCCTGGGATACATTTGGGCCAGAGTGAGGAAGTTTCTTGGACGGGATGAGCTATAGAGGAATCTCTTTATAAAATTTTGCTTGAAAAACCAGAAATTATACCTGTATCATATTTCCCAGAAGCCCCAGGGCTGCCTAGTATTTTTTTTTTCCACGCTCTTTCCTAATTGTGTGGTCATATTAATCCTAAATGATAATTTCTCCTCTTTCTCTCACCATGTCTGTGGTAAGAGTGCTGACACACAATATTAAAATAAACTATTCCCTCAGATTGACTGTAATTTTTATTAGCTCAAATCAAGAAATTTCTAAAACTTACTTTCAGAAGACGAACTATAGTGGGTCTGGAGCATACAGAGCAATTTTATTTTTTGTCTATGGCCAATAACTAGAGGGAAAAAGATTAAACATCAGTGTTCTAAAGTTCTTGGACCACACTTCTAGCAATATCTCAAACTAAAGTTGGTAAAACCAGATAGTTTATCCGCATTTTGGTGTGAAATTGAAAAAAGTTGTACATTTGGAAAACAAAATGGAGTCCATCCTTTAATAATGAAATTATATCTTTAAGGATTAAAAGACTACATAAAAATTGAAACCAGTCTTAGAAATTAATCAGCAAAAAGTAGAGGAAATATGCAAGACAAGCAAAGTCTGTGGTTTTGAGTATAGTTAATCCTGTTTTTTACATTAAAACCAGGAAGACCATAGATCTTTACCTAGGTTAAGTGCTTACATTCTTGCCTAAGAACATGCCAAAAGAGAAATTCAGCCCTCAAATTATCCTTCTCAAGGAGAAAGTTTCACACACAAATAAGAGGAAAAATAAGGGAGAGGAATTCTCTTTTTCTCAATCAGATTTGACTCCATGAAAAATGATAGAAAACAGGTTAAGGGTCAGCCAATTTTCATTGAGAAGGATCAGTTCTTTGTGCATGATAGTGAGTGAACTGGAGTGGAATGGAGCTGGGGTATCCTTAAAATTTAGAATTAAAATTTTTTCTTTTCTTTTAAACTCAGTTCTTAGAAGGCCCTGAACTTTCTGGCAGCCGCTGTAACTTAGTTACATGTACAAGGCCTGTAACCCATTCAGTGCTATGATCATGCTGATTTTGAAGCCAGCATGGAGAATGGGAATTGACACAGACACACAGTGCCTACCCGTTGCTTCTGTCACCATTGCTGTGCCCTTGGCTGCCACTACTGGGTTGTCCTCACTTTCAGACACCATTATGCTGCCTTCCAGCCGCCACTGGGGCCTTTCCCTTTCCACATGTTTTACAGGAGGCACTAAGGTAGGGTGGAAAGAGCCCTGCGTTTGAAGTCTGCGGACCAAGATTCAGATTCCAGCTCATGGCACCTGTGACAGACAAATCCATTAACCTTCGTCCCTCGGTTTCTTCAGCTGTGAAATAATGGGGTTAAACTAGATGATTGCTGAGGTTTCCTCCAGATGTAAGTCTCCCAATCTTAGTTCCTGCTATGGGTATCTGAGGTTTTGTAGTTTGAGGGAAACGCCTTTGGGCCCTTGCATGGATGGCCGTCTTTGACCATGCCTCAGGACGGCATCATACAGGGATCAGGTATTCAGTGTATACTCATTGTACTGTGGTTTCTGCAACCAAGACTACCCTGTCTCAGGTGGAAACAATCAAGGCTACCAGTAACTTCCTTTTCTGCGTCTCCAGCAATCAGAGAAAAATTAGCAGTAACAACAATTATAATATCATTTCCAGGTTCCACATTGCTGTTAACTCTGTAATCCAGTTCAGCATCGTGTGCAGAGCATTGTGCTAGGTGTTGGAGGAGGTGCCCAGTGTAGCCACTAGTCCTTCCCCACTGGAGCTTACAGACTAGAAGGGGTATAACACACATATCCAGATATCCTTATGTGATAAGTGCATCAGAGAGGCGCACAAATGCTATGGGAAGTCTCAGGGGAAAGGGCATTATTTTTTCAGTCAGATGGTGTGCTGTGGGAGGCATTTGGTCTTCTGTAATAAAGGGGAAGCAATGACAGAGTCATAATTTGCATAGTGGTATTGAGAGCTAGACTACTGGACTAGTAAATACTGTTGTAAGTGCTGTAATATGATTGGAAAGAGAAGAAAGCAGCTTAATTAGCTAGGTCTGCCATATACACACCTAAACAGGGGTGGAGTTTGACAAGAAAAGAAACTTAGCAGAATCTTTCAAAGTTCATTCTTTGTGGAACAGTGACATCAGCATGTCACAAGATTCATACAGCAGCAGGCTTCTGGTCATGTTACTTCCTTTGTGTCTACAGTAATCATTTTACAGTGATCAGTAGGTCATTAAGATCTGGGAAGGAAGGTTAAAAAGGTTTTTTATTGAAGTTTCATTACTGGATATGGTCACCTCCTTCTCTATGTTCTAATCTGATGCAGCCTTTTCTCACCCAATAGAGCCATCTCTTGTTCACATAGTTGGATAGGAAAGAGGAGAAACAGGCTCAACTTGGCATTTTAGCAGAAATGTTACTAAAAATAAAGGCTCCTCCAAGGTGCCCATGATTCCTGCTTCTCTCATAATAGCCTCTGTATTTGGAAAAATAAACCTTGATGTCTTGGAAAGGTGCAAACTTTTAAGAGATGATAAACCACCTGATTTAACTTACATAACTCTTTAAAAGGTCAGTGAAAGAGCTGAGCTAGACTTAGAGTTTTCTTTTTTTTAAATACTTGTGACACTAGTGTCACCAGGTATGGCCTGACACCAGGTATAGAAATAGAGTGAGTACAGCAGATTGCAAACAGGCTGAACTGAAACTTACAAAGCTTAAGAAGTCACTGTCCCAACTGCAAAATTTTAATTAAAAATCACTACTTTTATAAGCTCTGACTAAGCAAGATGTAATTAAATCACTTGGTCACTTTTTCTCAGTGCTTACAGTGGAAAGATTGAGAAGTAGAATCCATAACATTCCTTCAGTGGTTTTACTTCCTTGTCTGTAGACACTGCTGGTTCTGTTTTAAGTCACTCTTTATAACTTAAACTTCTAGCCTCCATTTAAAAGGTTATTGCTGCTTTTTCTTACATTCGTTTCTGTTTTTGACATATTTTCCTGATAACCTAGCCTTGACACTTTCCAACCACCGTCCTTTTGCAGTTTTTGTTTTTTGTTTTAGCATTTTGGTGAATGAATAATGTGATTCCTTGGAACCGTATCTGTGGTAGTTTAGATACTGACAGAACAAAGGGATTTTATCATTTGCCATTTCACTTTCAGAACAGATAGCCCACCTAGTGGACAATTATTTTAGTTAGTTAGAACACCATGTTAGTGAACGTAGGTTCATCTGCCTTCACTCCACTTAATTTCAGTCTGTTACTGCCATAGAGTACCCCAAGCCCCAACCAGCCATTGTGCAGATTGCTGCTGTTAATAACCAGGAGGATGGGGCAAAAAATTGGGGCTGATATCACATATATTTACTACTAGGTGAATTTGGAAGTGCCTCTCATCTATCCTCCTATTCCTTCTAATCTTGCTCATTTTTCTCTCTATTCAGCCTTAACCACTTCAGTTATGACCTTGGCCTTTTGGTAATATCCTCTCCTTTACACATGAATCTTTAGCCCCTTTGACCTGCTATTTCCATCTTGCTAACTTTCAACCCTGATTAATTCCTACCATCTACCTCTTCCACTCTTGCTGAACTGCTGCCAGCTGCCAGAGCAAGTCATAGAATCGAGCTAAGTAGGTTTCCCTCCCGATGTCTGCTTTCTAGCCTCAACTAAGCCCTGATGCTTTACAGTTATCCTTCCTTTACTCACTTCTTGTTGACACTTTCATCCCTTCCACAGTAGCTGGCTTAAATTTTTTCTCTTCTCCAGACCCCAGCACTGATTTTTCCGCTTGATTCTTACTCGTTGACTTTGCCAGTTACCTTGCTGACAATACTGAGTCTATCCTTGGTGAATTCCTTCATCTCCTATATTCTGCTACTTTATTCTCACTGCAAGCCATCCTTCCCTCTATTCTTCCAGGTTAAAGGAATGAGAGAAAAAGCATTGATTAAGCATTTATGCATTGGGGATTCAGATACCCTTGAGGAACTTAGATTCTGATGGGGAGACACTACAGTACAAGATGTTATACCATTTATTTAATAGTTATCGTTTATATGATGCTTTAGAGTTTGCAAAGTGCTTTACAAAAATCTCATTTTATACTCACAACAACCCTAGGAAGCAGCACTATTATTATCTTCATTTTGCAAGTAAGGAAGCTGAGGCAGACAGAGGTTAATTGACATGCCCAGGGTCACACAGTGTCTGAGTTTGAATTTGAATTCAGATCTTCTTCACCCCAGTGTGAGGATTGATCTTTCTCAATCCACTGTGCATGAGAATGGTGGCTGGGAAAAGATATTTGATCTTCTCAGTGTTAATAAACATTTATTAAGCACCTGCCATATGCCAGACAATGTGCTAAGTGTTAGTGATATAAAGAAAGGCATAAGATAATCCCTTTCCTCAAGAAGCCCCCAATCTATGGAGGAGACAACACATGAAAAGCTGAAAAGTAGGGGAGGGGGAGGGAGGTCATGCAGCCAGGATAGGCAATGATCTGAGGAGGTATGTGAGTGTCTGGTGAATTTCTGGAGAGTAGCCAGGTGAGAAATGATGAGAATTCTCTGTGTGCCATCCTCCAATGGAAGACTATCAAAGGAACTCCCAGATGCTCCCTGGGAAATCCCGGTGGATCCACCAAGCTGTCAGTGGACACACCCTGTCCAGAGTCCATGGCAATGTTGCCTTGATTACCGTTCCCAGAGTTAAAGAAGAAAGCAGGAAATGAAGGCACCCACACAGAGGCATTGTTGGGGATCTGGGGCTGGCTAGACATAATGGTCAAGAGTGAGGTGTGGATGCCCAGTGGTTTAGCTCTTCCAAAGCATGATCTCTGCAAGTCCACTTCAGAGGGTGGTTCAGCATGGCAGGAAGAGGGCTGGGATGAAGCATTAGAGAGATTAGTGTCACAGGAAGATTCTTCCTGTGGAAGCTAATGCCTTGAACTCTGTATTCGCTCCCCTCCATCCATCTTCATCCTTTCCCTCTGCTAGGTTTCTTAGCTCAGA
Source organism: Phalanger gymnotis (assembly GCA_028646595.1). NCBI lineage: Eukaryota > Metazoa > Chordata > Mammalia > Diprotodontia > Phalangeridae > Phalanger > Phalanger gymnotis. The sequence continues at coordinate 53,636,385 of CM053627.1, forward strand.
CTACAAACATGTTCCCATTTCCTCTATCCTGGAAAAAGCCTTTATTTTACCCTGACCACCTTCTGAGCTTATTCTATCTTTCCGCTTCCCCTAATTGCCAGATTCTTAGTCAACATGCCCTGCCTCCTCTTCTTCATACCCATTTACCCCCAAGTCCTTTGCACTGCAGCTTCTATGACTACTTTTTGTCTCCAAGGCCCCTAATGACCACCTTATTACTAAATCCAGTGTCATTTTATGTCTCTCCTCACCCTTGACTCTCTCTAGTATTTGACACTGGGTTCTCTTTCTCAATGCCCTTTCCCTTGTCTTCTGTAATATCACACTTAGGGTTCTCTCTCCTCTCCACTAGCTTCTGCTGCTTCCTGATGTTCCTCCCATATTCTTTAAATGAAAGTATTCTCTAAGGTTCTCGTAATATCCCTGCTCTGTCTGCAGTCTCCCTTAAATGATTCTATCTACTTCTATGAGTTCAAAAATGACCTTTGTACAGATGATTTCTTAATCTATATCTCGCGTACCACAACCTCCTCAATTTTGGTTCCATATTTTTTAACTGCTGATACATACTTCCTCTGAATGGCTTGCTGACACTTTAAACTCAGCATTTCTAAGTCTAACCTCTTCATCTTCTCTGCCTAAATTTGCCCCTCCCTCAATTTCTTTATTTTTGTTAAAAACACCATGATCTCCCCATTCACTGAAGCTTTAATTTGCAGTTATTTTCATTTCCCTGTCCTGCCAAATCTAATAATTTCTATTTTCACAGTATCTCTCATGCCTTGGCCCTTCTCTGGCCCCCCACTGCCACCATGCTGGTTCAAAGCCTCATCTCTTCTCACACTGTTGCAATAGCCTTCTCAATGATTTTCTTGCCTTCGGTCTTTCTATTCTCTGCATCACTTTCCAGCTCTTCCTAATCACTATGGTCTTATTGCTCTTCTACTCAGAAACCTCCGGGGACCTTATTTCCCACTGGATAAAGTGTAAGCGCCAGAGTCTGGTATGAGATCTTCCACAGTCTGATTCCACTTGAGCTGTCAAGCTTTGCGTCATTTCAGTTCTCCTTCACAGAATCCATGTTAAGTCCAAACGGTACAGCTGTCTGTCTTTTCATTCTTGTCCTGATTTCCCTCACACTGGTGCTTGTGCTTTTACATGCATGTTTATCTCCATCTGTTGAAATCCTCCTTTCCTCAGTGTCCATTTCAATGACACTTCTTCCATAAAAATTTCCTTGAAAGACTCCTCTGCCCGAGTGCAAGTGATCTTTTCCTTCTCAGACTGCTCACATTACTACGCCGGCACATCTCCTTTGTGATTTACTTCATAGTCCTTTATATCACTGTTATTTGTGTACTTTTCATTCCTCTGTCACATTGTGTGAGAACAGGGCTTACATTTTGTCTATTTCAGTCAATTAGCGAACACTTATTAAGCACCTACTCTGCCAGACCCTGATTTTATTCATTGAGGATACAAGTGTAGCAATGAAATTGTCCTTGCCTTAGAGGACCTGGTTGTGACTTGCCCACATTAGGTGTTTATCAACTATTTGTGGAATCAATACTTTTGATTGTAAAGACTTGCATCACTTGTTCACAGTTTTGTTAGTTTCTCCTTGCAGATAATTACCAAGATATCTTTATGGCAATGTTTAGTGATTCCCATTATGTTGGCTAGCTTCTTGCATGTATCTTGGCTGCCTTAATTAGAGTACTCTGAACTTGTCCTTGTGAAGTTCATTGTTTTAGATACAGATTATTTAGATGCTTTCCCCACCCCTCCCGGAAATGGGATGTTTCTGTTTTATTCAGGCTGAAAATACAGCAGCCCCTCATAGGCCCTGTCCCAATATTGATTGATGTGGAAGCTTCATTCTGTTCAGTTTTTCTGACTTAGGTTGGTTTGACCCTTCTTAAGCAGTCTGGGGGTGATGACTTAGAGAAACATGTCATCATTATTGGAGTCCATGCCCCAGTAATGATGGTGAGTTAATAATAGAACCTTTACTTATCAGAAAGAATACCTTTTAATTGTTTATATGTATATGAATTAAGCACAGTCTTTTCAGTACCAGTGGTGTCAAACTCAAATAGAAACTGAAGCCACTAAATCATAAATGAGGATAATCATAAAAACAATATTAATAACAGCCATCATTTATATAGCCCTTATGATGTGCCAGGTACTGTGCTCTGAGTGCTTTACAAGTATCGTTTCATTTGATCTTCGAAGCTGCCATTATCCCCACTTTACAGAAGTGGTATTTGCAACAGAGGTTAAGTGACTTGTCTGGGGTGATAGAGCTAGTAAATGCCTGAGGCTCCATATGAACTTGGTCTTCTTGACTCAAGGCCTGGAGCTCTAAACATTGTTGCATATTAGAGAAAACCACACATTAATATTACCTATGTTGGCTTGTATTTTCGTTTATTTATTTGTCCAAGGCCAGGGCTGAATGTTTGACACCTCTGCTTTCCATAGTAGATGCTTAATGGATAATGATGATGATGATGATGATGATGACATTAATAATTCCTCTCCACGAAGGAAGTTTCCTTTCTGGCATTTGGATAACAAATGATCATAACTGAAGTCATGGTTAACGTAAAAAGAAAATGAAACTATTCATAATATTATTTTCTCTCTAAGGAAAGCCATGAGAAAAATTAGGCCAAAACAGATTTCTATAGAGAATAAAAGGTTCTGACATACTTCTCTTTCTCACTGTGAATAATGGGCAGTGCTTTTGGTGCAAGTATCCACATGCTGATGTTTTTCTTTCAGTGACACTGGAACACTGGCTCCAGAAAAATGCTTGTTTGGGGTAATGTTAAATATCGCTGCAGTCTTGTGTAAGTACTATCAATGGCCTTAACATCTTCTAGATTAAGTAGTAACTAACCTAACTGCATAGAATATTTTGATAGTTGATTGAAATACGCTGTTAAAAATAGTAGCGGCTGAATCTGTTCTTTATGTTTTAAAATGTTGCTTATCTTTCATAACTTCAAGAAAATGTGATTTCATCAACTACCACGTCAACCCAGATGTCTGAGCCTCTTCGGCAGCTTTCTAAAGCATCTTTAAAAGTTCTCCCAACTTAACTGGTCCAGGCTTTGGCCCATAGACATTTAGGCCCTCTGTCACCAGGCCTATGCTTGTTATAGTGGGTGAAAAATTACCTCGAGTTTTATATAGATTGCCTTCAATTGAATTGTTGAAGTTTTTGTAAATAAATACATGTTGATTTTTTTTTTATCCGTGTTTGTACAATGTTACAGTAGCTGTATTGCTGGGACTTAGCTCAGTAGTAGATATGCCTCCCAGGGTTGCAGAATAACAGTCTCATATATAATAACTAAGCACATTTTTTTTCTCTTGCTCAGCCCTCCTAGACCCAAGGAAAAATTGTGTCAGCCAGAAGCATTTCAGCTGAATCCTGGTCTTATATGCTCAATATTGGCCCTGGATAGTTTTTCCTGTGTTACTCCACCAGTCAAGGACAATCAATGAGAAAACCCACCAATGCCACCCAATAATAATATAATGAGATATGCTCTAGCTGTAGAAGATCAGGGTGGAGGGGGAAACGAGTTGTGCCCGTGTAATTTAGGCTCAACCACAAGTTGGAGAAACCTTCTCTAAGTGTTTGTGCCTGTTTCCTACCCCATTTCTGTCTGTCTGTATTGATGTGTTTGTGTGTGTGTATGTGTGTGAAAAAAATATACATATATATTATGTTTGTTTTACACACATGGAAATGCATGTGTCTATGTTATTAACCACCTGATCTCTTAGACTTCAATAAATATCAAGGTTACTGGCTGTATTCTTTACAACAGTGTAACAAACAACAGAACAAAGCCATACATAGTTATTTACAGTGTATCAGTTGTGAATATGATCACAGCCAAAGTAACCTTTAACTGTCATTATGACTACTGACTTATCCTCATTTCTGGAAAAGTCTCAACATTCAGTTAGTTCTCTCAGGATACCAATCAAATTCTCTTTTTTTAAAACAATATAAGGTTAAGCTTAATTTAAATAGTCTGTTTAACTCCCAATTCTCCCTATAGATTCCTCATAAAATGACAGTTAAACTGTTATTGCCACATTTTTGTACCTTTTAAAGATACAGCAGTTGTGTCTCTTGGGGCAGCTAGGCAGCACACTGGACAGAGCACCAGGCCTGGAGTCAGTAAGATTTCCTTAATTCAGATCTGGCCTGAGACACTAGCTGTGTGACCCTGGGCAAGTCACTCAACCCTGTTTGCTGTAAAGTGAGCTGGAGAAGGAAATGACAAACCACTCCAGCATCTTTCCCAAGAAAACCCCAGATGGGGGTCACAAAAAGTCAGACACATCTGAAGCGACTAAACAACAAAAAATTATGTTTATAGTCTCTGGGAAAGAGACTATTGAAGTTGTATTAAAGCCATGACACCAGTGTTTTTATTTTACTAGTCTGCTTCCATGCTAGCGCGTCACGTAGTTTTTCATCCTCACTGTCTCCATTCCCTTCATTCCTCAGCGAACCAACTCAGCTTTACGCTGTTCTTCATTTTTCAATCTCTTGCCCCTCCTTGACTTAATCATTGCTCATGCCTTGGCAAAACCCATTGTTATTCCCACCATCCACTTCCTTCATTCCTATTCATGTGCTCTTGAACAGAAAATTATGAACTTGCATTGACTGGATCCCTTATAGATTCACATGATATAATCTTTTTTTTTTTATTTTTAGTTTGCAACACACAGTTCTACATAATTTTGAGTTCCAGATTTTCTTCCCTCTCTCTCCCCCTCCCTCCCCAAGACAGCATGGAATCCCATATAACTTCCATGTATAACTTGGCATTGAATTAATTTACACACTAGTCAAGTTGTAGAGAAGAATTATGACCAATGGAATGAATCATGAGAAAGAAGAAACAGAACTGAAAAAAAAAACACAACCCAACAACAAATACAAAAGAGAGGAAAAAAAGGGGAGGGGGAGAAAAAGGTGAGCATGAAGTGTGCCTCGATTTGCATTCATACTTCATAGTTCTTTCTCTGAATGTAGATAGCACTCTTCATCGTGAGTCCCTTGGAGCTGTCTCTGCATATTTTGTTGCTGAGAAGAGCAAAGTCTGTCAGGGTTAGTCATCACAGAATCGATATATCTGTGATTGTGTATAAAGTTCTCCTGGCTCTGCTCCACTCACTCAGCATTATGTCATGTAGGTTCTTCCAGGTTGTTAGGAAGTTCTATCATCCCCATTTCTTATAGCACAATAGTATTCCATTACCTTCATATACCACAGCTTGTTCAGCCATTCCCCAATTGATGGGCATTCTTTTGATTTCCAATTCTTAG
>CM053627.1:53642252-53668230 GCA_028646595.1 Phalanger gymnotis
ACACTAGTTGTAAAGATTTTCTCCCAATTTTCTGCCTCCCTCCTAATCTTTGTTGCATTGGCTTTTTTTGTACAAAAACATTTCAATTTAACATAATCAAAATTATCCATTTTGCATTTTGTAATGCTCTCTATCTCTTGTTGGGTCATGAATTCTTTTCTTTTCCATAAATCTGATAGGTAAACTATTCCTTGCTCTCTCAAATTGCTTATAGTTTCAGCCTTTATTCCTAAATCATGAATTCATTTTGAGTTTATTTTGGTGTATGGTGTAAGATATTGGTCTATGCCCAGTTTCTGCCCTACCATTTTCCAATTTTCCCAGCAGTTTTTGTGAAATAGTGAATTCTTAGCCCAGAAGCTGGCCTCTTTGGCCATACTCTTTATCAAAGAGTAGATTGCAATAGTTGTTGACTTCTCCATCTTGTGTACCTATCTTATTCCACTGATCCACAACTCTGTTTCTTAGCCAGTACCAGGTAGTTTTGATGACTGCTGCTCTATAGTACAGTTTAATATCTGGCATGGCTAGGTCACCTTCTCTGGCATTTCTTTTCATTAATACCCTAGATATTCTAGACCTCTTGTTCTTCTTAACTTAACTGAGTCCTCAGGTTCTGTTTCTTCCCAGTTTGCTATCCTACTGTCTAGGGTAGCTGTTCCATCAGTCTCATGCTTCACCAATCCCCCATCCTCACAACTTCATACTTCACTAGAAAATATTGGGGCTGTTCACTGAGACTTCCCCTTCTCCCCTCTTACTCAACTCTTCTCATTCAGACATCTTTTTCCACTCTCTCCTCCTTCACTGTGGTCTTAGATGAAAAGGTAGCTCTTTTCTTTGCCAAAGTCAGACTTTCAGGGTGAAATTTTGATCCTATCCCCTCCTGACTTCTCCAACAGATTGCCCCACCCCATCATCTCTACTCTCTCTTCAGATATCTTCAGTATCTCCCTGCCTACTAGCACTTTCCTCACTGCCTGGAAGCCATCTCCACTCTTCTTGATCTGTATCTGGCCACTGGACCCTGATGGCCGCGGAGGAGAGTGTGGCTGGTGAGCTTGCACAGCCCTGCCTCACTTAAATCCAGTTTGCAAGTCATGACATCACCTTCCTGATGTCATGGTCCCCTTTGAGAATGAAGGAAAAACAACAACCTCACTGCCTGTTATTCTCTCTTAGCCTTTAAAAGCCCCCACTTGATCCCACCATCCTTTCTAACTATCATGTGAGCTCCCTCCCCTCTTTGTGGCTAAACTCCTGGTGAAAGCCTTTGTACCTTAGATGTCTTCACTTCTTCCTCACCCTTCAAAACCTTCTGCAACCTAGCTTCTGACTCCCATCATTCGATTGAAGGTACCCTCTGCAGACTTACCAATGATCTCTTTACTGCCCAGTATAATGACATTTTTTCAATCCTGATCCTCCCTGACCTTTCTGTAACATTTGATACTTTGATCATTCTGGATGCTCTCCCTTCACTGAGCCCCATGTCTCTCTCCTGGCCCACCTTCTATCTGTCTACCCACTTCTCAATCCCCTTGTTCTTTCTCTGTGTCATGCTCATTGTCAGTGTCCCTTCAGGCTCTCACTTGGTGATCTTATCAGTTTTTAGTTCCTCTTCTCCTTCCCCTGTTTTGCTTGGTGATCCTCTTAGCTCCCATGGTATCGGTTATCAGCTCTCCACAGATGATTCCCACCTATTTGTATCTATCCCTAGTCTCTTTCTGAGCATAATCTCATGTCACCAATTGCCATACGGATATCTCGAAGTGTCTGTTCTCTGGCATTTCAAATTTGATGTACCAAAACACAACTCATTGTTTTTCACCAAAAACCCTTTTTTCTCAAGTTCTTACTGCTGTCAAGGTTACTGCCATTCTCCCAGGCATCCAGAAGTACAACTTTGGTCACTTTTAATTCTTCACTCTCATTCATTCTACATACGTGTGGAGTACATATATGTAGTCTGTTACCAAATCTTGTTTCTACTTCCACAACATTTGTTAAATATGCCCCTTTTCTCCACTTACACAGTCATCACTGGGCCCTCTTCACCTCTCCCCTGTAACTATTGCAGTAAACTTCTCACTGGTCTCTTTGCTTTGAGCCTTTCCCCTACTCCAGTACTTCCTCTTTAGCCGCCAGGATGATCTTTCTCATCTGTAAGTTGGACCATATGATCCCTTTTCTCTGTAGCTCCAGTGGCTATCTTTGATCTCCAGGATCAAAAATAAACTATTTTAGCATTTGAAGGAAGCTAGGGATTGCCCAGCATGGAGGAGGGGGAGCCTTCCGAGCATAGGTGGACAACTTGTACAAAGGTACCAAGAATAAGTAGATTTGTTTGGCTAGGCCATAGAGTATGTTAGTAGTAGTAATACGCAGTCTTTCTGGAAAGATAGATGGGCTCCAGACTGTGAAAGACTTTAAATGCCAGGCAGAATAATTTGTATTTGATCTTAGAGGCAATAGGGAATCCCTGAGATAAGCAGAGGAATGACCTGATCAGACCTATGCTGTAGGACTGTCACTGATGGGAAAGACTGGTGGCCAAGAGGCCAGTTAGGGGGCTGTTGTAATGGACCAGGCTAGAGGTGATGAGGGCCTGACCCAGAGTGGTGATGATAGCAGCCTTCTTCCATTATTGCCACAGCTGCCTGAGTGCTCTCCCTCTAGCAAATCTCTAAAGTCATTTTCCTCAGACATAGATTGACCATGTGGCTCCCCTACTCAGCCAACTCCGGTGGCTTCCTGTTGCTTCTAGGATAAATTATAAATTCCTTAGTTTAGCTTTTAGAGCCTACTATACCTGTGCACAGCCTGTATTCCATGCCCCACACTCTGAACCATATGAACTACTCTTCTCTCTGCTCCCCACATGGGTTGAATGCATCTTTCCCTGTACATCCCCTTTTTTCCTTTAAGGTATAGCTGTAGTATCATCATCTGCATAAAGCCTCTTCTGATTTCCCCCAACCACCAGTGGTCCCCCTCCCACACTGCCTTGTATATAATTACTTTGTAAATATTTGCATTATCTTGTTATTTATGCTATGTATATACACATACTTATTTCCCTCATTAGAATGTGAGTTCTGTGATAGTAGGAATTGTTTCATTTTTTTGTAGTTGAATCCCCAGCACCTACACCTAGCATGAGTGGCGGTCATATAGTGAACATGTAATAAATACTGTTGATTGATTGGAAAAAATGGAGAAACATAGGCTAACCACTCGTCTATTGCAATGGGTTTAGAATTGGATGAATATCCGTTTAGAGGAATTTGTGCTTGGCCCTGTGCTCAGAAACACATTTATTAGTGATTTAAATAAAAGTGACTTAGATAAAGATATAGATGGCTTATTCATCCGCTCTACAGAGGACACACAATTAGGAGGTGTAGATAATTGGGAGAGAGAGCCGGGAGCCAAAAAGATCTTGACAAGTTAGAACTGAATCCAGTAAGATGAATTAATAGGAAGAAATATAAGCACTTTGGTTCAAAAATATCAATTTTGTTGCTACAGGACAGAAGAGACAAGGCTACACAGCAGTCCATAATAAAAGGAGTCCATGTTGTGGTAGGACGACTAGCTCAGATAATTAATAACCTCCTGTGTGTCAGGCACTGCGCTGCATTCCAGGCATACAAAGCAATGCTAAAGCAAGGAGCATAGATCCTTATGGCCTCAACAACATAAATAACTAGGCATATACAAGATTTGAAAAGAACGGATAGAAGAGAATCTTTCAGGGGAAGGCACTAAGCAGCTGGCACTACTGGGACCCTAAGATGCAAAGGTGAGGAGAGAGAGAGAGCATTGCAGGCATGAGGGACAGGCAAAGCAAAGGTGTGGAGGTGGGGAGTGGAGCATATTTGAGGACTAGCAAGTGTTCCTGGAACAAGTGCGAAGGAGGGTAAAGTATAAGTAGACTGGAAAATGGGCAGGGGCTGTGTCATGAAGATCTTTTGACGCAGACAGAGTTTTTATTTGATCCTGGGGCTAATAAGAAGCCACTGGAATTTATTGATCTGGGAGTTGGGGGGAGGGTCAGGTGGGTTGGAAGTTAGATCTGTGCTTTAGAAAAAAGTCACCTTTGGAGCAAGTGGGTGGCACAGTGGATAGAGCACTGGCCCTAGAGTCAGGGAGACCTGAGTTCAAATCTGGCCTCAGACAGTTACTAGCTGTGTGACCTTGGGCAAGTCACTTAACCCCACTTGCCTCCAAAAAAAAAAAAGAAAAAAGTCACCTTTGCAGCAGAATGTAGAATAGATTGGAAGGCAAGAGAGTTGAAGAAGAGAAATGAAGAAAGGTATTGCAGTAGTCCAGGTAAGAGGCCAGGAAGGTCCAGATGACTTTTGTGGCTGTGTAAGTGGATGAAATGGAACCTATCCAAGACATGTTGTGAATGTAGACATGAGAAATAGTAAGACCAAGGATGATGCTGAGGTTGTGAGCCTGGGTGATCAGGAGGATGGTGGTGCTCTCAACATTAGTGGAAAGGTTGGGAATAGAAGATTGGGGGGAAATATTAGGAGTTCTCTTTTGCATATGTTGAATTTGTGATGCCTAGAGGATAGACACTTCAAGATTTCTAAGAGAGTTTTACTAATATGTGACCACAGCTCAGGAGAGAGACCAGGACAGGATATATATGTCTGGGAATCATCTTAGGAGCTTGTGTTCTGAAAAATCGCTCATGTGATTTTGGGCTTCATTAAGAGAAGCATCATGTCCAGCCAGATTAGAGAGGTGATAGTATAGTTGTAGTATGACGTCCTGTTAATGTCATACCTGCTGTATTGTATTCAGGTCTGTGTACCAGAGTTTGAAAACTGCTGATGAGAACACTCAGAAGAAGGAAAGGAGGATGTTGAAGGGCCTTGAGATCAAGCTGTATGAGGACTGTCTAAAGGAACTGAGAATGTTTAGCCAAAAGAAGACTTAGGGATGGCAGGTGGAGGGAGGGCAAATGTTCTTCAAATATTCCAATGGTTTTTTCTGGGGAAAGCGTGTTTAATTTGTTCTGTCTTGACCCCAAAGTATTATGGATCATCTTGGGAGTTTTTATCTCCAGCCAGTCAGTGAACATTAAGCACTTCTGCATCTGGTATTTTACTAGGTGCTAGGGATGCAAATTCAACAGTGAAATAAATCCTGCCCTCAAAGAGGAAGAGAGATGTACCTGTGTGAATATACTTACACACATGCGCACCTGTGTAAGCATATGCAAAACCCCATGTAAAGCAGACACAAAGTAATCTTGGATGGGATGGCTTTTGAAGCATTACTTGGTTCTTCAAAGAAGCTGGGACTTGAAGAGGTGAGGGGAGAAAGCTTTTTGATGTGAGAAACTTCCAGTAGGGACAGGCAAGGGAGCTGACAAAGTCATTAAGTGAGTGTACAGAGTGTGAGAGTGATTCGTAGCAATGTACAGAGAGAACAGAAAGGGCAGCCCTGGATAGAACCCACCCTGGCTTAGAACCACACGTAGTGGGATGGCATGGAGGATGGGACCACAAAGGGAAGAGCCTCAGTGAGGAAGCACTAGAAGGCCTTCCTTGAACTAAAGAAGGCCCCAGGTGAGAACACACAGCATAAATTCATGGTGGACCCTGTTGGCACAGTTGTAGATTCCTCTACCTTGGTTCAGCAGCACTTAGGCAGGCGCAGAGGAAGTAGATGGTAAGAGTAATCCAGATTGGAGTTTGGTGAGACATGAGCAGTGATAGGACATGGGTGCTAGGAATTCAGAAGTAATGGATTGCCAAGAGGTCAAGATGGATGTGGCCAGAGTTGTCAGGGTGTTGTAGAGAAGATGGCAGTTGGACTAGAGGGACCCTAAGGCCCTTCCAGCTCTGATAGGCTTTGACTTTTGTCTCCTCTTTGAGATTATCTTCAAAAGGGCCATTTGTGTTGCCAGACAGTAATGAACTTTGTGACTTTTTTCCTTGTTGTTTAAAGCTTTATTACTTCTGAATTCTCTTTCTAGGTGGTGCCACCATATATGTTCGTTATAAGCAAGTTCATGCTCTCAGTCCTGAGGAGCCTCAGATCATCAAATTAAACAAGGCTGGCCTTGCACTCGGATTACTTAGTTGCTTAGCACTTTCTGTCGTGGCAAACTTCCAGGTTTGTGTGGTAGTTCGCAATTTTCTAGGAATCCTAATGGAATTCACTACTGGAAGCCCAGCATGGACGTTTACCTAAAGACTGTATGGTAGAAAAAGCCTGAGATTAACCCTATTAAAGCCTGGCTTTTCTTTTTCTTTTGTAAAAAAGGAATGTAGCTTGACATAGGGAATAGAGTGCTGGACTTAAGGAGAGGAAAAATTGGCCTTGCATCCTGGATCTGAAACTCTCTTCAGCGATGTGACCATGGGCAAGTCACTTAGCCTTTGAGATTCAGTTTCCTCATCTTCAAAACGAAGGTCGATAATGCCCTGTAGTATCTGACTCACAGAGTTGTTGTGAGAAGCAAGTGAAAGCACTTCACAAACCTTTAAAGTGCTATACTACATAAATTCCATCTATATTATTATTTTAAAATATGTTGCCTACCTAGAAATAAAGTTCTATTTGCATTTCTAAGCTCCTTCCCCCCAAGAATCTGTGTCTCATAAATTCAGGATACTTGAGTGAATTGGACTTATGTTTTCATTGTTATGGCGACTCATTATGGCCATTTAATATGGCACACAGATTGGAACCTCTTTAGTCCTAACCTGGGTAATTCTTGTTCTTATCTTTCTACAAATCCTACATGGAGAGGATATCCAATGTGCTAAAGGCCTTCCTCTGGTTATTTGATAGTGGATACCAGTACCTCGACTAAAGTCCTTTTTTCATCCCTCATCATGGCATGCTGGTGACTCTGGGTTCTTGAAACATGTACTCTAAGCTGAGCAGCTTGGTGTGGCAGAGCCCACCAAGGTGGGAAGACTTTGAGGAAGAGCCTAGCAATAGACTATATGTCTTTTGTCTAAGGACCAACCTAGCTAAATTGGTAAAATATCACCAAGTTGACCTCAAAAGGATAAACTTTTCAGCCATAGCTTATGAAGACTGTTTATTGAGAAGTAGAAAGAGTAGCATCCCACATCAGTGATGGACGTAAGCACCCCAGTAATATCAAGGATCTGTTGAAAAAAAAAGGATATGCAGACATTTAGGCTAGCCATCCCTCATTCTTATTACATAAGTGACCTACCTCCATCTTAGGCATTTTTGTCCTTGAGGACATGTTTTATGCCATTTCCTACTTGAAAGTAATCTTGTTGAAGCTTGTTTACACCTGCCATTTTCACTGCCCTGCGGTCACCTGTGAAGACTGTGTGATCCACTCCATTAACAAAAACTAAGTATGCTGTCTTCTAGGACCAAAAGGGTTAGTTTACTGCTGTGATCTCCTACCTTTTTGAGTATTATTTTAATATTCATGGAGGGGTTTACTTTATGCAAATCCTAATTTAATCACTGTTCATACGATAAGAATCAGGTATACTTAAATAATTCTTAAAGCTTGCTTGTCAATAACAGAGGGTTTTTGGAGAGTGGGAGAAAGAAGCTAAAAGGGCCAAGCAGGTTGGAATGTTTTCTCTGTGAAGACATATTCAGAACTAGAAATGATTTTGGAGAACATCTAGTTTCAACCCTCATTTTATAGATGAGGAATCTGAGGCCCAGGGAAGTAAGGCCCTTACAAATTTAGAGAATATAATTGTCATCTAAAAGTCTTATGACTTAGCAAAATTAAAGTTAAATTTATGTGAATACAAATGAATAATAAAATTTCTAGAAAAATAGCATAATAGTGGGAGATAAGACTTCATTTCTGCCTTCCTAGGAAATTCATAATCAAATAGATTCTTGGAGGGAAAATAAATTTTTACATTAAATGGAAGATAAGTTCCTATATTTTATCATCATGATCCATTAATATCTGTTAAATACATATGTATATTTAATTTGGTTTTATATCACATTTGTGCTTCTAAATTTCTGTTGTGTCATCTGAAATGCCAAAGTGAGATGTTATGTTTAGAAACATCACTTGTTAAAGTTGTTCTTTTGTGCGTGTATATTTCTGTTAAAGAGAATTACAGTGACCCTCACTTTGTATTATCTAAGGGGCTGATGCTTTCTCCCTTCTTGCATCATAACCACAAGGGGGCACAGTTATTTCTGTAGAGTGAGTTTTAAGAATTCTTACTTCCATTTTCCTCTTTTCCCTATTACTGAATCTTTGCTGAGAGTGATTCGTAGCAATACCAGATGCCTATCATTGCTATAGACAAATAGTTTTATTCAGTGGTTTTACTGCCTAACTCTAGACATTCTCCTTCCCTGCCACAGCTGTATTTACAGAGGTGCCCAGTACTTAGCTTCTTGTTGAAAGGTATTAGGACTATCTTGAACCGATAAAATTGGATTGTGGCATGGCAGTGTTTTTAAAAAAGGGATTTTTATCAACACCATTGACTAGGTTTCCTCCTATGTCTATAAAGTAGAGCAAGAAGGGCCTAAGAGAAATTTAAACAGAGTAGACACTTCACTGTCGAAGAAGCATAATCCATCAGAGGGGTAGAGTGAAACATCCATAGTTTGGAACAATGTGGAGCAAAGATAATTTGACTATGTGACAAGACCAAATTATCGAATAAAAGGAAAGATGGCATTGCACATGTTTCTATTATAAGCTAAGGTATATGTGGATACCGATAAGTAAAATGAGATGAATTCATTTTGAAAATGACAATTCATAGTGAAATCTTCATTGTATAAAATATACCATAAATACCAAAAGTCTCCTCACATGAGATAATTAGTTATGGGATCAGGGTCTAGGACTAGAACTGCCACCATGTGATCTTATATCTACATTGAGATAGACTCCATTTTCCTGGAAAATGAGGGATGGTTAGACAATTCCCAGGGTCCTTTCCAACCCCCAAATTCTGAAAATGAGTTCAAATTGAAGGTGCAAAAGAGGGATCTTATTTTTTGAGCCTTATCAAAGCATTGATTTTTAGACTAGATTCCTTTTCTGTGTTAGTTAAGCCTTGAAAAATCATAGGAGAAGAAGTTATTTCAAACTTTTTACTGAGCTAAGAATAAAGTTTTCCTACATCTGCGCTATCACAGATTCCAAGTATTTAATGGGGTTTGACTGTAATCATTAAGTACATTTACAGTTAGCTTCTGGGAAAGTTTATGTGTAGAGTTTCCAAAGCTTTTTGTAACAACAAATGCTTAATTGAAAATCTATGATCAGTATCATCAGAAGTGTTTTGGATTGTAATTTAAGTGATCTGTCTTCCTTTTTCTTCCCTCAGAAAACAGCAATCTTTGCTGCACACGTTGGTGGAGCTGTACTCACTTTTGGCCTGGGATCCTTTTATATGTTTGTTCAGACAATCCTTTCTTACAAAATGCAGCCTAAAGTTCATAGCAAACGAGTCTTCTGGATCCGGCTGATGGTGGTTGTTTGGTGTACAGTGAGTGCGTTTAGCAGTATCCTTTGCAGTGAACGATGACTGTAAGTAGAAATAAACCGAACAGTAAAATGACATGAACACTGTTCTCCCCTAAGGAGAAGGATAAAAGGTAGGTACAAGAAGCATCATCCTTGGGTTGGTAAGCCTATGCATATAGTTTAAAATTTGAAACACAAGTTTCATAACTGGACCAGAAACAAAGACATCAGCCTCCTGGATGATCAAGAAAGGATGATTAAAGGAGGAAACAACTACCCTGGCCATGTTCTGTTCAAAAAAAAGTAGAGGAAGGAGCAGCGTTTCCATCCGCAAGATGCCTAGCAGAAGTTTGTAGTAAGGGGTTATTTACCTCCTTCTCTTCTTTCAGTTAGACTGAGGATTAGAGCCATCTTGTTTTGTTCTGCTAGGTGCGTGTATAATTTGATCTAAGTTTTTATTAACTGACTGGTGCCGTGCAGCATAATCCATAACCTAAACCTCTGGCTCATCTAATGAAGATTTTCAATTTAGACTTTGTAACAATTGATCAAACACAATCTTTGGAACCCATACAGTGATCTAGTTTTGAAACTAATTCACTTGTATGTGATTCTTCCTTGACTTGTTCCCTCATAGTGCTGACTTCCTCCATCCTTTTACACAGTGGCCGTTTTGGTTCTGATGTAGAGAGGCTCCACTGGAACACTGAAGACAAAGTAAGTGATTGGAATGACTAAAGATGCTAGGAATGAACGGGACCATTGCCTTTAACTTTGGATGCACATTAAGGAAATCCAAGCAATGCAAGAAGAATGATTTGTTGTCTGTAATAGGCTAAGATGATGCTACCAGACTATCGCTATGTGCCCAGGGTTGTTTTTCCTGCAATGGTGATGGCCTTTGCTGAGCTGTCCCTCCTCTCACCTGGCCTCTGTCACATAGATATGGCATTTTTGTAGACATTCTCTTCTTTGAGGCAGGTCTTCTTCTTTTATCACCCGTATTTTATAGAGGAGGACATGAAGGCTCAGAAAGGTGACGTAACTTGCCCGTAGCAACACCATGAATACATCTCAGTGGCAGGATTTGAACTTGGGTCTCCACAGTCTCCAAGTCCAGTACCCTTTCCAGGACACCATGCCAACCAGTGCCACACATTTACAAAACAGTTGACCACATTTGAAGTTTCATCCTGTGATCACAAGAGGGTTTTGGGTTTTTTTTTGATGCTTAGAAGTCTGAATATGAATCAAACCCATGACCTTGACCTTGATAGCACTATGTGTTAAAAAAAAAATCCTCTTATTTATAGAAGGTGCATTTTTATCCTTGAAGTGAGGTTAATTTCTCCTGTTTGCAACCTGGAAAAATTAATAATTTTGCAATTTGGTCTCTAAGAAATAGCTCTGTTCTTTGGGGGGCAGGAAAGCACAGGGGAAGAAGGGTTCTTGGCTTTGTTGGATCCTACTGAAGGATATACGTAAAAGCTAAAAATGATTCTTCTTTGTAAAGCACTCAATCAAATTGATTCTATTTTCAACCATCTTCAAAGAATATGCTCTGAACCACATATTTTTACATTTGAACTGGACATTCTTATCGAGATGAATGAAATAGTGAGACTGCTACTTATATTTTTTCCATAGCTATTTTGTAACTGAGCTTTATGGAACAAAATCCTAGCCATATGTACCATGCAGTAATTTACCAGATAATTAAATTGCATCCTAATTGTCCATCTGGAAGGTTCTCTTGCTTCCTTATCATCCTGAGAATGAATCCAGAGAAGCTTTTGGATATTTTTCTTTGCTCCTCACCTCTCCCCAGCCCTCATTTAATTGTATTAGCCTTTATGTGAAGATTTTCTGTTCAGATGGGAGAATGATAATTAAGAATTTTAGGTCATTCTTTGAAAGGTAAAGTATGGGTCATTTGAAATCCAAGCATCTCAATCCCTTTTTTTTCCCTTTAATTCAAGGGATATGCACTTCATGTGATCACCACTGCAGCAGAATGGTCCATGTCTTTTTCTTTCTTTGGTTTTTTCCTGACTTATGTTCGTGATTTTCAGGTAAGAATTCCTCTGACATAAAATATAATAGAATTAGATTTTTGCAGAAATATGTCTTTCAATTTGAAGTTAGAGGTAACTTCATTATTGATTTAACCCATTCAAAATTTGTACAGCAAATAGCATTTCCAAGAAGTAGTATCTCAGATGGTTTTAGTTTCTGTTTTCATGGAAGTATCATCTTAGTTGGTCATAAGGACAACCCATTAAAAATAGTCTTCTAAAAGGATTGTCTCTGCCTTGTTCCACAACTGCATCTGTCCCACCAAAACTTTAAAATTACACATCAGCGTGTCTTTTTACTGGCTATTAGTTGGGAAAAAGCAGCTTCCAGTATCTGAAAAGATCGTAGTTGCGGTTGTTTAGACATGATGTCTTTAGAAGTAGAATAACTATTTCATTCACGTTGTCCAGGTGTATTCCTTGTGAATCCATGATGTTCAAGACTATCTCCAAGATACAAGCTGTCCTCAAAGACCTAACAGCTATTTGTCATTCTCTTTTGTATTACAGAAAATTTCCTTACGTGTAGAAGCTGATATACAAGGACTGACTCTTTATGATGCTGGCCCTGGCCTTATTAACAACGAAAGAACCCATCTACTTTCAAAGGATTCATGACAAAGGGAGGAGCTGTATCTGTGATGATTATGGTTCTCAGGGATTGGCAGATTGTTCCTGAAAAGTACTTACTATGCTGTCAGATTTCTAACCACTTAAGGCCAATGAAGACACTGCTTAATAATGTTACTCAAATGACATGTAATAAGCCATTTGACAAGTGATTTTAAGGGATACTATCCAGAGGGGCACTTAAAGCATATTTACTCCTTTTTTTTAAAATTTCTGAAAATAAAACCAAAGGACTCTGTAAGCAACCGGAAGTGCACAGAACATTCTGCCGAAATCAGTTTTTCACAGGACACGCCTTAGAAAAAATGCTTTTCACAGCTTGCAAATCATTACAGTGCATGTTTTGTCTGGAGTACCATATATCTGGTACAGGTGTGAGAGTATTGTATTCTAGAACTCTGAATACTCAAGGAATTTCTGCTAGAGTTTATTCAATATTTCCTCTAGAACCAAAGTTAGACATAGTACTAGCATGACATGTTAACTAAGCTTTTTTTTTTTTTAATCACAGACTAATTGTACATGGCCTCAAGATGGCCTTTAGGATAAAGTTAAAGAAGCCTGATTTCTTAAGCCTCTGGTGCCCCAACAGAGAGTTGTTTTAAAGTGCAGTCAATCTGAATCTAGCAAAAGACAACAGGTCACAGGCCTTAAGGTCCCAATGTCAAAGCATTGCATGAAGATGGACACTATCTTGGTTTTGCTGTGAAATATTAGACATTTTGCCAGGGTCACTACTGCCTTCTTTGCATATTTACAGCAACTTCAGAGAATTTTGTTTCTGTCTGAGATACGTTATCTAACAGAGATAAGTGATAGGTATACTACAAGTAAAGAGCTTTTCAGTGGAATGTGCTGTGTTCACAACAGAAGTGTTCTTGAAGCTAGGAAGTTTGAGTAATCAGTAATTAACCTTGTAAAAGGATCTCTAAACTATTATGATTTGAATCTGTTTAAAGAACTGTGTGCCCAACAGAAAGAAACACTGGATGGAGAATAGTTTTGATGGACCAAGTTTTATGAACCATTTCCTCTCCTGCCTTTTCATTTCCTAT
Source organism: Phalanger gymnotis (assembly GCA_028646595.1). Lineage (NCBI taxonomy): Eukaryota > Metazoa > Chordata > Mammalia > Diprotodontia > Phalangeridae > Phalanger > Phalanger gymnotis. The sequence continues at coordinate 53,655,494 of CM053627.1, forward strand.
TAGAGTCTAGATAGAGTCCTGAGTTTTCAAGGCCTCTACCTGAGGCCCTGGCTGTACAAGCAAATCATGTACTATTAAGGCCCTTAGTCATTTGCAAGAGATGAAGGTTCCTAAAAGAAGAGAATTAGCTGTTGTGAGAGTTGCCTTTGGGTAGATCGTTTTCCAAGAGAGATGATTGCTGTCAATACATAGAGATTGTTGTACAAGGCCAGAGAAATTAATGGAGATAAAGATGTCTTTTACTTTTTTATATTAATATATATTTCAGGTCTTCAAATAAAACTAACATTCATAACAGGAAGAATCCAAAGTTAGAAACATTCTAGGCCTATTTATACTTCTATCAAAAGGCAGTCATCTCTCTAAAGTGATAGATTCTACTCAGAGTAAGACCATTGGTCACCATCAATGTAAAATCATAGAATTTTCCATTTGTAAGGAACTTTAGAAGTTTGCCTCGTGTCAGAATCCCCTCTGAAGCTTCATGCCAGACAGCCATTCCATTTGTGCTTGAAGAATTCCACTGACAAGCTCCCTTGTGAGGTAACGATCACTTTGTTTTGTTTTTTTGAAAAGCTATAATTGTTATACAATTCTTCCTTATGTTGAACCAAAATCTGTTCCCTATATGACATTAAGTAAATAATGTTATGTTTGAATTTAACATCAGGTACTGAAACTCAGCCACCACTTTCTTGTAGGAACCTAAGCTCAAAAAGCCTTTGCCTGGTTCCATTTAAAAAAAAAAAACATTTAGACAGAGATTTATTTATTACTTAAAAGGTTTATTAGGGGTTTAGGGAGGATTTGTCACTGAAAAAAAGCTAGTTTAAAAAGCAAGAAACAGACGATAAATCTTTTATCAAGAAATTTTTATGGTAGAGTTCTTCAAGGATCAGTACATCTCTTATTTAACATTTCAGGGAATTTTCTTGCAGTTCACAGGGAAATCTCCAAGCCTTGGATTGACACTAAGGTTTTCTTAGCACTGAAATACCAAATGGAGCAGAAGAAATTACAAGAATTCTTGCAGACCGACATGAATGATCAGAAAAGTGGCCTTTAAGTCCTTAGCATGGACAAGTGGATAAAGTAAAGCATTTGAGAAAGATATTTCATGCTCTGCTCCTAAGATCTGAACTGTTGATTATGACCTAGGGGGAAGACCTAGGAGTCATTGGAGCCTGTTGCCTAAAAACATTCCTGGTATTCTGTTTCATCAGAGAAGGTCAGTAAAATCCTCATATGATAAGGGAAACACACTGGAAACAGAACAGTAAACACCACATTAAATAAAAACCCAAGACTACATCTGGAATGCACAATGTGGCTCCAGTTGCTACCTTCTCAAGAAAATGGCAGGTGAGCTACAGAAGGCCCAGAGAAGAGCAGCTGGGATAATCCACAAATGGAAAAGCTTCAGTATGAGGAAAACCTAAAAAAACCCTTAGGACTACACACTGGAAAGAATGAAGACTGAGGTTGCCAAGCATTATCAGTTTATGAAATCCTGAATGCTCCGGATAGACAGGACACATTGCAATGTGTTTTCATGAAATATTGAAACTCTACTTCCTTCTAGGATGAATAAAAAGAAGGGATATTCTTAAGAATGTGCAATAAATTTATGGATTGTATTATTCCTAGGAATAATAAAGGCTAAAGAAAAGAATATGTTCAAAAAGAAATTTTAGATAAATGATATGGTAGATTATAATGAGTTATTGAAGAATGTTAGTAAAATTTGGGAATGTATCCTTAACCTTTTCAAATGAGCGTTGCAAAAGATAATCCTGCCTTCTCTTAAAGCATCCTTTAGTGCACATTTGAGAGAAACAAAAGTGATCTGGAATGGAAATGGACTAACCCATTAAGGCTGTGCTCTCAACACTCACACCCACACAATGTTTTCATGTATTGCATTCAGAGCAAAGTCTTTAAGTTAATGAAGATGGCAGCAAACACATAATTATAATGAATTATCTAACTTTTTCCCTGTCATAAGCATCAACCATATTTGCTTCTTAACACTTGCTTCAAGGGTCAAGATGCAGGTGGAAGAGATGAAAAAAAGTTACTTGATTAAGTTGGAGAGGAGAAAGAGGGTAATGCAGCTGTCTCATCAACTCAGCAGTGGGCAGTTAAGAACAAAAGGACAGGGACAACACCTGTGTATAGAAATACCTCATGGGCCATAAGGAGACAAACATAAACATTGCTGAGCAGCTATGACCACTCCAAACCTGTTTACTATGTGATTGATCCTCATGTTGGATCCCTTGGTTCCGTTTCTCAAGTATTACTTCCTAAATAACCCTTGTTGGAAGGGCATTGCTTTTTCCTGGGTGGATCTCATGGTGACATAACCTTCAGTGAGACACTACCATTACTGGTGATTCTTTAAGAACAAAGCCTTAATCCGTTTCCCAGTGATTCACAATCATTTGGATAACATTTCCAACCCAAGAGTAGTTGACAAGTCCCCAAGAAATAATTGCTGATTGATAAAAGGTTGTCTAAGCAATTGGGCAATGGTGTACTTTTTCCTGGATTTTACTAGAGAAATGTGGTCTTAAAAGATGCGTGGAACTGGGAAGGAAGAAGAATTAGAGAAGAAGTAGACTGTTGCGGCTTATAAGCAAGAGGGGTCTACATAAGAATGAGCATCTGATGATCCTGGTTAGTTAACTACAGAGTATTTCTAGATAAGCTGCTTTATCTGGGAACCTCTAGTGTGGATGCTATCCATTATCCACATAGCTTGTCTATAAAAGTGTAAGGGTGATCTTTGGCACAAGCAAACTGAGCAGAGTCTTGCAGGAAGTTAGGGAAACTAAGGCAAAGGTGACAGGACAGAACATTCCATCCAGAGGGTATGTGGGTGTGATGCAGATAAAGAACCAGCAAAGGAAACAAGTAGTTAGATAAGAGGAGAACAGTGTCACAGGAGCTTGGTGAAGAGTGTCCAGAAGGAAATGAAAGCATTCTCATGCTCCAGAAGAGGCCAAGAAGGATGAGGACTGTGAAAAGACCATTAGATTTGTCAACTAATGCATCCATAGAGAGGGTAGCACTTAGTAGAGAAAGCTTTATCAAGGAGTTAGCCACAAAAGGGAGAAGAGATACAGGGCAGTAGCTAGCAGGCATGGTAGGATCAAGTGAAGATTTTTTTTTCATATATATATATAAGAATGGGGCAGATAAAGGGTGAGTTTTATAAAGTGTAAGTATAAAGAAGTTTGGATCATCAAAAGCTAAGAAAAATTGATCGATGGGTCAGCATAGCTAATGAGGATCCCAACAGCGCCCTGCCACTAGAAATGATCTGTGTAGGCTTCCCCACGCATCTAGAAGGAGGAGGTATTTCACTGAGGTTTGTGTCGCATTTGAGACTGAGGCAGTTTTCAAACTTCCTTTTTTTTTTTTTTTAAAGGTTTACAATGTAGAAGTAAAAACCCAATGAAGTTTGTTGCAGTTTAGCTGTTTTGTTTTGACATTTCCTTCCTAATCCCTGTTTTCTTTGACCTTGGCTACTGATCCTTCAGGGAAGACAGTTTGAAGACATATAATATAACAATACCAATAATAGCATTTATGTGGCAGTTTAAGGTTTGCAAAGCACTTTGCATATATTAACATTGATTATAGATGAAGTGTTGGTCTTCCTCAGCATACCTGTGTTTGTTCTGATTTGGTCCCACGCTACTCCAAATCCAGGCCATGGAGTACATTTCCTAGAGTTAAGAGGTGGCTAGGGGGTGAGTAGACAGAGTGCTAGGTTATGAGTCAAGAAGACCAGAGTTCAAATCCTATCTTAGAAACTTAATATCTACTGGACTTTACCACAGGTTAATCATTAACCTTTTTTTGCCTAAGTTTTCTCACCTATTAAATGAGGGCATTGGATCCCATGGTCTTTAAGGAAGAAAGGGAATATGTGATCATTTAGTAAGAATGGATTTATCGAGAACATTCTAACCTCATTTCCCCCCCCCCTTTTTTTTTTTGGAGGGGGGAAGGCAGGGCAATTGGGGTTAAGTGACTTGCCCAAGATCACACAGCTAGTAAGTGTGTCAAGTGTTTGAGGCCGTATTTAAACTCTGGTCTTCCTGACTTTAGGGCTGGTGCTTTACTCACTGTGCCACCTAGTGGCCCTCTCATTTCCTTTTCTGATAGGATTGCTAGATTAGCGTATTGGGAATACTGTGGACGTAGTTTACTTTTCAGTAACATTAAAATATTTAATGAGTTTTGTTGATTTGTTTTTATTTTTATATAATGGTAGTTTCTAGATCTGCCTTCTCTCTTGTAACTAAGCAGAACAGTTCAGCACCACCAACCAATGATCATATCTGAATAATGCAACGTTCTCCACCTATAGATGCCCACCACTCTACTACAAGGTGGTGTTCAGCAAAGCGTGTTATAAAGACTCCCATGCTATCCTTGTGGATAGGATGTCAAGTAGACATAGTACAGCTGTGTTCGTATCTGGTTGAGCAAGTGTGTCATTAATAAAGTAATATCAGCTTGAAAAAATATCTCTAGTTGAGTGCCTCAAGGATTTTAACGACGCTGTGCTGTACATAAAGCTACAGATATATGCTAAGTGTATAAAGTTCATAGAAGACACAGATTTGGGAGTGATAGCTGACATTGATAAGAGAGTCAGGATGCCTAAAGATCTTTATATCTTTGGTCAATGAGTCAAATCAAATTAGATTAAATTTAATACCAGCATAAAGTCCTATTTGGAGATTTAGAAACAAATTCCTAAGTACAAGATAGGTGAGATATGGCTAAGTAACAGTAAATATGTGAAAATATCTGGGTTTTTAGTGGATTACAAACTAAATATGAATCAATAGTAAAAACAAAAAATGGCAGCAAGAAAATCTGTTGTAATACATTAAGCTAGACAATAGTGTCCTTAACGAGGGTGGTGATAGATTAGGGATAGTGACTTGACCTGCAATTTACTTGATATAGGGACTTCACAGGTAAGGAAACTACTTATGTAGGCCTGACCCTCCTGTGCCTCTGAGTCTTGGAGAGCTGCCCAGAGAAACAGTAAGGCAATAATGATGATATGGATGGTAATTGTCAAAATGCCTATGTAGTTCTGTATCACAAAGTATACAAGACTCTCAACATAGAAGGTAGAAGAAGTAAACCATTTATTCAGACACCAGGGAACCATATCCCATAACCAAATGCTCAGCTCCAACAGCCAGTCAGTCCACTTCATCATAACAGCAATGAACCCAAAACACCATATCACAGCCTGGAGCCTGGCCAACCCAAAACCTCCTCTGACCCCCTGCTGGGCTCTTCCCCAAAACAAACTCACAGTACAGTTGTCAGCCTGTTCAGTTCTAACAATCAGGAGGGCGGCCATTAGCAGCCATAACGTCTTTCGCAGCATTTTCTATGACACAACCTCCTTTTCCTGTCAGGAAGCTCCTCCCACCACATATGACGCAGGCTTCCTGTGACATAAGCAGGTCACGTGGCCTATTAATGGGTGGGAAAGATGTTTAAATCTAATTGCTGCTACACTTGCTCTGAGGCCACATCTCTAGCACTAAGCAATGCTGCCTTTGTGTAGGAGAAATCACAGGATCATTGATTCAGAGCTGGAAGCTTAGAGGCCGTTGAATCTAATCCCTTCATCTTACAGCTGAGGAAATAGAGAGGTCATGTAACTTGTGTCCAGGATCATGCAGCTAGTAAGTGTCTGAAGAGGTGAGCACCTTAACCACTATGCCATAGTCACTCTATGTTCTGTCCTTCTCACTTGTGGTGGTTGTGCTCATTTCTGGGAAGGATATTGGCAAGCTAGAAAGTGGCCAGGATGGTGAAATGCCTTGAGACCATGCCATTTGAAAATCTGCCAAAGGATCTGGACGTGTTTAGCCTAGAGAAGACCTGAGGGCCATGGTAGCTGTTTTCCTGTAAAGACCTATCATATTCAAGAGAGATTGAACTTGATCTTCGTTTAACCCCCTAGGGAAGAACCAGGAGCAACAGGTAGAAATTACCTCTCGAGGCAGATTTGGTCCTGAGGTAAGAAAAGCTTCCAGACAATTAGTCTTCCAAGTGACCTTAGTCTTAGGAAGTACTTTGTTCCCCTTCCCAGAGTTCTTTAAACAAAGGATAAATCATCAGTGATTGGGGTCGTTGTAGAGGAGATTCATTCAGAACAGGTGTGGATTAGACTGGATGGTGTCAAAGGTCCCTTCAAACATCATGAAATTTCTCTGACTTCCTTGCATAGCCAACTATGCTTTTGATAGATAAGGAAAGCTTCCTTATCTATTAAATGAGAGTCTAAATAAAAAAGTTAGATCTCTTCCAGTTGTGGACTCCTGTAATTCTATGAAAATCAGACACTATAACTGAAGGATCATAGAATCTAGCCACATCAACCTCACCACCTCAGAAACTTTCTTTAGCTTCACTTCTATCTCCACAGCCTCCTTTTTTAGAGAAAAGTGTTTTTTCCTCCTTTCTAAGGATAATCCCCCCCCCCTCTAGGTTCTTCATTCTATCTCTTCATCTCCCTGGGCTTTCATCTATTATCCTTTCTTCACACTTAAGCTAGATTTGAGCCACTTATGATAAAATGGCCAATTAATGAGTCTCACTTGTAGATCTTAGATTAAGTTCAAAGTCTTTGAAAGAAATTTAATGATGTGAAATGAAACCAGACAAGAAGTTAGAACAAGGACTTTTTTCAACACCCTCTGAGTTGTATATTGAAAGCATTGGGTTAGCTGGAATTGGGAAGTTTAAGCAATGGTAAGCATACTCCTGAAGGTAGGAATGAGCTGTGCCATGGAAGAGAGATATTAAAGAAGGTAATTGGTTCTACAGACATTTCAGAATAGAAGACCTGGACCAAGTAGACTCTCAGGAAACTCCCCTCCAAGCTGCTGCCTATCTACAGATACTGTAGTATAATCTACTGTTTCATTAACCAAATGGTTGCAGTAAACTGAATTTTGATGCAACCATGAAGAGGTCAGAGATTAATGAGAGAGAACTTTAAGTGTAAGTTTAGGCAGTGCCCAATCTTTGCCTAAATGTTAGGAATCTTTCATACTAGGAGGAACTGTGATTAAACAGTTCATCTAAAATAATTCCCTAAAGCCAAAGAGGAGAGAACCTCATGGACCTTTAGGGCCATTATATTGTCCTTAATACTAAAGTGAGCTAATTATTGTAACCATATTACACCATTATCTACCAACATGCATAGGTCCTTCCTATCTTAAGACAACATCATTCCATGATTAAGATAGCTTCTCTTAATCACCAAACTTTTAGGGGGTTGGGGAAGGGTGGCATGAAATTTAGTTTGTACTATCGCTGTAGAATCTGGCTTCTTTCTCCCACACTGTGCTAAAAATGCCATTAAAAGTCACCCCGTTACCTCTTGAGCACCAACTTCTATGGCCTTTTCTTAGTTGTTATTCCTTTTAATCTTTTTGAAACATTCCACACTGTTAACCAGCCTCTCTTTCAAGAAACTCTCCTCTTTGCTTCAATGTCACTACATGATTCTGATCTTCCTAACTGCTTAGGATACTCCACGTTCCCCCTACCAAAAAAATTACTCTCTCCCACCATATTTCATTCCTTTCCTATGTTTTTCTCACTCTATTCTTTTCTTTACAAATTTCATTCCTAGCATAATGTAGATCATAGTCTCATAAAATAAATGAATCAATAATCCATGCCTTTGCCTGTAATGTCTACATAGTTGACTGCCAAAAACTTCCTCTTCTGAGTTTCCATTTCACATCTTTAAATTCATGCTGTACATTTCTACCTTGATAGCTTGTCATTTCAAATTTAGCTCATCCAAAACTGAACTTTTCATCTTATTCCTAGATTATCTATGCCCTTTGAATCTACTGTTGGCTTATACTCACCCCATTTGCTTATACTGAACGCCTCAGATGCATATGTAGAAACCCTGTTCCCCAACCCTAGCTACAAACTCCTTTACTCTCATCTACTCCAGCCTTAACTTCCCTCATCCAAAGTTCTACTACAGTGTACCTATCCACCCCTTCCACTGGCCCTCTGGAGTGCCTACTCTAATCAACCCACATTCTTTCACCCCAAACCTCTTCTCTATCTTTTGGTATTCATTAAGACAACCTCTCTTCTTCCTAACTTTCCTGTTACTATGCAGGGTGCCACCATTCTTTCAGTCACTGAGACATACAACCTAAGTGTAATCCTCAACTATCTCTACTCCACTTCCTATATCCAATTCATTGCCAAATTCTGTCAATTCTATCTTTGCAACATCTCTCATCTATGTACCCTTCTCATCAATGACACAACACCTTGGAGTAGGCTCTCATCGCCATGCCTGGACTATTGAAGTAGCCAATATAAAATCCTCAATTTTGTTGTTAACGTCCTTCATATCTCTGTTCTTTCCTACCTTTCCAGTCTTCTTACAGGGGGCCATCCCCCGTCATCTTGATCTATATCTTACCACTGGACCCAGATGGCTCTGGAGGAGAGAGTGAGGCTGGTGACTTTGCACAGCCCTCCCTCACTTAAATGCAATTCACTTATAAGTCATCACCTTCCTAATGTCATGGTCCTCTACCAGAATGAAGGACAAACAACAAGAATTCTTCTTACATCTTACTCCTTGTCCCACTCCCGCATACTCTTTGATCTGATGACACTCACCTCCTTGCTGTTCCTTATACAAAACACTCCATACAAATTCACTGGCTGTACCTCATGTCTGGAAATTTCTCCTTTTTTATCTCTGCCTTCTGGCTTCTCTGGCTTCCTTCAAGTCTCAGCTAAAGTCTCGCCATCTGCAAGCAGCCTTTCCTGGGTCCTCTTAACACTAGTGCTTTCCCTATGAAATTGTCTCCAATTTATCCTGTCTATATCTTGTTCGAATATAGTCTCCCCATTAGAATGCGAGCTTCTTGAGGGCATTAAAATGTGACTTTTTCTTCTCCCCTTTCTTTTTATCTCCAGGACTTAGCATAGTTACTTACTCAGCACATAATAGCTGCTTAATATGTGCTTATTGACTTGCCTTTAACTCACAGTAGGGAAGACAGACTACTGCTTGTTCCCCATTGCCACATCCAGACTCCTATCACCATCTCTCAATGTTATCTCCTACTTTTACATTGATGCTATACAAATTTATCACCCAATTCTCTATCGACCCCCCAATTCTCCTTTAATTAAGTTCAATTCCTGGCACATAGATGCTTCACAACTGCCCTCATATTTGAGGACTTCAATATACATATTGATGTACTCTCAAGTACCCTAACATCTCAATTTCTTCATCTACACAGTTTCCATGACCTCTTCCAGTCCATCTTAGTTGCATTCAGAGATGGGTATACACTTGATCTTGTTATCAATCACTACTGTCCTACTTCCATGTTCGTGAACTCTGACATTCCTTTTTCTGATCTTAATTTTTTATTTATAATTCTTTCTGCATTATGGTCCCTAACTCTGTTCTTTGTCCTTACCATGACTTCCATTCCCTCATCCCTCAATTCTTTTCTAGGCCATCTTCCTGGCACTGGCTATACTCATGCCTTTTCTATTTTGATCTTGGCTAGCCAGTTCAATTAAACACTAAACTTGAAAATCCCTTGCCCTTTAGTCCTACTGCTAATTATGACTCAATAAAGTCCAACCATGTATTACTCCCAACAACCATCTCCTTTGTGCCTATTCATATGCTAATGAATACAGCTGGAAAGATCATAAAACCACACTGATTGGGTCCACTACAAATTTGTATTACATAATCTCAACTGGGACTCCTCTGTAACACAGTAATTTTTTTCTACCTCTGTAATTTACTATTCTCACCACAATGACTATTCTCAACCTTTTTGGCTCTTCTCAAGCCTTTCACCAAACCTCTTTCCACTACTTGTTCAGATGAGGTCTTTCACTTCATACTTCACTAAAAAAAAGTTGATACCATTTGTCAAGAGCTTGCTCTTTCCTCCTAAACTCCTATCACTCAGTCATCTTCCCCCTTTATCCTCACTTTTCCCCCCATCTCTGGCCCATCTGGCCAAGGCAATTTAGAACTTAATCTGTGTTAAATTCTACATGGACCCTTGATCTCATCCCCTTATCCTCTCTGCAGATTTTCCCCATAGTCATCTCCAGTGTCTACTAGTTAACCTCTCCCTATCTACTGGTTCCTTCACTGCCACCTACAAATACTCCCATGTCTCCTACATCCTTAAAAAAACCCCAAAGCTTGCCTAATCCCACCATTTGCACTATCATCTGATGTCTTCTTGAGAAAGCCATCCACATCAGCTGTCTCCCCTTCCATCTATCTCTCTCTCTTAAACCTTCTACAATCTGGTTTCCAAGCTCATCATTCAATTGGACTGCTGTCTCCAAAGTCAATGGTATTTCAATTCCCTTATCTAATGGCCTTTTCTCAGTCCTCATTCTTCTTGACCTTTCTTCAGTCACTTTTAAACACCATTTTTCTCCTGAATACTTTCTCCTTTCTTCTGACATTGATCTCTTCTGATTTCCCTTCCTTCATAACCACTGCGTCCCAATCTCTTTTGCTCAATATTCATCCAAGTCAGGCCAACTAACTGTAGCTGTCCCTCAGAGGCTCCATTATGGGCTCTCTTTTCACTCTATGCTATTTCACTTGGTGATTTCATCAACTCCCACAGGTTCAATTATCATCTCTAGGCAAATGATTCCCAGATCTGCATTTCCATCTCTAGTGTTTCTTGAGCAACAGTCTCATAACACTAACTGCCACATGGACTTCTCTAACTGGATCCCTTGTAGGTCTCTCAGACTCTCAAACCTGTCCAAAATAGAACATCCCATTTTCTCCACTCAGCTACTGCCCTGATACAGGAGGCTTCCATCATCTTTTGCCTAGATGATTATAATAGCCTTCTGGTTGGTCTCTCTATTTTAAGTCTCTTCTCAATCTAATCCATCCTCCACACAGCTGCCAAAATGATTTTCCTAAAGCACAGGACTGACCATATCATTCTCCTACTCAAGAAACTTCAGTGACTCCCTATCACCTCCAAGATCAAATATAAACTCCTATTTGTCATTTTCCTCCTACTTACCAGACCACTACTTCTCTGTGTCCTTTGTTGTATTCTCCTCTAGATTATGGTCCTCTAACTAGAGGTGTCCCTCAGGGCTCTTTTCTGAGCACTCATCTTTTCTCCTCTAAACTGCTTCATTTAGTAATCTCATCAGCTTCCAAGACTTTGATTACTATCTTTATGCTGATGGTTCTCAAATTTACCTTTCTTGCTCCAATCTCTCTGCTGACCTCCAATCTCACATCTCCTCATTATATCCAAAACAAAACTAATTATCTTTTCCTCTAAATTGTTCCTCCACTCCTAACTTCCTTATTACCGTAGAGGACAATGACTTACTCTTTGTACCTCAGCTTCACAATCTAGGAGTCATCCTGAATTCCTCACTATCTCTCACTCCACTCTCATATCTAAGCTGTTGCCAAAGCCAGTCAATTTCACTTTGCAGCATCTCTCCAGTATGCCTCTTTCTTTCCTCTGACACTGCCAGTACTTTAGTGCAGGCTCTTATCACTTCTAGTTTGGACTATTGCAATAGCCTGTTGGTGGGTCTGCTTGCCTCAAGTTTTCAGTCTCCATTCAACTAAAGTGATTTTTTCTAAAACACAGGTCCAATCATAGTACCCTGCCCCTGACTCAATAAACTCTAGTGGCTCCCCACCGTCTCCTGGATCAAATAAAAATCTAAATATAAATCGTTCAAAGTCCTTCGTAACCTATCCCCTTCTTACCTTTCCAGTTTCCTTATATCTTATTCCCTACACATACTCTTTGATTCAATGACACTGGCCTCCTGCCTGTTCTATGCCCTCTTTCAGTTCTAGACATTCTCTCTGGTGGTCTTTCATGTCTGAAATGATTTCCCTCCTGTGTTTCAACTACTGATCTCCCTAGATTCCTTCAAGTCCCAACTAAAATCCTGCCTTCTATAGGAAGCCTTCCCCAATTCCTCTTAATTCTAGTGCCTTCCCTTCCTCAACCCCTCTTAATTTCTGTGCCTTCCCTCTGTCCATTTTTTTCCTATCTATCCTGTATATAGCTTTGTATATATTTGTGTGTGATCTCCCCCTTTGGATTGTAAGCTCCTTGAGGTCAGGGACTATCTTTTGCCTCCTTTTGTATCCCCAGAACTTAGCACTGCACCTGACACATTCAGTTCAGTCTTTTTTTTTTTTTCAGTCATGGCTGACTTTTCATGACTACATTTGGGTTTTCTTGGCAAAGACAGTGGAATGGTTTGCTGTTGAGGGCAATTACCACCCACCTCCCTTTCAGACCAGCTGAAAGGGAATCTCACGGGAAGAAATGAGGCGGAGGCAAGATGGTCAGAATACCCCATTTATTGAACCCCCCCAGCTCCCCTTTTATACATGAGAAGCTGGCTAGTAGATTCATCGTGTCTCAGACCACTTATCCACTGGGCAAGTTCAGCTGCCAACCGAAGTTGTTTTCTTTTCCTCCTCTGACTGAGGCCCTGGGACCGAAGTTTGCTTGGTTTCCCCACGATCAGTATCTTTCTCCAGGAGTCGTAGTCTGCGTGTTGGAACCCACGCCTCTTGGCCGGTATCTGTGGAAACAGAAGCATACCCTCCGCCCCACACGGTTATAGTT
>CM053627.1:53668730-53687808 GCA_028646595.1 Phalanger gymnotis
AACATTCAGTTCTACATAATTTTGAGTTCCAGATTTTCTTCCCTCCCTCCCCTCCTCCCAACCCAAGATGGCATGGAATCCCATAGAGCTTCCACATATAACTTCACATTGAATTAATTGACGCACTAGTCAAGTTATGGAGAAGAACTGTGATCAATGAAATGAATCATGTGAAAGAAGAAATAGGACCAAAAAAAAAAAAAAAACCCCGACCCAAAAACAAAAACAAAAGAGAGAAAAAGAAAAAAAATGGAAAAAAAAAGCTAGCATGAAGTGTGCCTCAATCTGCATTCATACTTCATAATTCTTTCTCTGGATGTAGACAGCATTCTCCATCATGAGTCCTTTGGAGTTGTCTTTGTACCTTGTGTTGCTGAGAAGAGCGAAGTCTGTTAGGGTTGGTCCTCACAGAATCCATATATCTGTGGTTGTGTATAATGTTCTCCTGGCTCTACTCTGCTCGCTCAGCATTATGTCATGTAGGTTTTTCCAGGTTGTTATGAAGTCCGTATCATCCCCATTTCTTATAGCACAATAGTATTCCATTACCTTCATACACCAGTTTGTTCAGCCATTCCCCAATTGATGGGCATCCCTTTGATTTCCAATTCTTAGCTATAAATAGAGCTACTATAAATATTCTTGTACACATGAGTCCTTTTCCCACTTTATTTTAAACTTACATACTAAAACTTAAATGTACAATAAGAAAAGAAAAAGAAACACATTATAAACTTAAATACTAAAACTTAAATAGAAAATAAGAAAATAAAAAAAAAAGTGTCACTCTGTCTTCAGCAGAATGTAAGAGAGGATTCAAAACATACAGCAACAAATTTCTACTTCAAGAAAGCCTATGTTATATAACACATTGTTTTCAGAGCAATCCATGTTTTCTTTTCTTCCTTGTAAGTTTTCTTTTGTTCTCTGCTGTACACTTTTTACTTTGTTCTTTTCCATCCTTCATCCCCCAAGAAGGCTACTACTAAGTGCACACACACACACACACACACACACACACCTACATACATACACTTACATAACACACATATACTTGGATATCTATAATCATACTCATATGTAAGCATATACATTCATATGCATCTATGTAAGACCATACTATACTTGTTTGTTCACCATTTTTTGGAGGGTGGATAACATCTTCCTTGATAAATCCAAATATTTCCATATTTTTCTAAGTCCACCAAGTCATTTTCTACACCACAGCAATATTCTAACCTTATACTATCTAGCTATTTTAAATAGTCTAAAACAATATTGATTAAAATGTCTGATACATAATGTAGTTTCCCTATTTTCCTCTTTTGATTAAATCTATTTTAGCTTTAACTTTGTCTGAGATCTTGATTACCACCCCTGCTTTTTTCCAAATAAATTCTACTCCTGATCTCTATATTATGTTTATTGTATATTTTGTTTCTTATTCCTCCTGACTCCTGTACTTCTTCCCACTACCTTGCCCTCATATTATTTAACTGATAGCCCCTGTAATGACCTCCCTCCTTATCCTTTACCCCCACCCTTTCCCCTTACTCTCTTGTTTCTATCTGAATTTGGAAGACTTTTATTGTCTTCTGAATATATATATATATATACACACATGTATATATATATAGTATATATATATGTATGTATATATACATATGTATTTGCTCTTTATCCCATTCCCATTAATCTAGATACCCTTCTACTGCCCCCTTATCCTATTACCTCACCCTCTTTCCCTCTCTCATCTTCTCCTTCCCATCCTCTTAGCTTTTTATATCTTTTTGAATTTAGAAGACTTTCATAGATACATACATATATGTAAATATGTATGAATGCATGTATGTATTGTTCCCTCTTTAACCCATTCTCAATGACAGTAAGGTTCCAGAACTACTAGCCCTCCTCTCCCATCTAGTTCTTCTGTGTCAGTTCTTCCTCTTGCATCTCGTTTATATAAGATAATTACTGCTTTTACCTTTTTCTAGACAGTATTACTTTTTAGAATCACATCACACTCAACTCTACCCCAATCTTTCTTTTGGACTACCCAATTACTAATTATAATCTTAGACATACAGTTTATATTTCCTCATATAAAAGTGAACAGTCTGTTCTTATTGAGTCCCTTAGTCTTTTATGTTTACATTATAATTTCTCTTGGATCTTGTATGTCAGATTTTCTATTGAGGTCAGGTCTTTTTGCAATAAAATCCTAAAAATCTGGAAATTTGTTGAATGTCCATTCTTTTTCATTCAGGATTACATTTAACTTTGGTGGGTATGATATTTTTGGCTGCAACCTCAATTCTTTAGCGCTTTTATATATAGTGTTCCCAAACCTGTGGTCTTTTAGTGTAGTTGCTAGGTCTTGTGCGATTCTAATTGTGGCTTCACCATATTTGAATTGGGTTTTTTTTCTTGTTTCTCATGATATTTTCTCCTTGAGCTGGAGGTTTTGGAATTTAGCTATGATATTAATGTAAGTTTTCCTTGCAGGATCTCTTTCAGGTGGTGATCAGTGTATTTTTTCTATTTCTACTTTCCCCTCTCATTTGAACACTTCAAGACAATTTCCTTTAAAGATTCTTTTTTGATTGTGGCTTTCAGGTAGTCTGATTATTCTTATGTATTCTCTTCTTGGTTTGTTCTCCAGATCAATTGTTTTTCTTGTGAAGTATTTCACATTCTCTTCTATTTTTTCATTCTTTATATTGTTTTATTATTTCTTCATCTCTTATAACTTCATTGGCTCTCCCTTGCCCAATTCTAATTTTCAATGTGGCATTTTCTTAAGATTCTGGGTCTCCTTTTCTATTTGGTTAACTTTCTTTTCAGTACCTTCTTGTCTTTCTTTGATTGTTCTTATTTAAAAAAAATTTCCTCAAACTTCCCCATCTGATTTTTAAAGTCTGGCATCCCTTATCAGCAGAGGTTCCCTCAATCTTCCCCTGTTCAGATGCCTAACTCTACACATTGTGTGGGAGGTGAAAATTCCTGTGACTGAGGCCAAGGCTACCTCCTTACCCAGCTAGCCCCATCACTTGTTATTTCATCAGAACTAGCCTGGAGGTATTTACACTTCATAGGGACCAAATTTCAGTCCTTCTCCGGTTGTCCCAGGAGGCCCACTGTTCTATCCCAATTCCTTTTTGTTTTTTTTTTTTAATTTTTGCTGTTCTGTGTTCACCCTGAGGCACTATTTTGTTTTGTTTGTGGGAGAAATTTGGAGAGCCTAGAATTTTCTGACCTACTCTGCCATCTTCCCAGAATACTCTCTCCAATTCTACTTTTTAAAGTAGTTGTTTTCTTTTTCCAGGCTGTTGATTCTTTTTTCACAATCCTTCTGTAGCACTCTCATTTCTTTTCCCAATTTTTCTTTTATCTCTCTCATATTATTTTTAAGCTCTTTTTAAAATTATTCCATGAGTTCTTTCTGGGCTTGAGACCACTTCCCATTTTTCTTTGGGGTTTTGCCCATAGGTATTTTGACATTGTTGTTCTCTTCTGAGTTTTGTGTTCTATTCTGTGTCTTGATATTCCTTGTCACCATAATAACTTTCTATGGTTAGATTCTTTTGTTGTTGTTTTTTGTTCTTTTTTTGTCTTTATCCTTTTAGATTTGAGCTCTGCTTTTGGGATAGAAGGGTCATTGTTTTAGATTTCTTCTGCAGGCCCTTATTTTTCACCTGGTGCTGCACTGCCATGGTCTGGTGCTGTGGGGGGTTGCTGGTGCTGCTGGAGGCTGTTGGGGTCTGGCAGCTTACCTGTTGATGAGCTGGTATCTTAGTACTGGTGTCTGGGGTGTGCTGATGCCAGGCGGGGTGTTTCTGTGTTTCCTGGGGATACACTGAAGCATGTGATGGTCTGGCACTGAAGGTTGCTGTTTGCCTGGGACTACACTGAAGCACATGGAGGTTCTCAGAGCTGGGGTTTGCTTGGTTCCCTGGATATGCTGAATCAAATGGGAGATCCTGGTGTTGGTGTTTGCCTGCTCCACCACACTGTGGCTCAGAGTCTGCCATTGGTTTGCTGAAATGGGGCTTACTGCTGGCTTGCTGGGATGCTTCCTGTTCTGGACTATTGCTCTTCCATTACCCAAATGAGACAGACCTTTCCTGTCAATCTTCCAAGTTTCTTGGGCTCAAAAATTGTATCACCCTATCTTTTTGTTGGTTCTGTTATTCCAGGATTTCTTTTGGGTTTCCATTTTATGGTTGTTTGGAGGTGAATATGGAAGAGTTATGGTGATTTACTGCTCACTCCACCATCATGGTTCCCAGAAGTCAACAGCCTACAGTTATTTTAAATGGAAATTTTATTTCTATCTTTTGCTGCTGGAATTTGTTGGTAATATATAGAAATGCTAATGATTTATGTGGGGTTGTTTAATATTTGGCAACTTTGCTAAAGTTGTTAATTATTTCAACTAGTTTTTAGTTGATTGTCTAAGATTCTCTAAGTATATCATATCATCTGCAAAAATAATAATTTTGTTTCCTCATTGCCTATTCTATTTCCTTCAATCGTTTTTCTTCTTGTATTGCATTTCTAGTGTACTATTGCTGATAATTGGCATCCTTGCTTCACTTCTGATCTTATTGGCAAGGCCTCTAGCTTATCCCCATTACAGATTATGTTTGCCGATGGTTTTGGATAGCTACTACCTATCATTTTAAGGAAAGCTCCATTTATTCCTATGTTCTATAGTGGTTTTTTCAATAGGAATGGCTACTGCATTTTGTCAAAAGCCTTTTCTGCATTTATTAAGATAGTAACATGATTTTTATTGGTTTTGTTATTGATA
Source organism: Phalanger gymnotis (assembly GCA_028646595.1). NCBI lineage: Eukaryota > Metazoa > Chordata > Mammalia > Diprotodontia > Phalangeridae > Phalanger > Phalanger gymnotis. The sequence continues at coordinate 53,673,544 of CM053627.1, forward strand.
TGGTCAATTATGATGATAGTTTTGAACTAGTATTGAACCAGCTCTGCACTGCTAGTGTAAATCTTACCTGCTCATAGTGTATGATCCTTGTGATATATTTCTGTAATCTTGCTAGTATTTTAAATTTTTTGCATTAATATTCATTAGGAAATCATTTTCTTTCTCTGTTTTTACTCTTCCTTGGTCTAAGTATCAGCGCCATATTTGTGTCATAAAAGGAATTTAGTAGGACTCTTTCTTTGCCTATTTTCCCAAATAATCTATATAGCATTGGAATTGTTTTTTAAATGCCTGGTAGGATTCACTTGTAAATCCATCTGGCCCAGGGAGGGATTTTTTCTTAGGGAGTTCATTGATGGTTTGTTTAATATCTTTTTCTAACATTTAAGTATTTTATTTCATCTTTTGTTAATCAGGGCACTTTATGTTTTTGTAAACATTCATCCATTTTGCTTAGATTATCTGGTTTATTGGCATGTAGTTGGGCAAAATAGCTCCTAATGATTGCTTTAATTTCCTTTTCATTTGTGATGACTTTCTTCTTTTAATTTTTTATACTGGAAATTTAGTATTCTTTTCTCTTTTCTTCTTTAAATCAAATTAACCAGTGGTTTGTCTATTTTATTTTTTATAAACAAAACCAGGTCTCAATTTTATTATTAATTCAATGGTGTTCTTCCTTTCAAGTTTATTAATTTCATTTCATTTTTATTAATCTCTCCTTTAATTTTCAGGATTTCAAATTTGGCATTTAGCTGGGGATTTTTCACTTGTTCTTTTTCTTTTTAGTTGCATGCCCAATTCATTGATCTACTCTTTCTCTATTTTTTTATTGATGTGTTTAAAGATATAAAATTTCCCCTAAGCACTGCTTTGTCTATATCCCATGATTTTGAGTACATTGTTTCATCATTGTCATTTTCTTTAAGTCAATTATTGTTTCTATGCTTTGTTTCATTCTTTAGGATTAGGTAATTTAGATTCCAATTAATTTTAATCTATCTCTTTATGGCCCTTTGCTGAATGTATTTTTATTGCATTATGATATGAAAATGATGCAATTAATGTTTCTGCTTTTCTGCATTTGGTTGTGAGGTTTTTATGCCCAATAAATGGTCAATTTTTTGTGTAAGTGCCTTTCTATTCTTTTCTATTCCTATTTAATTTTCTCCAGAAGTCTATCATATCTAACTTGCCTAAAATTGTATTTTCTTCCTTAACTTCTTTATTTTTTGGTTAATCTAGTTCTGAGAAGAGAAAATTGAGGTCCCTCATAAGTATTGTTTTAGTATTTCTTCCTGTAACTCATTTAACTTGTCCTTTAAAATTTTGGATATTATATAATTTGGTGCATATCTGTTTAGTATTGACATTACTTCACAGTCTATGGTACCTTTTAGCAAGATGTAGTTTCCTTCCTTATCTCTTTTAATTAGATCTATTTTTACTTTTGATTTGTCTGAGATTATGATTACTATCTCTACTTTTCTTTTAAACTTCAGCTGAAGCATAACAGATTCTGCTCTAACCCCTTACCTTTACTCTCTATGTGTCTCTCTGCTTCAAATTTGTTTCTTGTAAACAACATATTGTAGGATTCTGGTTTTTAATATATTCATTATTTGTTTCAGGTTTATGGATGAGCTCATCCCATTCACAGTTATGATTACTGTGTATTTCCCTCCATCCTACTATTTTCCCCATGTATTTCTCTCTCTCTCTCTCTCTCTCTCTCTCTCTCTCTCTCTCTCGCTCTCTCTCTCTCTCCTCTTCACAAGTGTTTTGTTTCTGACTACCTCCTTCCCCAATCCACCTTCTCTCCTTTCAACCCCGACCCTTATCTCCCTTACCTCCTACTTCTCTATAGGAAAGACAGATTTCTATAATCCGGATACTTGAGGGGATATATTATTCGTTCTTTTATCCAATTCCAGTGAAAGGCTTGAGCATTGCCTGCCCCCCCCATTTTCCTTTCCATTATAATAGCTGTTTCATGCCTCTTTTATATGAGATAATTTGCCCCATTCTACCTCTCTCTTCCCCCTTCTCCCAATGCATCCTTCTTCCTCACCTCTTAATTATTTTTCTTTTGTGGCTATCATCCCATCATAGCCAATTCACACCCTTGCCCTCAGTCTGTGTATACTCCTTCTAACTTCCCCAATAATGACAGAGTTCTTACAAGTTACAAGTATCATCTTTCCACATATGAATATAAACAATTTAACCTTATTGAATCCCCTGTTTTCTCTTTTTTATTTACCCTTTTATGCTTCTCTTGATTCCTGTATTTGAAAATCAGATTTTCTGTTCAATTCTGGTCTTTTCATCAAAAAGACTTGAAAGTCTATTTCACTAAACGTGCATTTCCCCTGTTTTATTGGGTAGGTGATTTTTTTTGTAACTCTAGCTCTTTTGCTTTTCAGAATATCATATTCCAAGCCCTTCAATCCTTTAATGTAGAAGTTGCTAAATCTTGTATTATTTTGATTGTGGCTCCATGATATTTGAATTATTTCTTCCTGGCTGCTTGCAGAACTTTCTCCTTTACCTAGAAGCTCTGGAATTTGGCTATAATATTCCTGGGAGTTGTCATTTTGGGATTTCATTGAGCAGTTGATCATTGGATTCTTTCAATTTCTATTTTACCATTTGGTTCTAGGATATCAGGGCAGTTTTCCTTGATCATTTCTTGAAGTATGATATCTAGGCTCCTCTTTTGATCATGGCTTTCAGGTAGCCCATTCTTAAGTTATCTCTCCTCAATCTGTTTACCAGATCAGTTGTTTTTCCAATGAGATGTTTAGCATTTTCTTCTATTTTCTCGTTCTTTTTTTGTTTTATTGTTTGTTGATGTCTCATGCAGCTATTTGCTTCCACTTGCCTAATTTTAAGTTTTAAGAAACTATTTCCTTCAGTGAGCTTTTGTACCTCTTTTCCCCTTTGGCCAATTCTACTTTTTATGAAGTTATTTTCTTCAGTGAATTTTTGTACATCTTTTCCATTTTTTTTGTGCTTCCTTTACCAAACTGTTGACTCTTTTTTTCATGATTCTCTTGCACTAATTTCATTTCTTTTCACATTGTTTTCTTCTACCTCTCTTATTTGTTTTTCAAATCCTTTTGGAGTTCTTTTTTGGACATGAAACCAATTGACATTTTTTCTTTGAGGCTTCATATGTAACCATTTTGACATTGTCGTCTTGATTTCTTGTCACCATAGTAACTTTCTATGGTCAGGTCCTTTTTGTTTTTGTTTCTGTTGTTGGTGGTGGGTTTTTTGGTTTCGTTTTTTTAACTTTTTTTTCCAGGCTATTTCTTGACTTTTAACTTTATGTTAAAGTTCAGCTCTGTTCCTAGGGTGGAGGAGGCACTGTCTCAAATTTTAGGCTTTCTGTGCTGCTGTTTTCAGAGTTGATTATGGGAACCTGTAAGTTTTCAGTTCTTCTAAGGTTGTTCGATTTAAGGAGTCATGTGGTCTCTGAGCTCCTGGCCTGTTTTTTGGTCTGCGAGCAACTATAAGAACTCTTTTCCACCTTGGACCTGTGACCAGGATTACTGCTCTGCTCCCTTGTGACTAGATGTTCCAGTATGCTAGTATTCCTCTTCATACTGAGACCACAACCTGAGTTTGTGACCTAGATCCTTGTTTGGGCAATGCAAGAGACCTGCACCCAGTGCCAGCAAAATGTCCCCTGTAATTTCCTTCTGACCAGTTGTCCAGGCCCCTTACCATTTGTGGGCTGTGAGCTCCAGAAATCACTGCTGTTGATTTGGCTGCCCCAATGCCTACACTGGCTTGCTGGATCAGGGTCTGCTGCTAGCTTGCACAGGGCTTGGGTCTAACTGCTGGCTCTTGCTGAGGCTTAAGGCTTCACTGCTGGGGCCTTGCTGCTTGCTCACCCTGGGGTTGGGAGCCTTGCTGTTGGTTTGCATCAGGGTATGGGGCCTTGCTGCTGCCTTGCTGGGGCATGGCCTGCTGCTGGCTTGTCTGGGCCTCCTGTACTGGACTGCTCTCCACTCTCACCTCAGTGAGACAGACCTTTCGTATCAATCTTCTAAGTTGTCTTTGGTTGCAAAATTGTTTCACCCCATCCTTTTGTTTGTTCTTATACTCCAGAATTAATTTTGAATTGTAATTTTAAGGTTGTTTGGAGGGAATTTTGGAGAGCTTATGTGAGTTCCTGCCTTACCTTACTCCTCCATCTTGGCTCTGCCCTCCCCTCATTATGATTCTTAAGGGACTCTGCCTTAGACCATATTTTTATGTTTTATGCAAGGTCATTTATAAAATTGACCACTGTCCAGGGTAGTAGGGACCAGACACTGTTGAAAATGCACCAAAGTATTTGGGAATGACATGAATAGAGAATTTCCTAATCACTTCCATAAGAGCTAACTTCCACTATTTGAACTACTGTCATATCAAAGATATATTAGTATTGTTCATTTTGATTCCTGAGGGCAGAACTAAGATCTATAGGTAAAAATTACAAAGAGGAAGAGTTGTAATCAATTTAAGGAAAACTTTCTAAAAATCAGTTAATCTATTAACAAAGCAACCATCAAGTATCTACTATGTCCTAGACACTGTGCTAGGTACAGGGGATTCAAAGGCAACACTGAAAGTGTCTTCCATCAAAAAGGTTATGGAGCTGGAGTATCATGTTGTGGTGTCAATATGATTAAAGATCTTCCCCACCCATTAATCCCCTTAATAGGCCTCAGGTAGAGCTAGTTAAAAGAAGCTTGATTAGGGGAGGTTTGTTTGTAGGAAAGCCCACACCCTCTTGCTAATAAGGTCATGAGAGGTGTAAAGCCCTCAGGCCCTAAAAAGGGAATATATACTCTGAGGGTAGCCATTAAGAACTCAGAACTGCAAGCTCTCAGGACTGTGGGAAGAGAGGATGCAGGCAAGCAGACAACTTAGATTTGTGAGTGAGTGAGTGTTAAGGGGAAGGCACAAGCAGAGGGGAAGTTCAGGGGATAGCTTGGCTCCCTACTACAATATTGTGTTTTAATTTCCTTACTATTATGAAGTGGACTTACTGGTTTGGAGATATAATTGCTGGTATGTCGAATTGGAGTTATTGGTTTTGGGATTTGATCCTCTGGTGTCTGAATAAATGTTTTACTTCTTCTGCCTTCTATATGGAGAGTCTCTAATATTCTGTGATACAAAATCTATAGTCATATTCATGGTCACTGATACACAAATGAAAAAGAAGTCCAATGTTACTGGATCATAGAGTAGGTGTAGACTGGAAGCGTAAGACTGGAAATATCTTGTCTATGAGATAAGGACAAGTTACAACAGTGGAATGAGCTGTCATGTGAAGTAGTCTCTCAATTAATTTTTCCAGGCAGAGCTGAGGTGACTTATTAGGGATTCATAGAATAGACTCATTTAAGAAAAAAATTTGATTAGATAAGCTCATAGGTCTCTCTCAACTTTAAGATTCTTTGTATAGCACCTACTCTTGGTTTTCCCTTCTTTCCTATTCCAGAAAGGGTGCCCTGGAAAGTGACTACTCAAGCCTGGTTTCAAGGTAATGTCAACATACCTAAAATGATGGGTCATGAGCTCCCACTTTTAGCTTTAGTTGTGCTGATAATGATGATGGAAATAGATCATGTTTATATAGTACTTCAAAGTTTTGAAGAGCACTTTATATGTTCTCCCATTTAGTCCTTACAGCAACTCTGTGAATAGGTGCTATTATTCTCCTCATTTTATGGATGAGGAAACTGAAGCCATGACAGGTTAATTTTCTCAGGGTCACACAAGTAGGAAGTGTCAGAGGCAGGATTTTAACTAGTTCTCCTGATTTCACAGCCAACACTCTATCCACTGTACTACCTAAGTTGCCTGGTTGGCAAAAAATAGTTTAAAGCAAGGACATTTATTGAAATGTCATAGTAAGAAGAATAACTATAAAACATTATTCCCTACACAAAAAACCTAGGGCACACCCTCCCACCAAATAAAACCTCAGTGGGAAAAGGGGGCATTCACATAGAGAACTTTGGCAGAGAGTGACACATACAGAGAATGAACATGGCCAAAGCAACTAATATCTCTGGCACTTCAGGGCCGTGATGTCCTTTCTTTTCTCATGGGTCCTCATTCTATTCCCTTTTAGGTGTGGGCTTTTTGCTAAGGAGGCCACTCAACTAGAATCTCTGGGCTAACTGCTTTCCATAGCTGCCCCTTTGGCAGCCTGATAAAGCCCATGGACTTCACAGAATAATGTTTTTAAATTGACAATATAAAACACATAGGATTGCAAAGGAAATCAATTATTCTGAAATGCACTTATCAAAATATAAAAAAAAAATCTTGGACTCCAAGTTAAGAGCTCTGCTCTAGGAAAACAAATATCCTCCTGTTTCCTGAGTGTGTGTGTGTGTGTGTGTGTGTGTGTGTACACACGCACGTGTGCAGAGGTGGGTAACTTTTCAAAAACAGTTTTTAAATTTGTGAGCATTTATTATTTCTCCTGCCAGGCTCTCTCATCACCCTTGACCCCTGGAAGAAAAGAAAAATCAAACCATTGTGACAAAAAAGAATAGTTAAGCAAAAACCAAACACCAAACCAAAAAACCCTACATATTGGCCAGGTGCCAAAATGGATGTCTCATTTTGCATGTTGGTTAGTCACCTCTCTATTAGGAGGTAGGTAGAATTAATCATCATTAGCCTTCTTGAATCAATTGATCACTTTATCAACATTTTTAATTCTTTCAAAGGTCTTCATTTTTACAATGTTTTTATACTACATGTTGTTCTCCTGGTTCTGCTCACTCTATTCTGTCTTAGTTCATACATATCTTCTCAGGTTTTCTGAAATTATCTCTTTCTTAATTTCTTACAGCACAATATTACATTACATTCATATATTATAATTTTTCAGCCATTCTCCAATTGATGGACACCCTCTTACTTTTCAGTTCTCTTCCACCTGGAAAAATCTGCTATAAATATTTTTGTACATGTTGGTTTTATTATTATAGACTAGTATTGCTGAGTCAAGAGTTATACATAGTTTAGTAACTTTGAGGCATAGTTCCAAATTCCTTTCCAGAATACTGAACCAATTTGGAGTTCTACTGACACTGCATTAATGTGTTTGTTTTCCCACAGCCCCTCTAACATTTTGTCATTTTCCTTTTCTGTCAGCTTTTCCATTCTGATGAATTTGAGTTGGAACCCAATTCATACTTCTTCAACTAATAGAGATTTGGAGAAATTTTTCATATTCCTATGAATAGCTTACGTTTCTTCCCTTGAGAACTGCCTGTTTACATCCTTTGGCCATTTATCAACTGAGGAATGACTTATTCTTATAAATTTGAATCAGTTCCTTATATGTCATGGAAATTAGAAATCAAAGAAACTTGTTGAAAAGATTTTTCCTGTTAAGTGTTTCTCTTATAATCTTACCTGAATTGTACATGTTTTTGCAAAAACTTTAAATTTTATGTAATCATAATAGTTATCGCCCTATTTCTAGATTAGATGGAACTGGTTTATTTGTTTATTATTAATCTTTCTGGGGTCTTTTTCAGATGTTTGCTGGGATTTATGTGGCAATGCTGGGCTTCTTTATAACTTTTTACATCACAATTTTAACCAGAAGCCTTATCCCTTGCTCTTGCTACATGATCAATCATCTCCTTTTATTATCAGCTATGTGGTACAGTGGATGGATAGATCGCATGGATAGATTGCTGTATCTGGAGTGATGAGGACCTGAGTTCAAATCTGGTCTCCCTTATTCTGTATGACCCAAGGCAAGTCACTTATCTGCCTCAGTTTCCTTATCTCTAAAATAGGGACAGTAACATAGCCTACCTCACAGGGTTGGTGGGAGGATAAAATGAGATAAAATTTGTAAATCTTAGAGTGCTAGCTATTATGATCATCAAAAATTTTCTAGAAAATATAAATGTCATTTCTTATGTACAAGTCACTTTGCTTCTCCATTTCTCTAAACTTTTTAATTCTTAGAAATTGTGGTATTACATTTTTGTAGCCACAAACATAATACTGGTGGGTTTGTGATATACTAGAACAAATAGGAACAATTGAAAATGTTACATAATTTCTCAATTGTAATGCAGCCCTCTTGAATATTGCTATTCAACTCTATACCCAACTCATCACTAATGTGTAGTTTTATAGACATACATATACACACATATAGATATAGTCACAGATGTGACCCATGTATGTATATATATATACATATATATAGTTGTCTATATTATCACATGCACGCATACATATATCACACATATATGTGCATACTGAAGAAGTAATTTAATTGGTTACTTGTCTAGCTGCATATCCTACCTAGACAATTGTTTGTCCATTTGCTTGTTTTCTTTGTTTTAACCTAAGTGGATTTTTCAGTTGATCTCTTTTGAGTGGTCATGCAGCCCATTCTAAAGGCCCTGTAATATTCCGTTACTTGATATAATTTACATAGTGTTATCTCCAAAGAGTAGCATTTGAATAACTTCATTCCTATATGGAATTTCTCTTCTTTTTGAACTCTTTACAGGGCATCCTCTTTGGTTTTTATTCTCCATGCTTGAAGTTTTGTTCGATATTTAGAATCAGAAGATTGTTGAACAAAGATATTTCTGTAGTTGCATCTGTCAAGGAACAGTATATGATCTGAAGATACACATAAGAGATTTTCTTTTAGGGGAAAGCCTTGGGATTGTGCTTTGTTCTACCATGTCACATGTTTTTTTATGTAAATGAATAATATTTACAGTTGGGTTTTGTATTCTTTCCATCTTTCCATTGTATAACTATGAAGATAAAATCTTTTCTAGAAAATTGACTGTTTTTGCCTATTTTATTCTAACATTTCAAGAATACTTTCAATACATATATGGAAAATTCTCAGGAAAGTTTTAAAGCAATCAAAAAGTAGGCATATGGACTAATATTGGCTGATAATGACTTAAGGTTTGCAAAATACTTTACCTGTGTTACCTCATTTGATCCCTCACAGGTAGGTGTCATTATTATCATCCCCATTTTTACAGATGAAGAAACTGAAGTTGAGATAATTTGTTTTACTGGGGTCATAAAATATGTGAGGTGGGATTTAAACTCTGGTCTAACTCACTTCATGTTCAGTTTTGTATTGACTATGCCAGATGTCCTCTTGATTATCTTTTATGGATAATAATTCCACCCTTCTTTTAGTCATTGGGAATCTTACCTGTTTTAATACATTTTAAAAATGGATTTCTTAAAACTTTCCTAAGTGTATCATATCTGGGTTAGATTTCTTCAGTTTGCACTTGGTCTGGTCTATTCACTCTTCTTACATATCTTATTAAATGCCATTTCTACTTTCCAGTGCAGCACATTGGGCACTAAGATATTAAACCTTAAAAATGGTGCTTCAATTGTCATAAATGATGAGGATACAAGAAATTCAAACAAAGCTGTCATATTTTTTTGTCTGTTTGTTATGCTCTTTCTAGTTTCATATATAAGTGCTCTTGAAGTTTGCTTGAGTCTTGTGCCAAGAAAGATTTCTGTTGACTAATTTTCTCTTCTACCATTCTTTACTATTTTGTGAGATGATACTATTCATATCATAAGATCATAAATCTAGAGCTGGAAGGGATCTCATAGGCTACCTTCTCCAGTCTAGTCATTTTAGGAAACTAAGGCCTGGGACAGTGAAATTATCACAGTCATACAGGTAGTAAGCATAAGAGGAGGTATTTGAATTCAGGACCTCTGACACATTACAATGTATGATACTTCCTTAATTTCCAAATACATTCCAACCCTCTACTTCTCCTCACATAGGAAGCCATTTCTTTTGACAATGTTTAAAAAAGGGGAAAGAAGTTCAACAAAACCTGCCAATATATTAGCCATGCTAGATCATGTATACAATATTCTATAGCCGTAGTTACCCATTTCAAAGAAGGAAGGTATATTTTCACGATTCTGATTCAGAGCCTAGATGGTCATTATAATTATATAGCATAGTTTTTAAAAATAAATAAAATCTTTCCACCTACATTTGTAGAGTCATTGTATAGTCATTATTTTCATGGTTCTGGTTGCTTTAATCTGCTTCAGTTCATATGTCATGCATTGCTGAATTCTTCATATTGATTATTTTCATGGCAAAGTAATATTTCATCATGTTCATGAACATTTGGTTAAGCTAGGCCTACATCATTGAGTACCTACTTTGTTTCTAGTTCTTTGCCACCACAAAAACTTATGAATATTTTTGTCTATGTGCCCATTTTCTCTCTTTAATTTCCTTGGGGTATGTGCCCATCAGTGGGATCTCTAGGTAAAAGCGTATGGATATTTAAGTCACTTTCTTAGCATAAATCAAAATTGCTTTCCATAATAATTGGACCCCTTCAAAGCTCCAACCACAGTATATTAATGTACCTGTCTTTCCACACCCCCTCTAACATTATTTCCATCTTTTGTCATATCTTCCATTTTCTAAGAGTTGCTTTGATTTGTAGTTCTCTTTAGTGATTTGGAGTAATCTTTCATATGGTTAATAGTTTGAATTTCTCTTCAGAATTGTTTACTAATATCCTTTGACCATTTATCCATTGGGTTCATATATTTGTGATAATTGCATATATGTTTTCAAGTAGTTGATGAAAAGATCTACCCTCCACTGCACAGCTCTCATTCCTATACTAGTTGCATTTTGTTCATGCAAAATTCTCTCATTTCATGCTATTGAGGTTATTAATTTTATTTTAAAATTGCAATTAATTTGCCTGTATTGTTTGGTTAAGAACTCTCCACAAGGCATGGCTGTGAAAAGAACCTACTCTTATTCCTTTATTTTCCTTTGTGCTGCAACCATGCATTCCAGATAGGGAGTCCATTTTGAATTTGTTATTAACATGTAAGATATTTGTTTAAACCTAATTTCTCATGAACTACTTTCCAGTTTTACTAGGAGTTGCCAAGTAGGGAAATTAATTCTTCCTCTACATAATTTATGTTCTGAGAGTCACAAATATTTGAGTCACTGAATTTGTTTCTGATTCTTATAGTTTCTGTTCCATGGATTTTACTTTCTTATTTTTGATGAATATCAAATTGTTTTCATAAATACTGCTTTATAATTTGGAAGTGTTATTCTCCTATTTTAAAGATTGCTTTCCTTGAGATTCTGGACATTCTGCACTTCTAAATTTTTATTATGTTATCTAGCTCTTAAATTATTTGTTAGCTTTATTGGTAATAGAACAAAATGTGCAATCTAATTTATGTCGTATTGTTCTTTTATTATATTGGAATATTCCAACCATAAGCAATAAATAGTCCTAGGATTGTTGCCATTATTTATTGCTTTAAGGTATTTTAAAATGTATTTAAATAAGTCTTGTTTGCCTCCATAGATAGGGTCTAAGGTATCTGATGCACTTTACTGGTATTTTGAATAGGACTCCCTCCTCAATTTTGTTAATTTTTATAAATATGCCATAAAATTTTGGATTATGTGTCCTATAACTTTAATGAAATGTTGTCTCAATTATTGTCTTTCCTGTTTATCTAGGGTTTCTTGGCAATCATAATTTTGTTTCCACCACTCTTGCATATGCTTTTCTTGTTTTCTTCTTTTTACATATTTTATTGATATATTTTGTTTTTATATTATCCAGATCCACCGCATATCCCTTCTCCTTTCACCTCCCTGGGAAACAGAAGAAGAGAAAAATCAGAAAAACAAATCAACACATCAAAGAAAGAAAAATCCAACACTATATGCAATGTTCCATACTTGTGTATCCCCCCCATAAAGAAGTAGTAGAAGATGCCTTCATATATCTTTAAAGGAGTAGTAGAAGATGCCTTCATATATCTTTTCTTTGGGACCATGTTTGTTCCTTATAACTTCACAATATTGATAATTTTATGGTGGTATTCTTTCCACTTACATTATTGTAGTCATATGCATTTTTTTGCCTAGCTCTGCTTAATTCACTTTGCATCAGTTCAAAGTTTTTCTAAGATTCTTTGTATTCATTAAGTTTGTTGTTTCTTACTTCACAGCGATATTCTATTATATTCATATGTAAAAATTTGTTTAGCCATTACCCAACCAAAGGGTATCTACTTTGTTTCCAGTTCTTAGCTACTAAGAACTGACTTGCTTGGGAATGTATGCCTAGGAGTGGAATCTCTGTATTAAAATAGAAATTTTAGTCCTTTTCTTTGAATAATTAAAAATTGCTTAAATTGCACCAATTCATCGTTCCGCCAATAATGCATTAATATATACACCTTTACTTTCCCTTGTCATCACTATTGCTAGCATTTCTATAATCATGTCAAATAACAATGAGAAAGTGGAGGGAGATGGATCTTGCTTTACTCTTGTATTTTTAAATAATGTTTCTATTTTTCCTCTATTACAAATATGCTAGTTTTTTGTCTTAGTCATAGATAATTTATCATATTAAAATAGGTTCTTCTATGCTTATTCTTTGTAAGGTTTTTTTTTTAGCATAAATGAGTATTATAACTTATCAAAGACCTCCCTTCCTCACTAGACATCTATTCATAGAATCATGTAGTTTGAGGGGTTTTTTTTTTGGTTTGTTTCTAACATGATTAATTAGGACAGTTATTTCTCTAATGTTGAACTATGTTTGGATATAAATTCAACTTGGTAATAGTGAACTTTTAAAATATATTGCAATTATAGTAATATAAACAATTTTGTTATGGTTTTGTTTAATAATTTTCATTATTCTTCATTGGTAATGTTGGTTTACAATCCTATTTCTTTGTGGGTATCCCTCACCAGAACAAAAAGTAGGAATATATTTGTTCCATAAAGGGAATTTGCAAAATGACTTATTAATTTTTGAGAATAATTTGCAGCATTACTGTCTCTTTAAATTGGATAGAATTCCCCTGTAAATTCACCCTGTGTAGCAACCTTTCCTGACTTTTGGTAGTTCCTTTGCAGCTAATTGATTTCACTGGGCTTTTTTTTTTTTTTTGGAGATTTGAGTTAAATTGTTTACATCATGTGCTTTTCATTTTTATATGTTATATTTTCTTGTAGGTAATTCTCATTTCTTTTAAATTGTTGATTTTTGTAGCATATAATTGTGTTTAATAGGTTCTGATCATTCTTTTTATTTTTTCCTCTGTGATTCTGCCATGTTCACTTTTAGTTTTAGCAATTTGATTTTAATCCTCCTTGTTTTTCACCAGTTTAGCTAGAGCATTATCAATTTTATTAGCTGCCAGCTTTTAGTTTTATCACCTGAATAATGTTTTTATTTTGCATTTTATTTCTTTTTATTTTAAAAGTTTTCCTTTTGTGCTTATTTGGGGTATGTTTCTTGATTTTCTAATTTTTCAAATTGCATATTCAGTTCACAAATCTTTTTAAATAGTGACAAGCATATTTTAATAACTATGTTTTCTTTGAGGACAGTTTTAGCTGCATCATATGAATTTTGGTATGTTACCTCATAATTATCATTCTCTTTCACAGGTATTTATATTCCATGATTTATTTTTTGATCTGATGACTGAGACAACATTTTGAAGTATCTATTTAGCTCTCTATCTTTTGTGCTTCCTGTATTTACTATTTTTATCATACTATTTTCTGTAAAAGATGATTATTTCTGTTTTTAATGTAATTTTTTTAGTGACATAGCATACATAGAATATAATCTATTTTTGTAAAAGTACCATGTGGCACCGAGAAATAGGTATAGTCTTCAAAAGTTCCAGTTTGCAACATAGCCTATATCTTTCAGCTGGAAGTTTCTCCAACAGTTTGTTCAGCTCTATAGCTTCCTTTTTGCTTTACCTTTATTAGATTTGTACAGCTTTGATAAAGGAAGAGTAAAGTCTCCTGCAATTATTGAATATCTATGCCTTTTAGCAAATCAGCTAATTTTTCCTTCATGGATTCAGATATGATGCCATTTGGTGAACATGTTTTTAGTACCGAAATTGTTATCTATGGTTCCTTAAAACATAGTTTCCCCGTTTCTCTTTTGATATTATTTTTATTTTGTTTGGTAGCATGCTATTACAATTCCTGTTTTAAAAAATATCTTTATGGGGGGGCGGAGCCAAGATGGCGACTGGAAAGCAGTAACCGGCGTGAGCTCCCCTCCAAGTCCCTCCAAAAACCTATGAAAAAATGGCTCTGAACCAATTCTAGAACTACAGAACCCACAAAGGGGCAGAGGGAAGCAGGACTCC
>CM053627.1:53697127-53779761 GCA_028646595.1 Phalanger gymnotis
ATTCCCTCTAACCACCCTAATACTGAGAACAGTCTCATGAGTTACAAATATCATCTTTCCATGTAGGAATATAAACCGTTCAACTTTAATAAGTCCCTTATGATTTCTCTTTCCTGTTTACCTTTTCATGCTTCTCTTCATTCTTGTATTTGAAAGTCAAATTTTATATTCACCTCTGGTCTTTTCATTAAGAATGCTTGAAAGTCCTCTATTTCATTGAATGTCCATTTCTCCCCCCCCTGAAATATTATACTCACTTTTTCTGGGAAGATGATTCTTGGTTTTAATCCTAGTTCCACTGATCTCTGGAATACCATATTCTAAGCCCTCTGATCCCTTAACACAGAAGCTGCTAAATCATGTGTTATCCTGATTGTGTTTCCACAATACTTGAATTGTTTCTTTCTGGTTGCTTGCAATATTTTCTCCTTGACCTGGGAACTCTGGAATTTCACTACAATATTTCTAGGAGTTTTCCTTTTGGGATCTTTTTCAGGAGGTGATCAGTGGGTTTTTTCAATATCTATTTTCCCCTCTGGTTCAGAATATCAGGGCAGTTTTCCTTGAAAATTTCTTAAAAGATGAAATCTAGGCTCTTTTTTTTGATCATGGCTTTCAGGTAGTCCAATAATTTTAAAGTTATCTCTCCTGGATCTATTTTCCAGGTCAGTTGTTTTTCCAATGAGATATTTTGCATTGTCTTCTATTTTTTTATTCTTTTGGTTTTGTTTTATGATTTCTTGATTTCTCACAAAGTCATTGGTTTCCATTTGCTCCATTCTAATTTTTAAGGAATTATTTCCTTCACTGAGCTTTGGGGCCTCCTTTTCCATTTGGCCAATTCTGCTTTTTAAGGCATTCTTCTCCTCATTGCTTTTTGGGATCTCTTTTGCCATTTTGGTTAGTCTATTTTTTAAGGTGTTATTTTCTTTGGTATTATTTCGGGTCTCTTTTAGTATCTTTCATAATTTTCTTGCATCACTCATTTCTCTTCCCAATTTTTCCTCTACCTCTCTTACATGATTTTCAAAATCCTTTTTGAGCTCCTCCATGGCCTGCAACCAATTCACATTTTTCTTGAAGACTTTGGACGTGGAGCTCTGACTTTGTTGTCTTCTTCTGGTTGCATGTTTTGATTTTTTTTGTCACCAAAATAAGATTCTATATTCTGATGTTTTTACTACTGTTTGCTCATTTTCCTAGCCAATCGCTTGACTATTTAGCTCTTTGTTAAGGTAGCTCTTTGTTAAGGTAGGTCTTTGGTTCCAGTGTCCCAAGTTTCAGGGGTTTTGTGTAGGTGTTTTCAGAGATATTTCTAGAGACCTGTAAATTTTCAGCTCTTCCAAGGTTGTATGATCAAAGGAGAGGTGTTTACTCCGCTCCTGGTCTGTGAGTGACCACAAGCACTCTTTTCTGCTTTGGAACTATGAGGAGGATTCCCTGTCCTCTGCTACCACAAGCTCCACCACACCATCAGTCCTCCTTACCCCAAGATTGCCACTCAGGATTGCAACCCAGATTGCAGCACAGGCAAAGCAAGAGAATCCTGCCTCAGCACCAGCAAAGAGATCCCTGCAATCCCCTTTTGATCAGCAGTTTGATACCTCCCTAGGTCTGAGGGTAGAGAGCTCTAGAAGCAACCACTGCTGCCACTGCCCTGGGGCTGGGGCTGGACCTTGCTCTTCTCTCACATAGGTCTTACAGACCTTTCCTACTGACCTTCTAAGTTGTCTTTGGCATTTGTGGATTGAGAAGTCTGGAAACTGCCACAGCTGCCAGTGATTCAGTCCCCTAGGCCTGCTCTGGGCCCATCTGTGCCAGCGCAGCCCATGCTGGACTGTGCTCTTCTATCAGAATGCTGCAACAGACCTTTCCTGTCAACATTCCAGGTTATTTTGGTCTGGAAATTTGTTTCACTCTGTCATTTTGTGGGTTCTGCTGCTCCACAATTTGCTTAGATTATTTTTTTACAAGTATTTGGAGGGGGTTGGGGGAGAGCTCAAACAAGTCCCTGCTTTTACTCTGCCATCCTGGCTCTGCCCCACCATTGCCAGTTTTCTTATACCTTATATGTCTCTCATCCCCCCCCTCCCCCCAACCCAAAACCTTGTGAAAAAGTGACACTGGCCTCCTGGCTTCCTCAAATAAGCGCTACATCTTCAAATTCCAGGAAATTTCACTAGCTGTCACTCATATATGGAATGCTTTCCCTTCTCATCCCTACCACTTAGCTTTCCTGGATCCCTTCAAGTCTCAACTAAAATATCCCAATCTCTCTTAATTCTAGTACTTTCCTTCAGTTGATTATTTCTTATTTATCCTGTATGTAGTTTGTTTGTACACAGGGGTTTGCATGTTATCTTTCCTATAAGACTGCAGGCTCCTTGAGGGCAGTCTTTGCCTTTTTTGCAACTCCAGTTTTTAGCAGAGTGCCTGGCACATAGTAGGTGCTTAATAAATGTTTATTGCATGACTGACTAAAATGACGAAATGGCTAGTCTGAGTGTCCTTCTTGAAAGAAAGGTCTGTGGGGAGACCTCCAATCAGAGGGAGTGGCTCCAGGGGCAGAAGATCCTCCTGCAGTCTTCATTCTAGGGATGAATGATCTTTCAGGAAGAAGTTTCTGGAGCACGGTAAAGTCCAGAGGAGTGTAGCCTGATGAAAAATTTAGAGATGACTGGCCTGGGCACACTTATCACATGGAGGCTCTGGAGGAAGCCCTCCATGCAGAGTGAGTAGCCCTAGTGGCAGAGAGTACTTCTGGGGTATGAGTTTGTGGGCTGAAATTATCTTCCAGGAAGCAGAGGCTTCTGAGGTATGGTGAAGACCAGAGGAGTACAGCCTGGTAGGAAATGAAGAGATGACTGACCTGAATGTCCTTTTTTTTTTTTTGAGTTAAGGCTTTCTCCAAACTGTATTTTCTTTTTTTTTCATTTAATTTTTTATTTTTAGTTTACAGCTTTCAGTTCCACAGGTTTTTGAGTTCCAAATTTTCTTCCCCTCCTTCCCCTCCCCCCAAAGTGGCATGGAATCTTATATATGTTTTACATATACCTTTGCATTAAACATATTTACAAAATAGTCAAGTCGTAAAGAAGAACCATGATCAATGGAGTAAATCATGAGAAAGAAGAAACAACACCCCACCCCCCCGGCAAAAGATATAGAAAAAACAAAGGAAGAGTAGATAGTTTCCTTCATTCTGCATTCATACTCTGTAGTTCTTTATCTGGATGTAGATAACTCTTTCCATCATGAGACCTTTGGGGATGCCTTTGAGCCTTGTATTGCTGAGAAGGGCCAAGTCTATCAATGTTAGTCATCATAGAATCAATGTCTGCGGTTGTGTACAATGTTCTCCTGGTTCTGCTCCTCTCACTCAGTATCATATCATGTAGTTCTTTCCAGGTTATTATGAATTCTGTATCTTCCTCATTTCTTATAGCACAATAATATTCCATTACATTCGTATACCACAACTTGTTTAGCCATTCCCAATTGATGGGAATCCCCATGATTTCCAATTCTTTGCTACCACAAAAAGAGCTGCTATATTTTCGTACGTAACGAGTCCCTTTCCCCCTTGTGTGATCTCTTTAGGATACAGCCCTAGAAGTGGTATTGCTGGATCAAAGGGCATGCACATTTTTATAGCCCTTTGGGCATAGTTCCAAATTGCTCTCCAGAATGGCTGGATCTGTTCACAACTCCACCAACAATGTAATAATGGCTGGATGTCCTTCTTAAATAGACATCTTGGAGAAGCCCTCTCATCAGAAGGAAAGGCTCCAGAGGCAGAGGGTACTTTCAAAGTTTATGTTCCAGAGCTGAAGTGATCTTCCAGTATTAAGAGATTGCTAGGATATGGTGAAGAAAACCAGCAGTATGGTCTGGTGCAGGGAAGGGGGTGGAGCCAGCTTGAGATATACAGACCTGGATATCTATTGCACAAAGATCATAATTGAATCCTTAGATCCTGATGAGATCACCAAAAGGATGTAGAGAAATAGAATCAGAGGTTTCAGACAGAACCTTGGGAGAAACCACTATTAAGAGATTAATCATGTACCATAATCCAGCAAATGAGACTTAAAGCATCAATTGGGAAGGGGTAGAACCAGGATAGAGTAGCATCACAAAACCTTCTGGAGAAAAGAATATCTGGGAGGAGGGAAGTAATCAATAATGTCAAATGCTACAGAAAGGTCAAGACAGTTGAGAATTAAGGAAAGGCTATCAAGTTTAGTGATTAACACATGGTTGGTAACCTTGTAGAAAACATTTTCACTTGGATGGTGAAGCCAGGAATCAGGTTGCAAGAAGCTGAGAATTGCGTTTGAGTAGTGGGAAATGCAGACAGTGAGTGTAGATGAGTTTATTCTTCCTTCTGAGTCTTCTAAAACTAACTAATGGTCAAACTGATCACACAGTGATGACTGACTGATGATTTAGAAATTACTCATATGTCAGCAATAGGTTGTCTATCTGTTGCATTATACAGACAATTCTTGCTTTTCATAAGCCAACAATTCCAGAGACCTCTATGTAAACTGTTTTCATATGATGTGAATTTGCTCTCAGAGGAGGGGAAGCGAGGGAGGAAGGTAAGCAGGATGAGGAATGCACCTATGAGGGGAGTAGGCAGGCACATGGTTCGAGGACACAAGAAGGCTGGGAACAGAGCAGTGAGAGATGGAAAAGGAGCACGTGGGGACCAGGGCTAGCCATGTCAGGGACTGGCTAGAATTAAGAGGAATAACACATGGGGGGTAGACGCGTGGAGCATAGACATGTGGGGAGTAGACATGAACACAAATGGAAGAAGATGATCTATAGGCGGAAGACATGCAGGGGCTCGACACTTGGGCAGGTGGGTAGAGTGGGGCCGAGCTCTTCTTTCGCAGTGGGAGGTCTCAGGTCAAGCCCTCCAATCCCTCTATACAGCAGCAGTGGTGCAGTGCTGGTCTCTTCATGGCTTTGTCCTGCTTTCATTTGCAGATTTGTTATTATTGTTTTGTACAGTAGTAAGGGTAGTAGGCAGTGGAGAGTGGAGCTGAGAGGCAGGAATAGAGAGTGAGCATAGTACTCTACAGTAAAATTAACAAGCGTTTTTCTGGAATGTGAATGTCTTTCAGAAGTCTTTACTACAGTTGAATTTGCATAATATAAATTTACATAAAGTGAGAACTGCAGTTAATTTCATTTTTTTCTTCTTAAAAAAGTAAGGCCTTGTTTTTACATCACATTTGATTTCTCTCCTTCCCAGAAGCTCTTCTTTTCTAACACAGAGCAAGAAAATTTTTTTAAAAAATGTTCTGCAAAGTTAACTAATACATCAAACATATTTGACAATATATACAATATCACATACCTATGCTCCTCCCACATCTGTAATTAAGAGGCAATGGAGGTAGGTGTATTTTTTTTTCCAACTCTTTCACAGGGCCAAGCTTGTTTATCACAATTACATATCATTCAGTTTCATATCACTCTTTTTTCCACTGACATTATCATAGCAAGCAGCTAGGTGGAAAAATGGGTAGAGAGCAGGACTTGCAATCTTGAAGACTTGAATTCAAATCCTGCCTCAGACTCTTACCAGCTGTGGGATGAGGGGCAAGCCACTTAACCTCTCTATGCCTCCGTTTCTTCATCTTTAAAATAGGGATAAGAATAGCACCCACCTCATGAGATTGTTATAAGACCAAACGAGCTAACATTTGTAAAGTGTTCTGCAAATCTTAAAGTATTATATAAATGCTGTTATTATAAATCATTACATACATTGTTACCTGGTTCTGTTTGCTTCCTTTTATGCCAGTTCCTCTATATTTCTTTCCACATTTCTTCAAATTCTTCATATTTGTCATTTGTTGTGGCACAGTAACATTCTATTATATTCAAATACCATGATTCTTGTAGCTATTCTTCAATCAGTGGGTATCAAATTTGTTTCTAGTTCTTTAAAATGGTAGAGTATTTTGTTATACATAAAGAGAAAGTTTAATAATATCAACTGGAACAGTGATGTCTTCTGAAAAATACATACAATATTCCACACCTTAACTTCCCATCTCTCTACTGAGAAAAAGAAATGTTTTTTCTTCTGTTCTTTGGTATCAAGATTAGTCATTGGAATTCATTTGAGTTCAGCTACCTTTTAGTTTTACTTTTTGTCTTGCCACTGGACTTCCATGACTCTAGAAGACAGAGGCTGACAACTTTGTGTAACAAGTCAAGACATAATCCCATGATGTCATTGGTCCTCTTTGAAAATGAAGGATAAACAACTTTACTGTAGTCACTGTGTATATTGTTAATTTTGCTTTACTTCACTGTTTAACATTCCTCTGAATTCCTCAGGCATGACATAACTTACAGTAGTATTCCAATACATTCACATACAACTATTTATTTGTTCAGCTCTTCTCCAATACATAAGAAATCCACTTTGTTCCCAGTTTTTTGCTGTCACAAAAATGTATTATGACTTTTCTGGGGACGTAACCTTTACTTCTTTTAAAAGACTATAGTGAGAGGTCTGAATCAAAGCCTTCATTTTTCTTGTCACAATTTTCTTTTTTAAGCAGATTCGAAATAATTCTGTGACCTTAAAGTTGTATTCAAGGTACGGATTATCCTTTTCTGAAATGGCTTTTAGTGTACTTATTTTAAAATTTCAGTAGGGGCTTTAATCATGAGGCTTTGGAATGAAGTCTGCTTTGAATCTAGTGCTCTTGCTTTTTCTATCCTCTGAAAACAAGAGCAAACTTAAAGGGGAAAATAAGGAAAGAAATATAGCCTGAGTGCAGATATGAAAAGAGAAAAGGCAGATGCACACTGCTTTTGTGGTGGTGTGGATACATATGGGTAAACTTTATTGGATCTAGGACCTTCAAGAATTAGAATAGGTTTCTCTGGGGATTGTGAAGAGCATTGAGTTCTGCAATGAGGATTTTGCCCATACAACTTAGGAAAAGGAAGTGTTAATAAATCTGAAGCCATAAGATTGCCAATAGGCAATGGCTTTGTGATGGAAGCATCTTGTGTAAATATTTTATCAAGTTTGCCAGTGAAGAGGAACTTGACACAACTGATGTGTATGCTGAGTAAGTTTTTTTTTTTTGAAGATTGAGAAGACTTACAGGTTTGTAGAAGGAAAATATCAGTGTGTAGGCAAAGGCAGAAAGGCACGGGTCATGGGGGAGAGGGAGAAGGAAAGGGAGAGGGAGAGAGAGAGTGAGGGAGAGGGAGAGAGAGAGCGAGAGAGAGGTCATATAAGCCAGAAGGGATGACTGATGGATTAAGAATCATGTCAGAGCTGGAAGAAGTGGGATTAGCAGAGAAGCAGATTTTAGATCCAAGAAATGAAAAACAAACACCTGTCCAAAATAGGAATGGCTATTTGGGGAGTAATGGATTTGTAATCACTAAAGTTTTCAAAGAGAGGATGAATGATCACTAGTTGTGGAACTATCTTTCGATTTTCTTACAACTTTTAAGGTACAGTGAATGATAAAATGGATAGAAGTATATTTGAAGATAAAATCAAGAGAACAGGTCTTCATGGAAGCACATGAGAATGGAGATGGGTAGGATGCTTTATATTTCTGGAATCTTCTACTGTTTAAATCACACTTGTGTGTAGCTTCAGTCTCTGAAATACTGCAGTCAGGCCAACAGGGCATTTTCATATGTGTGTGTGTGTACATATGTATACATATATGTATGTGTGTTGTGTGTATACATACACAAATATATACATGTATGTGTGTGTACGATTTGTTTTTCCTTTGTTCTTTGTATCCTAAGAGCCTGCTATAGCTTCTGGCACATAATAAATGCTAAGTTAACACTCACAGAATTGGATTACGTGCTATTTTTAAAAGATTATTAAACTGAGTCTTATGGAAAGTAAATGACCTTCCCAATTCTGGTAGCTGAGTTGAAATCCTGTGTCCTTTCAAGGCTGATTCCTTGGGCTCTTTATCTTACAATATCTGACTGCCCAAGTGTTGAAGAAGTAGTCTGCTGTAAGACAGAAGGCGGCGCTGTCCAATGCGAGACAAAAATAGAAATAAGAAAACTGAGGAAGTGGCTGGGATGGGTGTTCTGGTTGACCAGAGCTCCAAGAATACTCCAGCCAGTGTGTGGGATGGATGAACAGAGGTTGAAGGGAGGGGCTTGAAAACAGTCAAAATGAGCCGATTTGATGGGGCAGAAACCTATCACAGCACCAGGAATATCAACCCTTGGAAGTACGTCAAAGCAGTACTCAAAAGGAAAGGGCAGAAACTAAAGAGGAAACGGTTTGTAGACCCGGAACCATTTCTAACTTCAATACCCCTTTGAGAATTTTCTTTTGCGATTATCGATTGATCCGGAAGGAGAGGAAGCGGAAATCATTGGCGATTGGCCGACCATGGAAGGGCGGAGCTCAAAAATCAGCAAGTCACCATCGCTGCCGGAAATGGCGATTCCGGAAGTAGCTGGCCAAGGTTTGATCTGGCATGTTCCTTCGGTGGGCGTGGTCGAGAGGGCTGGGTCTACCTCGTCAGCACCTCCGCCACTACCCTCCAAGCCCAGCCCCTCCCTTCCGGCCACAATCAATCGGCTGCCCGCTGCCGCCCCTACTGTGCGACCCGTTCTACTGCGGCCGGGGCGCGGAAGCTCCGCCCCGTTACTTCTCTAGCCAACTCCGACATCCGGGGCTTACGCCACAGCCCCACCCTCCTGGAGCTTTCGTCCCTCTCAGTGCGGCCTTGGGCGGGGTTTTATACGCTTCACGTCCACTTCCCGCGGGCACTGACCGAGGTCGCCCTAGAGGGTTCCCTCGCTTTAGGATACGGAAACTGGCACCCCCACCAGCGCTGCGGCGGCTCCCGCCCTTTATCTCGGCCCCCGTGCCGAATCCCCGGGAGCTCGCGCTTCGTCTGGTCTCTGCACACCCTTCCCGGGTCCCCGCCTTTTGCCCCTTCCCCATCCCTAGCATGTCCAACCTGCCAAGGGTCGTCCTGAAACCCTCCGAGGACGTTTCAGGCAGCACCGCCCCGCCATGGTAAGTACCCAGTTCTTCGCCTTCCCGCCCGTCCTCGGGCCTGGCCGTCCCGTCCTCACCGCGCCGGGGCTCCCTCCCCTCTATAGAGTCCCGGCCGCCCCCCGCCCTCGCGGGACCGTCGCCTCCGAGGAGCTACGAGAGGACGGCCAACATGGCCGATGGCGCTGCGTGGCGGCGTGCGTGTCCTGCGCGGGCTTCTCGAAGATCCGGAGGCAGCCCCGGCGAGGGTGGCTCGGCCTGGAGAGCGCGGCAAACCCAGGAGCCTTCGTGAGCCTGTGGCTGGCGGGGGCTCCGCGGGAAAGGACGCGAGCGACGCCGTTCGGCTCCCTCCCCAGCCGAGGTCTAGCGCGTCGGGGAGAAGGCAGGAGAAGGAGGTGTCATTTGGAGCCGGCCCGACCGCCCGAGGCTGCTCGGCGGAGAGCCCAGCCCGGCCCCGCCCCGCCCCGCCCAAGGAGGCTTGCTAATGAGGGGGAAGGCTCTCGGCCGCGGAGGCCAATGAGGACGCCTGGACTGCGGGCCGAGCTGGAGCTGGGCAAACTCCGTGGGCTTGGGGTGCTTAGACCGAGAGAAGAGCCCCAGAGGAGCCCGCGGATGGGGAGGCAGATGATGGCACGGACGCTGCGAGGGACCGAGCTCCTGGTGTGCGATGAGTGGCCCAAGTGTGGGCCCCGGCTGTGCCCATGGGGAAGCCAGCGCCCTTGGGCCCTTCACACTTGCTCTGTGAGCTCAAGGCCTTGTTCTTACAAGAGCATTTGTATGAAGAACCATTTCTCCCCCTAAGTGATACTCTTAACCAGTTCTCCCCACAATTACTTAGCGTATAAAGTAAGTTGTCACCTGATCCAAGGAAACCACCTGATTGTGAGCCAGGAATTACTAGTGGAGATTTCTAAAATTTATGTGTGGTGCCATAGAAAAGGTGTCAACAGCAATTAATGGAAGAAAGGAAAAATACTAATCAAGCCTTAGGGCCTTTCCAGATATTTCAGTTGATACCCTACATCAAGTCGGGGAGGTAGGTGCTGTTATGAGCGCCATTTTACAGTGGAGGATACTGAAGCAGACAGAGTAACTGACCCAGGGTCACCCAGGGCTTTGTCAGATCTACTCCCTAGCTCCATCTGCTGAGAAAATTATTGAAGAGGCATCACTCCAGAAAGACGACACAGAAGTGATTCAAACCGGAAAAGCTGAGCTGCGCAGAGGCTTGAGATGGCAGAAGACGATTCATACCTTGTAGGAATTTGAATGGAAGATCTAGCCATTGGTGTCTCTCTTTGCCTCCCTTGCAAAATAGAATTTTTTCAAGGATAAATTCACGGAGGAAGGAAGAACGCTGGTGATCATTGTCTTGGGATTAGCCTCTC
Source organism: Phalanger gymnotis (assembly GCA_028646595.1). Taxonomy (NCBI): domain Eukaryota; kingdom Metazoa; phylum Chordata; class Mammalia; order Diprotodontia; family Phalangeridae; genus Phalanger; species Phalanger gymnotis. Next base: position 53,707,553 of record CM053627.1, read on the forward strand.
TCCCCCACTCAAGGATATTATGGTTAAAGGAAGAGAGCCCTTATCGGGATATGGTTGAAGGGCAGCCAAGAACTGGACATTGTCTTATATGTGACCTTGGGAGGTTAGCACAAGAGAGAGTTTTACGGTTTCAGCTCTTAGAGGGTAAGGAAGAGAATTAGCATTTACATAGTACCCTACTGTGTGCAAAGCCTGTTATTGTCCATATTTTGCAGTTGAGGAAACTGTGACAAACAAGTGTAAGTGACTTGTTCAGTGTCACAAGTGAGGCCAGATTGCAGGGCCAGGGCTCTGTGCACTCTGGCGCCCCCTGGCCGTCTCAGATTGTGAGAGCAGAAAGTAAGCTTTGGTTTATGACCTACTTTAATATTCTACTTGGAGCCTAATGTAGTGCTTTCATATGTATATTTCCTGAATGAATGCTTTTATATGTATGAATTTTAAGCACAATGAGAAAATAGGCAATGAGAAATACTGAATAAGTGCCATACTAAAGAGAAAAGTTTTTTTATAAGAACTACTTTTTTGTATCTGCCTAAAACAGTAGTTCTTTTAAAACTAGATTGTGTTCCTTTATTTTTATTTTTCTCCTGTTGCACAATAGATATTTTAAACCCTATGCTTTGTGATAATGATATGATAGAGGAAAAGAATTTAATTTGTTGACACTGTGCCATGTTTTTTTTCTTTTTGTTAAATGTATTTAGGATTTGCAAAAAGTATTGAGCATTTTGCCAAATGAAATCAGGTTTTCTTGCATGTATCTATCTGTTTATGACTGTTCCATGGTACTCTTTCACCTGTCCAGTATTTGCATTGCCATGAGAATTTGGGGCTTTGTTTTTTATTTAGAAGTTTTTCTTTTCCTTATCCAGCTGACTCGTGCTAGGTTTTGATGTTATGAAGCTTAGACTAAGACTAGACTTTGGAGACATGATCTGACATCATTTTGGAACCATTTGTCTTTTATTTTTAGTAGTTTTGGCAAGCTCTTAACTATTAATTCTACTTCGTAAAAGGTATGGTAAGAAGGGAAGATAAATCACATATCCAAATAAAATTTATCAGGTTACATGTCTGTCTCGTTTTATAGTTGTTAGCCTTTTCATGTATTTAAAAACCCATTTTCCCACTTATTTACTAGTTAAAAGAAAAAGAAATGAGAGGTCAGTTACTTGACCTAATGTTACAAATCCAGGTTTCCTGACTGGACTTTATGAGACTGTCCATCTCTTAATACTATTTTTTGGTTAAAATGAGGTGGTACCAATGTTAGTTAGCTAGGCTTGCTTAGCTTATGTATAAATTTGGAAAGTGTTATGAGGAAGCTAAATAAGGTTTTGAAATATATTTGGAATAAACTAAGTGTAGCCTTTTTAAAAAGTGAAAATATTTATTAAAAAGAGTGAATTATGAGCTTTGGGATTCATACTGAATGAATTTCAACTGTTGATGTTCCTGGCTGCTGTCAGTATAAGACACCATGCAAGACAAACATAGTAGTTTTGAGAGCAACTAGTCTTTGTGTTTTGAGTATTTTTTAGTCTTTGTTTTTTTAAAATGTATTTTATAAGTGTTAAAAGGCTTTATGCACTTCTCTGGGATTCAGAGTTCTTATATGTAAAATTAAGAGAGATTGGAATAAATGATCTCTAAGTTCTATTTTACTTCCATGGTTTTGAGGTTTACGTTTATTTGAGGAAGTATATATTTGATTCCATTTAACACAACTCTTGCTGCTCTGTGTTTCACTTTCTTTTTCAAGATTCTTCTAATCCCATTGGCAGGAAGTCAAAGTTCATTTTTTATTCTAGCTAGTAGAGTAAGTTAATGTTTACATTCTGAGTGGCAGAAACTATTTTGCACCTCTCTAACAGGGAACACTGAAATCGAGAGGAAAATGAACATTGGCTTCTTGCAGTTGTTGAAACTAAAAACTATCACAATTAAGGAGAATTGTGCCTTTTAGAAGGCACCTTCTGTGATATATTTGGAACTGCAAAAGTGTATATGACTTGAATCTCAATGATGTTATTTAAAACAAATATTTGTTAAAGAAATTGAATATGGTATTGTTAGCCTCTATACAAATAATAACAAATTTAGTTTCTGTACTGTATGGGGCTTCCAGTCTTATGGATAGTAGTGACAGACACTTATGTAAGACAAGTGAATAAAACCTTTAAGTAAATATATAAATGTATATATTTTTAAATTTTAGTGTCATTATAGGAATCTCCAAAGCGATAATACTAATAACGTAATTCTAATGGTTCTCTGGAAGTGTTGCTATGGAAGTATTTGGTTGAACCAACATTACTGAGTTTCTGCTCTGTTAGGAGCCCACTAGAAAAGAGCCCACTACAAAAGAATTAAAATTTGCCATCCCTACTGTCAAGGGGTTTATGTTGGCATCACGACGTCGGAGTGAAACAATTGGAAAACAGTCAAGCTGAGTGACATCCAGCCATTATGTGACCTCTGGCATTCTTTTCAATTTTAAGAATTTTTTGATTTTTTGTGAATTGGATACACAAAATCTTAGGAGGTTTAGAGTTGAGAGGACTGCTGTACCCTGGGATGATTGGGGATGGCATCTTATATCACCCTGAAGGTAAAACAAGCTCTTATGTCCATATGTCTTTTAGAGCTTGAAGGGATTCTGGTTGTCTAGTCTAACCTTATCTTACAGATAAGGAAACTGAGGCACAGAGAGGTTAAATTAAACTTGCCTTTGGTCACACTAATTTGATTCTAGTTTGCCTCTCCAGGCTTATTTCACATCATTCTCTTTCTGTTCCAGCTGATCTAGCCCACTTGTTCCAAAAACAAGTTCTTGTTCCACCTCCCACTGTGGAGTTTTTGTATTGGCTCTTCCCATATGCCTAGAATGCATTCCTGTCTCATTTCTGCTTCTTTAGACACATTAGAGTTTCCTTCAAGTCTCATCTCCGATATCATCTCCTCTGAAGCCTTTCTCGATCTTTTTTGTTCTGTTTCCGTTTTCTATTTGTTTATCCATAAGTTCCTCATTGTTTTAGTATCTCCATCAACCTGCACAATGCCTTACACCTGAGTTAGATCATGTTGAGAACACTGAATGTTGTCCCCAGGACCTCATGGATTGCAATATCACTGCATAAAGAAAAAGAATGATATCTTGGGAGTAGCATATTTGGTATAATGGAAAGATTACTGGATGAGGAAAAAGGAAACTTGGGTTCTCATCTTGCCTGTACAGTGAACTGTATGACCTTGGCAATTCAGTGAATATTTCTTGCGCTCTCTGTCCCTATTTGAAATTTCTAGCATTGGACTTGCTGATTTGTAAGGTTTCCTCGTTTAGTATGATTCTAAGAGTTAAGACTTAAGGGTGTTTGGAACCACTGAAGGAAATAGAAGAAGAATATATGATGAGGTAGGAGAATTGGCATTGCGTAGTATGTTTGAAACATGAGACTTTCCAAGTGGTAGAACTGGTTACTTGTATCAAAATGTAGCCATGATCCAGGGAAAAGAAGGGAGAAAAGGCTTTGGATATAATCATAGCATGTTGTTGGTGTCCTTTTGAGATTGGAGCATCAGGAGAACTGCTAGAAAAGAAGCAAATTGCAGGAGGGAATAGAAAAGCAGTAGAAGTGTCAAACAGAAATCATTCTTTTTAGAAGTTAGTTTTCTTTAATGTCGGCCTTTGTGGTGCCCCATTTTCATTGTTGACTCAGCGCCCAAAGTGTAGAGTGCTGCTGAAGGAGGCAGTATAGACCCAGCTCTTGCTTTCTAAAAGTACTGGAGTAGGACCTGGGAGTATGAAATGGCATAAAATGAAATTCTTGCCCTCAAGGGGCTTACTGTTTAATGGAAGAATGAGAATGTATACATAAAAAGATAGCTAAAATATATTCAATTAAATTATTTTCAAGAAAATTCACTTCTCTCCTTCCCATCTCCCCCCACTTTAAGAGAAAAAGAAAACGAGCCCGTTACATGGATAGTCAAGCAAAACAAATTCTTGCAATGAACATATCCAAAAAATATATTTCCAGTCTATACTTTTAGTCTCTCACCTCTTTATCAGGAGATGAGTTAGCATATCATGATTTATCTAGAAGCATAGTTGGTTATAGTATTGATCGATGTTCTTAAATAATAATTTGCTCTGTGGCTTTGGACAGGTCATCTAACCTCAGTTTTCTCACCTGTAAAATGGTGATAATACCTATCTCCCAGAGTTGTTTTGAGAATAGTGCCTGGCACTTAATAGGCACTTGATGTTTGTTTCGTTTGTTCTTTTCTTTCAGAGTTGTTTGTCTTTACTATATTGTTGTTATTGTATAAAATGTTCCCTTGGTTCTACTCACTTCATTTTGCATCAGTCTTCCTAGGTTTCTCTGAATCCATCCCTGTCGTCATATCTTACAAGTGTGAAGTGGACCACGGAATTGTTTTTAATTTGCATTTCTCTAATAGTGATTTAGAGCATTTTATATGGCTTCCGATAGCTTATATTTCTTCTGAGAACTGCCTTTTTAGATCTTTTATTGATTGGAGAATGGCTCTTATATAAACATGAATCAGTTCCATTTGTATTTTACAAATTAGACCTTTATCAGGGCAATTTGCTACAAATATCCTCCTACTTTAACTGGTTTTCTTCTAATTTTAGCTTCATTGGTTTTGTTTGTTCAAGAACTTTTAAATTTTATTTAATCGAAATTGTCCATTTTACCTCATGTGAACCTCTTGTTTGGTTATGAATTCTTCCCTTATCCATAGGTCTGACAGTTAATTTTTTCCTCCTCTAATTTGTTTATGATGTTATTTTTTATGTCTTAAGTCATGTATCCATTTGGAACTTATCTTGAGATATATAGTGTGAGATGTTGATCTTATACCTAGTTTCCGACAGACTATTTTCCAATTTTCTCAAATTTTTGTCAAATAGTGAGTCCTTGCCCCACTAGCTGGGATCTTTGAGTTTATCAACATAAGGCTATTGTGCTTCTCTTCATCATATGCCTAATCTGTTCCACTGGTTAACCCCTCTATTTCTTATGCAATACCCAGATTACTTTTTTGTAGTCTAGTTCGATATCTGGTACTATTAAGAAAAGAGATAAAATATTGCAATGTGACATATTCTAAGCATCACATTCTTGGGTCACCCAATAAGTTCTATAGGAATTGAGAGGAGATATTGAGGGGAAGCATTCTAGGTAAGCAGAACTGATCACAATATGTATGTGGAACAAGTTTGACCAGAGCAGGTGATTTATATAGAGAAGTAGTAATAGTTGCTGATAGAGGTGAGACTGGAAAGGGAGTTGGGGACCAGATTGTGGAGGGCCTTAAATGCTAAGGACTTTAAAATGATGCTTAAAGCTGATTCATTAGTGGTAGTCAGTGTCAGTGGTATGTTAGATGGTTTGGTGGGTTTGAGGGAGAGACCTGGAGGCTCAGAGACCCATTAAGAGGTTATTGTAGTTGCCCAGTTTACAAGACTGCTTTCTGTGATGTGGATGCTGTCTACTTTATCAGGGCCTTTGCAACTTCCAAATAGTTTGTTTGCTTTTTTTTTTTTTAAGTGAACTGTACGTACTGACTCTTCTATTGTTCAAACAGTATTTATGAAAGGATTATTAATCAATAAACATTCAGTCAGTACCTACTATGTGCAAGGCACTGTGCTAAGTGCTGGGGATATAAAAAGAGGCACAAAACAGTCCCTGCCCTCAAGGAGCTTATAATCTAATAAAGGAGTCAGCCTGCAAAGAAATGTATACAAAGCATGCTATGTACAGGATAAGTAGGAAATAATAACAAGAGAAAACACTGGAGTTAAGAGAGGTTAGGAAAGGCTTCCCGTAGAAGGTAGGATTTTAGCTGGGACTTAAAGGAAGCCAGGGAGGTCAGTAGTCACAGCAGAGGAAGGACAGTGTTCCAGGCACAGGGGACAGCAAGAGAAAATACCAGAGGATGGAGTTTCTTGTTTGTGGAATAGCCAGGAGGCCATGTCAGCAGATCAAAGAGCATCTATCAGGGAATAAGGTGTAAGAAAACAAGAAAGGCAGGAGGGGGCTAGGTTATGAAGGATTTTGAATGCCACACAGAACATTTGGTATTTGTTCTTGGAAGCAATATGAAGCCACTGGATTTATTGAGTAGGGGTTGATATAGTTGGACCTGTGCTTTAGGAAAATCCTTTTAGTGGTCGAATGGAGGATGGATTGGAATGGGGAGACACCTCCCCTCCCCCAGGCAGGCTATGGAAATAGTACGAGTGTGAGGAGATAAGGGCTTGTGCCAGGGTGGGGCAGTGTCAGAGGAGTAAAAGGTTTGAATTCAAGATATGTTGCATAGGGAAAGTTTATAGCCCTTGGCAACAGCTCGGATGTGAGTGGAGAAAGACAGTAAGGAATCCAGGATGACTCCTTATGTGCCAGACATTGTATTAAGATTTGGGATTATAAACAAAAATGAAACAGCCCTAATTCTTAAATAGTTTACATTCTATTACGTGAAAGAACATAGGATATGAATTTGTGTGTATGTGTATACACGCAGATGTATTTACAAAATAAGCATTAGTTAATTTTGGAGGGAGAAGGAAGGTCCTAATTGGGTGGATGATGAAAGACTTCATATGGAAGGTGATATTTGAGTTGATCTGGAAAATTTTTTTCACAGTTTTTAATAGTTGGGAATCTTCCTTTGACAACTACCTCTTTGTGTGTATACTTTAGTTAGAGAATGGCTCTTGTTCTTATACATTTGTATCAGTTCCCTATATATATTGGATAACAGGCTCATCTGAGAAATTCGTTGCAAATTTTCTCCCTAGGTAACTTTTTAGTTTCATCTGCGCTGGTTTTATTTGTGCAAAATTTAAAATTTTATGCTATCAAAATTGTCCATTTTTCTTCCTTGATCTTCTCCATCCCGTGTTTGTTCTTGAACTCTTTCACTACTCAGAGTTGCAAAAAGTATTGCCATCCTTACTCTTCTAATTTGTTTATGATATATACACTTGGAACATATCTTTGTATATAGTATGAGATGTCTATTTAAATATTTGTTGCCAAACTTATTTCCTGTTTTTCAGTAGTTTTTGTTTAATAGTGAAGCCTTACCCAGGTAGCTGGGGTCTTTGTTTATCGAACACTAGCCTACCACGTTCATTTGCTTCTGTTTAATTTTTGACCTTTCTTCTTTTGGTCAGTATCAAATACTTATCCTAATTACTGCTTTGTAGTATAATTTTAGATGTAATACAGCTAGGCCCCCTTCCTTCTGAGGTTTTTAAAAAAATATTTCCCTCATTTTTTTGTGGTTTTTGTTCAACCACAAGTGGGTGAAGACATGGTCTCCTCCTTGCTTGCAAAACCTGTCACCTATCAAGGTCATAAAAATTTTATGTGGATGTTAAAGTAGGATAAACCTAAAGATAGAATTATTAATGTCATTTTTCCTTATCATCTCTTTTGGTATTAAGGTTGGAGATTTTATTCCCCACCTCTGGTATTTTCCCTTCCAAAGGGTATTTTGTGAATTAAATCCTCCATCCCTTGACATTTGTCATCCCAGCCACACATCTCAAGCTGCTTTTCTCCTCTTGATTCTTTTTAGTGCTCCTTCTACCTCTTCTACAAACATGTACAGGACTGTGATATTAGAGTACCATTGTGATCGTTCTGCTTTCCTTGATGGTAAAAAGAATTGGCTATAAAAATTTTTGAAGACGTTTTCCATCATTTTGAATTTTTTTTTCCTCCTTATAGTTTCATTCTTAAATACCTTTCAGATGATTTTACATACTTGCCATGCTTTTAAAAACTGGTTTTACTCTTCATTGCTTCTCTGTTTTATGAGGCAGTATTGCTCATAACCTTGGATATGCTTCTTCATATGATTTTTATTTCACATTAGCTTAAATTCTGCTTTCATATATGTATTTCCCTGTGTAAGTCAATTGTTTCCTAACTTAGATATTTTTAAAATTTTTGGTTTCCTTCTTATGACAATTTATATTTATTGAACTTAGGTCATTATTATAGTTGGTGTCTGTCATTGGTCCCAGTTGTATCCCCCCTTTTTTTATTCTCAGTGACTTCAGATACAGTTGACAGACATTTGTTAAGCATTTACTATGGGCCAGGTACTGTCCTAATTGCTGGGAATACAAATACAAACAGGACAGATAATACATAAAAAGCTGAAAAATGGTGGTGGGAGAAGTGTACAGTTCGGGGTTCGGTAGACAAAATCCAGAGTTGGGAGTGGAATCAGGTGGGAATAAAGACATGACTGGCTTGGGTACTTTCTTTAAAATGGAAGGTCTGGGAGGAACTCGCCAATCAGGAAGGGCCAGAGTATACTTCCAGTGTGAGAAGTCTAGGGATGGACTGAACTTCCAGGGTGAAGTAGCTTCTATGTCTCTTTTTCTAAAAATGTGTACTGATTTTGATTCTAACAAATGGGTCTTCTGACTATATAAATAGCTGATCAAGAAATGACTCAATCACCAGTGAGTCATTTCCCACATAGTAAAAGATAGTTTCATTTTTTGTGATGTTATTTAGTACTTACCATGTCTAACACATGCTTCTTAAAGGAAATATTCATTATATATAGCTGTTAGCTTTCAATATAGCCTACAGATCTGTCCTCTTTCATTCATTATTTCCTGATTCATATTTTCCAAAATATTTTTCACTGTCCTCAGCTACTTTTGCTTTGAAGTCACTGAGTAACATAGTATTTTTGAGTTGGGGGAGCCAAAGATTTCTGGATTAGTCATTACGCATTTATTTAGCACTTACAATATGCCAGGCACTCTGCAAATTGCTCAGTATACAAAGAAAATAAAAAACACTGCCCCTGCCATCAAGGAGCATGCCTTCTACTGAAGAAGATAACATACATAAGGCATATATACAGAGCTGATGATAGTATTCTGAAAAGACCTGGCATTAGCAATTTCAGGAGGTAGGGGGAAGGAGCTGGACAGGTTTTCTGCAGAAAGTAAGATTTGAACTGAAATCACATGGTAAAGGTGAGTGGTAAAAGCACTCCAATAGTGGAGATTACCAATGCAAAATTAGTGCTTTATATAGTGCCTAACACAGGGGTGGGGAACCTGTGGCTTTGAGGCCACGTGTGGACTTCTAGGTCCTTAAGTGCAGCTCTTCCACTGAATCCAAACTTCACAGAAAAAATCCCCTTAATAGAGGATTTGTTTTATAAAACTTAGACTCAGTCAAAAGGCTGTACCCAAAGACCTAGAAGGCCACATATGGCCTTGAGGCTGCAGGTTCCCTACCCTTGGCCTACCACATAGCAGATATTTAATAAAATGGTTATTGATTGTCTGACTGGAGATGGGAGATGTATGGTATCTTTGAGGACCTACAAATAGGCCATTTTAGTTGCATTGCAGAGTATGTGGAAGGGAGTAATATGTAAGAAGACTGAAAAGGTGGTCTAGGACTAAGCTATAAGGAGTTTTAAATGCTGAACACAGGCATTTACATTTGCTCCTGGTGGTACTAGGGAGGCACTGGAGCTCAGTAAGTATGGGAGTGACATGGCCAGACCTATATTTTATAAAAATCACCATAGTAGCTAGATAGAAGATAGATTGGAATTCAACAAGACTTGAGGTAAGGAAACCAGTTAGAAGGCTGTTACCATAGTCCATGTGAGAGGTGATAAGTGCCTGAATTAGAGTTGTGATTGTTTGAGTGCAGAGAAGAAAATACATACAAGAGGTTTTATGAAGGTAGTCAGGTGGGAACTGTGTCTCAGTGAAGATTAGAAGATGGAAGGAGTGAAAAAGAACGAAGTTTAAGATGAAAGAGTGTTGTCATTTATGAAGCATGCATTTTGGAGGGCACAGTGGAAGGAAGATAGAGGCAGACATGGAGTTTTAGAACACCGAGGGCAGTATAGTTGGGTAGATGTGAGGGAGTGTCAAGTCAAGAATGTGGAGTGGGGTTTAAGATCACTGGGATAAGGTAGTTATAAGGGAGTGAGAGTATGATGACTACTGAGCAGTTAGTCCAGGCAGAGTATTATGGTTAGAGAGAAGTTCAGTGAAAAAGATAAAAGATTAGATTGTTCAAGGACCTTCCCTGAAGTTCATTCTTCTGGCAGATGGAGATGTTGTATCCTGGGTGCCCTAAGGAAGGCCACCACACAGCAGAGAGCATGTACGTGGACGTTTGGGGTAATGGTCAGAAGGCCAGTGTATCTTGCTTGTCCTGGAAAAGTCCCTGGAGCAAAAGAAGGAAGAAGAGTTGACCGTATGGCAGTCCAGCACTGGAGAAGGTCTTGGGCCAGGCCCTACCTGGAGTGGGAAGTGTTCCATTCCTGAGCAGAAGGCCAGGGAAGCCAGCAGAGTTTTTCTGGTGAGGGAACTTCTTCTAATGCAGATCAGCAACTTGAGTTGAGCAAGTTACTTAGAGACGCTAAGAGGTTAAGTGACTTACTCAGGGCACGTAGCATGTGTCAGAGGAGGGACTTGAGCCCATGTAGTCCTGAGTCTCCATTATGCCATTCTGCCTCTTTGTCTAGACTTAATTTGAAGGGTCTTATTGAATTCATTGATTTCTGTATCTCTTCATCTGTTGCAGTAGGTATTGGTGCATAACTTCAAGTCACCTACGTTTCACCCCATCTTCCTTATCTCTTAACAAAAGTTATTTCCTACTTAATTTCAGTGTTTTTTTTTTTTAATTTATCTATCAGGCACCCTGCAGAACTTTTCACTCCCTTCTCTCCTTCTTTGCCCCAGCCTTGGAAGAAGTAGAAGTAGACTTTATTACTAAGACCAAATCCCAGTATGAGCTTGATCCCATTACCCCCATCTCCTTCAAGAACTTTACCTTTCAATCCTTTGTTCACTGTTTCCATTTTTACCACCTACGTACATGACTAGATCTCCCTTAGCCTTTAATGGAAAACAAAACCCAAAACTTTCACTTGACTCTTCAATTCCTTAAAGCTCTTGTTCTAGATATCTTCTACCACCAAACTCCTAAAAAAGGCTATTTATACTCATTGCTTCCACTTTCTTACCTTGTATTCACTTTTCAACCCATTAAATCGAACTTCTGGCCCCACCAGTCAACTAAAATTCATTTCTCCAAGGTATTTCTCTCCTTATTGCCTAATCCTATGGCCTTTTTTTCCAGTCCTTATCTCTTGCCTTCTTTGCTGTTTTTGAACTGTTAACTACTGCCTCCTTCTAGATATTCTTTCTTCCCAGGGTTTTTGTGACACTACTGTTCTGTTTCTTCTACTGATCTGATTGTTCCTTCTCAGTCTCCTTTTGCTGGATCCACATCCCTTCTCTTTTGCATTGTTCTGTCCTGGGATATCTTTTTTTCCTCTTTCTTCACTCGCTTGGCTCTATTATGTGACTTACTGATCCCTCTCAGTCTCCTTTGCTGAATCATTATCCATATCACCCCCACACCCCCAAAAGTGAATATACCTTGTATCTCTTTCCTGAATGTTCTTCTCTTAACTCTCTTTGTACTCTTTTACTTGGTGACCTCATCCTTTCTCATTAATTTAAGAATCATGTCCCAAATCTGTATATCCAGCCCCAGTTTCTCTCCTGAGTAGCAGGCCCATATCATCCAAGATTTAACTAGCTGTTCCTTAGGTATCTCGAAGTCAGCTTGTTTGAAACAGAACTCATGTTATGTTTCCTTCCTTTACCCCTTCCTGGGCTCCAATCCACCTATCTTCCAAACTTGCCCTTTTTTTGGTGAGGATACTGCCATCTTTCCATTCACTCAGGTTTGTAACCTTGTAACCATATGGTAGACCTTCAAGCAAAGGCTGAGTGACAACTTGTCATGATTTATAGATTTTTCTTACAGTAGATGCCTTATAAGGGCCTTCCTGTGTTCCAAGTATTAGAAGTCTGATTCTTCCTCCACATGATAGCCTTCATCTACTTGAAGACTGCCTTCTTGGCTCCCCTTAGTCTTTTCATTTTAAAACACCCAGTATTTTTGACTGGATATTCAGATAACATGACTGGTCTTCTCACTAAACTGGTCACCTCCCTCTGGAAATGCTCCAGTTTGTTCATGCCATTCCTAAAGTGTGGCACCTGTAACTGAACATAGTACTACATATTTGTTCTCATTAGGGAAAAGTGCGATGGATCTACCAACTTCCTCCTGCCAGATACTAACCTCTTATTAAAAGCACCTAAGATTGTCTAAGGCTGTTCTCATGTGATCTGTTCTAAAAGACATGCCAGTTTTACCATCCTCTCTCTCTGAATGTTTTTAGTTGACTGGTGGATAAGGGGAATACATGGACACAATATCTAGATTTCAGCAACATATTTGATAAAGAATTTGGACAGGATTTAGAAATGTGAGCCAGGGGTTGTGTGATGAAGTGGATTTGGTACTGGTTGAAAGACTGGACCCAAAGAGTCAAATGAAGGGTTTGGATTTGATGGCCTCTCAGGTCTGTGCTAGTGCTCAGATCTATGATTCAGTGATCCTATGGATTGATGTCTTCATTGACTTCAATGAAAGGAATAGACAATACAGCTATTATTTTGGATGATACAGTTAGCATCCAAGGACATCTCGATAGGCAAGAATGATGGAGTAAATCTAATAGAGTGAAATTTAATGCATATCAATGCAAAGTTGTATTATTGAGTTTAAAGCTGCTTTGCTAATATTTTTAAAAACTCCAGGGAATCATATTTATTGGCTCTCATTAGGTATACTCCACCACTCATTAACTACCAAATACAAATTACTTAAATGGAAGTTTGGAAATCATGGCCTCATTCTCCAATCAGAGAGGCAGAGGGTGGGGATGAGGTAGAATCCCAAGGCTGATGAAATCTTGCAGGCTGTTGAGGTTATCCCCTAAATGAGATTGGAGCATGGTGGAGAAGTCCATCAAGGAATTCCCAAAATAGCATAGCCAGATGAGAAAGGAGGAAATGTCTGAACTGAACTCTTTCCTTAAATGGAGGTTTGGAGCTTCTCAGTGGAGAAATAGGGAGGGAACATAGTCCAGGCATGCACTTCATTCCAGGCAAAGGCATAAAGTTGTGATATGAGAAATGCTGAATACAGGGGAAGGCAAGTAGGCCAGTGAAATTGTAAGATAGTGTATAAAGCCTGGAAAAGTGTAAAATGAGGGGTGTTGGATTTGATCGCCTCTCAGATCTTTTCTAGTTGTTTATGATTCTATGATCTTGTGGGTTTATGTTTTCAGCAAATTAGATGCAGATGGTATTTAGTGGTATAGGTGGTAATTGTGACTGGAACCAGATAGTGAAGGGCTTTAAGAGTTGAGCAATGAAATTTGTAGTAGCAAGTAGTAAAAAGGGGATTCTATCTTTTTTGTTCATTTTTCTATTTAATTATATCTTGCCTCACATTGTTACTTAATTCTTTAATGTGTTGATTCTGGAAAGTATCTTCCTGAATGTCTGTCCTAGTTCTTTAGATAGAAAATCCTTTTTAATATTTTAAAGATTTATCATTTCATTGATGAGGATGTGGCTTCAACTGATGCTAATTATAACCCTTTTAAATGATCTTCTGGAGCTTCTATAACTAAAAAAAATTGATCACCCTGTGTCATCTTTTGTGATAATGCATTCAAACCTAGCTAGACTGGTCCTAAAGCAACAAACAACCGTCCAGCTGTGGTTTCACTATGAAGCCTTTCCAGCTCGATAGGACCTGCCAGGGATTGATATTCCACTGGCAGTTTTTTTAAGAACCGATGCCACTTCGAGACCGTTAAGAAGGAATCAGAAAGGGACTTCAGTGCGGGTTACACAAAACAGGTGCCTCATCACAGGAGACTTGAGAATTGGAAGAAACCATAACAGTCATCTCATACATTAAAGGAATCCCATCTATAATTTACCTAATAAGTGGTCATCTAACCTCCCTTCCAAGCTATTCCAGGTCTGACAGCTCAGAGTTTTAGAATGATTTCCTGCCATTTAGCCCAAATTTATTTATTTTGCCCATTGCCCCTAGTTCAAATCAAGGAAGACTAGTCAGTTTCTTCACATGACAGACTTTCAAATACTTGCAGACAACTTTTTGAGGACAGCTTTCATGTATTCCCTAGAGTCTTTACTTTCTAACTAAATATGTCTAGTTCCTTCAGCTAATCCTCTTATGTTATAGATTCAATGCCTGTCCCTGAGCACATTCTAGTTTGTCAGTGTTGTCTTTAAACCATGACATCCAGAACTGAACACAATACTCCAGATAAGTTTTGACAAAAACTGAGTATAGTTTCATTATCAATTCCTTATTTCTGGAAGCTGTGACCCTTTTGGTGCAACCCAAAATTGCATTAGCTTTTTTGGCTACTGCATCATACTGCTGACTCATTGAGTTTTTGTTTTTATATGAGATAAATCATATTGTCGTTTCAAGATACATTGTAGATTCAAAAATGTTTTATCTTTTCTGTTCAGTCTTTATCAGTCTTTTAGTACCTTTTCTATGCTCAGTTGGGTCTTATAACTTATTTTCATGCAACTTTGAAATACCCTTTAACAGTATTTAAGTGACCCTTTTATCTTTTAGCTGTATGTGAGTATTCTAACTTCCAAAGTTGTAGTGCTGGATTTTTGCAAACAACACAAGATGGCAGCATTTCAGCATGAAAAATGATGTATTCCTTTTAAGAGTACAGCAAAACTTTCCTAGGTTTTAACATTTTGAATCTAATAAGGGCTTTTCCAGATTGGAAAATCATGAAAAAATGGCATTTTAAAAAATAGTCAGCTTTATGTATTCCATGAGTTCTGCTTGGTCTCAGAGGGCAGAAGAAATGACTGTAAGTTTCAGAGAGACAGATTTAGATTTGATGTCAGGGAAAAGCTAGCAGTTAGAGCTGTCCAGAAGTGGAGTGAATTGTCTTTCGAAAGGTGGTATGTTCCCTCTCTGGAGGTCTTTCAAGTGCGGAGATTATGTTATAGGGAGGGGTTCTTTTGTGTATCATTTACATTCAGTGGCTTCTCTTTTAGAGTGAACTCTAAAAAATCTTTGAAACTCAGCAAAGGTGGGTGCTGCTGTAGATAGGTAGAAGGATAGATAAGGTGAAGACAGGAAAACACTTAAATTCATTTTATTTCTTTGAAACACCTAATAAAATCATTTAGAATACCGGGTGGGGCAGTGAGGAGGGTGCCAAACCTTTAGAGCTTTGAGGCAATTGGTAATCAGACAAGAAAGCTATCCCAGCATTGGTAGTCTATAGTTGCTAAGGACCAAAGAAAAATAGTTGGTATATCCCATGAATCAGAAAGGAAATGAACTGGTAGAGAAAGGATTAGAAGGCAATGCCATTGGAAAGGGGAGAAAGCAAAGAAATTACCTAGTTCACAGCTCTTTGTATGTATGTAGTAGGCACTTAATAAATGTTTCTTGAATAAATGAGAAAGAAGCAGTTAGAAAAGAAGATGAGAGCTACCACATAGATAAGGAAGTAAGTTTTAGAGAAATAAGAGGAAAAGAGAATGTGGATAAGAGGTAGTATAAGTGGGGAAATGGACATTTCTTCTGAAGACAATGTTGGGTACAAATGTGTCTCTCTCTAAAATACTAAGATTTCATTCCGTATTTCAGGTCACATACAAGTTTTGAATCAGAACTGACTATATCAGCTGCTTATTGCTTCTATTTGAAGAATAAAAATTGTGTTTTGTAAGTGGTCACATTTCCTTATGTTTTATCAACTTGAGAGCTAAAAATTACAGGACTAAACAAAGAAACCATTGCTTTCAAAGATCATATTTGCAAATGCTTCTGGCTTTTTAAAAAATAGAAAACTTTGTAGTGCCTTGTATTCATTTTTATGTAATTTTTTCTTTTAAGTATTGCAGGCTGCATGTACCAAGTAGTTCAGACAACTGGCCTGGATGGAAAAAATCTTCTGAAGTTGCTTCCAATTCCTAATTCCTCTGGAAACCTTATGCCACTAGTTCAATCTTCAGTCACATCTGATACTTCAAATGGGAATATATCAAATCCAGTTCATGTTACTATTCAGACTCAGCTTGCTAGCACTCCTACAACTGCAGCCATTCAATTGCCTGTTTTTCAGACAACCAATTCTGGAAATTATTTCCTTCCAAGAGCAGTCGATAAATCTGAAAATGTGAGAGTACCCTCTGTGGGGAAAGAAAGTTTGCCTTCAGCTTCAACGGCTCAGAATAATGCTACGAAAGTTGAAAAACTGGCCTTGCAAAAAGTTGCTGTTTCTCCAACTACTCAAGGTGACACAACATACATGTTAGTAAATACTAAGAACCTGCCAGTGACTGTGAAGTCTCCCGTATTACCATATGGGCATCATTTACAGATTCCAGCCAATGCTGAAGTAAAATCTGTACCAGCATCATCTTTGCCACCTCCAATTCAGCAGAAGATACTTGCTGCTGCAGCTACAAACACCTCAGGAACAGCAGAAGCTTCAAAAGTACCAACTGTTATTTATGTGTCTCCAGTAAACACGGTAAAATCTGCAGTTCCTAAGACTTTTAAAAGTATTTGTCCCAAACCTGCAAATCCTACGGAAGCCGCAAAGTCCATGGTTCCAAACACTTCACAAACACCAGCGAAAAATCCTGCTACAGATGTGTCTAATAATGAAGGCCAACAATCTCGAGATGCACCAATGAAATGGGTTGTACGAGAAAATCCACAATCTTCCCCTTGTCTTGTTCCTGTCAAGTCTTCAAACAACATGGCTTCAAAAATCTTAAAAACATTGATGGATATGAAGAATGTTGAAACTAGTTCTCTAAATATGCCTCCATTATGTTCAAGCACTTCCAGTGGAGCTCAAGCAAAAATTACTCCTATTAAAGATAATGCTTTGGTTATGTTTAATGGGAAAGTCTATCTGTTGGCTAAGAAGGGGTCAGAAGTTCTGCCATCTCAAACTGATCAACAGAATTCTGCTACTCCTGATGCATCACCAAGAAAAGACCTATCACAAATACCTAATGCCAACTCAGTCACAAAAATCACAAATGAGGTTGTAAATATTGTTTTGGCAAAAAATAAGACTACCCCCCTGAAGGAGACAAAGTTGATTTCAGATACACAACTTGCTTCTGAGCCTGTTCCGAGTCTGGAGAAGAATAATAAAGTGGAGCGTACTTCTCTTTCTGCCCAAAGTCCACAGCGTGTTAAGCAACCCCTCTATCTAGAGCAGTATAAGGCTATGCACATAAAACCAAACTTACCAGATATGGTCAGTTCAGCACAAAATGCCAAAAAAGAAACAAGTGTCAGCCACACGAAAGATTCTTCTGATGATACAACTATTACATCAAAACACTGTGTTTACACAGATCAAGAACCAAAGGTAAATTCTCCCAAGCCAGGCATACTTCTAGTGTATTTCTTTGCATGCATATTGATTTTTTTTTCCTCCAAAGGGCAATGATTGTCATCCATGTTGCCTTTTTCTCCCTCTACAGAAACACTGGATGAAGTACTGATTTTGAAATTTATGAAATTGCATTTTGTAGCAACCACTGGGGTTGAAACATGCAAATAACCTGAGGGAACTGGGAGAGGAGAGTGTAATTGACAAGTCCATGCAGAACCTTGCAGTGGAATCACTTTTACTGAGTCCTAAAAATAAGTACAGGCACTCTGGTCTGGAAGAGCTTAGGACTGACATTGCTTATTCAAAGCATAATTAGGTATTTTATATTTTAACCATAACTCTGATTTTAACATTAGAAATGATCATCATTGTACATTTAGAATTACTTAGATTATATTTTTTGAGAAAAAGATATTCTATTGATTTCTTAAATTAGGCAGTAGAAGGAGGCATATCTCTTTTTAATCTCTGCAGGGCCAGTCACTTCCTCAGTCCTTGACTTACTGGTTGGTTCTATGGATAGATACCCAGGGATACGTGATTTAAGTGGCCCACTAGAGCTACCTTCTCTCTTTGAAGGCAAATCTCCTAACTTTTCCTATTTTCTCCTCTGAATACATTCCCATTTCTCACCTAAGCTCAGCACTCAGCACCATTTATATACATTATATTTTCAGTGCTTTCTTTGATTTTCTGTCTTTCTCTTCTGTCATAGAAGTTGTCGAATGGCCAGGGAAGTAGACAACTAAGTTTTGATTGTTACTTGCTAGGCTGGTTAAACAGGTCAGCTTTTCTAGATATTTTAATTTCCAGATAGCAATGACTTAATTTAATATTTCTTAACTTGTCATTCATTTACTTTTTAATTTCATCTGTAGTAGTAGTAGTAGTAGTAGTAACAGTAGTGGTAGTAATTACCTGTTCCTCCTTTGGTGTAGAATCCAGTCAGACTAGTGAAAATATAATTAAATGAGAAATTGCAGGGGAGCTTTTAAGTTTCACACTGTGGAGTTCAATTTTCAGAATGTGGGTGGTAGTGCAAGGATTTCCTGTACCTAGCCTAGCCATTTAGGAGTTTAAAGCATGCTGTTCTCTTTTATGTAAGATGAGGTAATCACTTAATTGCAGGTCTGTTGAAACAGCTTGAGTAATTTACAGCATTGTTTATACGTTGTATTCTCTCTCTGATTTTAGAACCAGGGTGAGATGGCGTTTGTATTGGAGACACATATTCAAAGCAGAAGTCAGAAGGAATCATGTCGACGGGAATATGCTGAATTAAGAAAGAATTTTGGTATCAGAAAAGATTTGAGAGTGCGCCTTGCCCGAATTCCTCTATTTGACTCCACAGGTTTATATTCCCCTAGCAATTTGACAAACAGTATTGCTTCCAAAGAGTCAAAGATTATTGTGGATCTAACATCTGGGAAAGAGGAAGAGACCCAGGAGGTAAAAGAATTTAAAATGTCTTTTGTAGGTTCCAAAAAGGAACACAAATTTATTCTTTTAATATTCTAAATGTTTTAGCTCTTATGAAAAATGAACAGACAGCTCTTGCCCATGTTTTAAATACTTGTCACAAAAAAATAGACATAAGTGTCCCAAATTATTTTTTTGGAAGAATGTGGTACATGTAGTCTTCTAACGTGTGTGATAATGTACTTGGTGTTTTTTTTTTTTTAATCATAACGCTAAAAGGAACACCCAGAAGTCACTTAGGCCATTCCCCTGTTTCCAGCTTGAACTGCAGCTAAAGTTGTATAAATAGGTGTTCATCTTGCACTTAAATTTTCACGGCAGCAAATTCAGCAGCCTCTCTCAGTAAACCTTTTTTTTTTTGGCTCAATAATGAAAAGCTTTCTAACAATCATAGCTATTTATTGCTTCAGGAAGTATTATAGAAATATTAGTTATTCTTTGCAGATGACATGAAGCTAGAAAGGATAACCAATAAGTTGAGTGAGAGGTTCCAAAAAAGTCCTGAGTTACATTGATGAGCTAGATTTTAAATTTTTATTTAAGTTTTTATTAACAAAAACTTATTTTCTCTCCATCCTAAGTCTCATTTTCCCTGCCCTCACCCCATGGGATAGGGAGAGGAAAAACCCTTGTAACAAATATAAAAGCTAAGCAAAATAGATTTTTGAATTTGTCATGTCCCAAAAATAATCTGTCTCATTTTATACCTTGAATCTGTCAATTCTGGATCAGGAAATGAGCCGCTTGCTTCATCAGTTGGTTCTCTGGAATTGTGGTTAATCATTGGATTAATCAGAGTTCTTACATCTTTCAAAGTAAATTTTTTTTTTACCATGTTATTATTGTATAATTGTTCTTTCTAATTCATTCCCTTCACTCTGCATCAGATCATACTAGTATGAGCCATATTTAGTAAGGTAACATTTAACAGTTAAATGTAAAATCTTATACACAGATTAAAAGGAATGACTTCCATAAGTACAAGTTGGGGGGAAGCAGCTGG
Source organism: Phalanger gymnotis (assembly GCA_028646595.1). Taxonomy (NCBI): domain Eukaryota; kingdom Metazoa; phylum Chordata; class Mammalia; order Diprotodontia; family Phalangeridae; genus Phalanger; species Phalanger gymnotis. The sequence goes on from CM053627.1 coordinate 53,727,453, forward strand.
ACAACAGTTCACTGAAAAGACTTGAGGTTAGTGGACAATCAGCTGAATAAATCAACAGTGTGATACGATAATGAGGAAGGAAAATATGATTTTAGGCTGCAACCATAGATGGCAAGGGAGATAATAGTTTGACCAGACTCTAGCCCAGTCAGACTACATCTGGAGTAGTGTACAGTTCTGGGTGCTACATTCCAGGAAGTAAATTGATCAACCAGAGCACATTCAGTAGAGGAGGCTCAGGAAGGTAAAGAGGAGAGTAGAAATCTTACCGAACAAAGACTGGATGAAGGAACTCAGTTTCAGGAAGAAAAAAACTTAATGAAATAATCTGACCTTGCTATCAAAGGCCCATCTTTAATATTTGAAGGGAAATGTGTGAGATAATATTCAGTTTTCTACTCTGCCTAGAAGCAGAGTATCCCAGAGTAAACCCAGCTCCTGATGATCCAAGTATGTTCCACATGAGAGCTGGGGAAAGAAGAGAAAAAATCATGACTTGTTATATTATTTTACTGCTTATTGAGGAATGAGACAATCATTCATATTCTCACATTCATTTCTTCTCTCTCTGCCTTTCTTCGTGGTATCCCTATCCATAGAAGAGGAGAACATTAGATTAATTCACAAAATTCTTTTGCGAACACCATTACTTTGTTTTAGTAACAGTCCTTTGAGTTTAGTATGAAAATATGGGCTAAGTAATTATTCTCTAAGAATATCAGTAGACTGTAGCTTACCTATTGTGTTACCATGCATTAGAATGGATAATAGTTTTCTCTGTTCCTCCTGTTAAAAAAGTAAACAGGAAAGGGAAAGAAATAAAAAGCATGAGAGAGGAGGTTGAGGGGGTTACACCCTCCCCATACTGTAACATGACATAGGTAAGTGAGACTAATGAGTTATGCCAGGTATTGTGTTAGGCATACAGAGACAAAAAAGAAATCATTCCTTTGCTGAAGGACTTTACCTTCTTTTGAGAGGAAGCAACAAATATTCATTTGATTAATACAAAATGTTTTTGCCTACTGTCAGCTGTGGTAAACTGTTAGCATGATGTAAATAATAGCATTTTTGTTTTCTTTTGGGATTTAGCTTACATTACACCAGGATGTGGATAAGAAAAGAAAAGCAAAAACTGTTATGAAGGTGGACTGTACCAAGAAGAAGAAATCTGGGAATGATGTGAACCCATACATGGATACAGGGACTGATTGCACGAGTCCTCAGATTCTTAACAGTATTTCATCTGATTCAACTTTGTTGCCACAGAGTCATAATAATAACATCATTGATTGCACGAACTCCAGTGAAGAGAATTCTTCTGAGCTAGAATTATATGCTCAAGATGGCCTTGACAGAGGTATAGATAGTCCAGTCTCTGTGTCTTCTGAACAAGAGCCTCCAGATAGTCAAGACTGTTATATCGATGATAGTTTCCCAACGACATTGCCAGAATTGGATGAAACTATACGAGATGAAAAAATAAAAAGACTTAAGCAGCTACTGAAAGAAAGAGAAGCAGCTCTTGAAGAAATTCGTAAAAAGATGCAGCAAAGTTAAAAAATGTAGCTGTTGACTCGAAAAGATCTTAATGAAGTGTTTATTTCCCCCTTTATGGTTTTGTATAAATTATTTAAATATACAGATAATCTGAAAGCTTTTTTGAATCTAAAACATTGTTTTTATCACTGAATTATTGAATGTGTTTAAAGGGGATAAAAGAGACTGGAGTAGAACTGTTTGTTCCAGGTAGTTGGAATATCTGAAATTTGTCTTAGATGTGATTTCTTTTTTGTAATGAAAAATTTGATACTTTTATATCATTTTAATTTGAACTTTCCAACTCTAAGCTTGTACGGTTGTCATGTGTCTTTTGGATATTAATTTTGCAACAGTTAATTTTGATACGACGCTAGAAATCCTGTGTCTGGGAAGAAAATCTGACCTCTGTTTATAACTCTGCCATAGAATTCTCTAGACAACTTTGGGAAAGTTGCTTAATGATTTATGTGTTCTCCTCATCTGAATAATGAAGATAATCATGCCTGTTCTCCTACCTCACTCATATATTGAGGATTGGGTGATACATACATACATAATATATATTTTTTTACTCCATGGAAGAAAGGTATTAACAACCTCAATATTTAAGTGTTATAGATTTTTTCTTAAAGATGAGGAACTTATGTTTTGTAGCCTTTACCAGATTGTTTAATGTGATCCAAAACATTTTTGAACCAGGCACTAGAATATATTGTATCCTTGAAGTGGGAATTTCCATTATGTTTGTTCCTTTTTCTTCTTCCGAATACACCTTTTAGCTGGAGTGGAATATGAAGCCTAGGTTGATTAGTAACCATTCTGTAGTGCATAGGCATTGCTTTGGAGTGTAATAAACTAAATAGTACATTTTTTAAATTACAAGAAAATATTTTATAGTTGCTGCTGAAGTAGTGATTTTAGAAGAGCTTTAAGCATTAGAGGAAGGAAATACTGGAAAGTATAACTTTTTACTTAGGTACCAATAGATCCCTAAGAAGAAGAATTAGTTTTGGAGCCAGAAAAATCTTTAAAACGTCTGAAATTAGTGCTTACCATCAGTTATAGGAGAAGATTTCAGTGATAGTTTTAAACTTGACATTGGACAATATCTTCTAGAAGTCCCAAATCAACCAAGAGCAATAGTAGAGTTAGGGGTTGAACCTTTATGCCCTTCTATATTATTTTACCTTTCTGTGTCAATGAAATCCAAGAAGGATAATTTGTAGCCTTGATGAAAAAAATTCCAATAACTAATAAATGATTATGAAGTTATCATGAGGGATATGGAGAGAGAGAGAACCCAGACGAAGAAATGCTAAGTGTAGTAGAAAGAATGCTGAACACTGCCAGATCTGGGTTTAAGTAAGTACCTCAAGTACTTACTATAGCTCTGTAACCGTGAATAAGTCATGAAGTTTCTGAGGCCCATTTCTCCATCTTTAAAATGGCGACTATACTTGCTTTGCCAACCACAAGGTCATGAAAAAAGTGCTGTGTAAACTTTGAGTACTATATAAATGTGATTTTAATATTACCACCTTATAATTAGTTTTTGTAGAAGAGAATAGGAGGCATTAGAAATTTTAATACCCAATGAATCCAGTTTTTTAACTTGTGCTTCGCAGAGACCACAAGTACTAATCCTGCTACCTCTGTGTTGTCTTAGTTTTTTAGTCCTGTACTTCTTATCCAGCTCTGATTAACCTTTCCAAAACCTCAGAGTGGGGCTTAAAGTTGACAACGATAGCAGTCTCAATCTGTGGGATAATGTTGAAGCTCAGTGTAGGTTTGGCTCTGGGATAGAGTGTATGAAGAGAGCAAAGACGTGATTCCTTTCTGTTCAGTGAATGTACTTTTCTCCTGAATGAGGGAGAGAGAAATCAAACCAAAATGGATTAGATACAGTTATGGTGTGGTAACAACTGGGTTGCTGGCATTGGTGGATCTGCTACAGCAAGAGTGAATAAGGCCTACTGGTAGATTATTGGATTGTACTTAGGTTTTCTTTTCAGTTAACCTTATCCTTAGAGCCAGGGGGTTCTTAAAACCTGAGGACTTTACATTTCAGGGGTCCCATGAATTTGGATAGCAAAAAAAACAAACAAACCCAACATCTTCAATGTAATTAATTTCCATTGTAATTCTGTATATTTTATTTGAGGCATTTAAAAACATTATGAGGCCCAGACTGAGAAAGGGCTCTGTGATACCAAAGAAACGTTTAAGAATCCCTGCCTTAGAAGCATTTGGATCATGGAAATGTTGTTTCAAAAAATATCCAGATGGGTCTGTGACCATTTATATTCACAAGTTCCCTCTAGCAGTGTAGATTACTACTCATGAATACCTGCCCATCCTGTGTGTCTCTTGTGTTTGCCACAAGTGTTTCACCCAGAGTTCTGAAGTTTTTCTTTGAATTCTTCTGACATTTGGAGAGTACCAGTGGAGCACTCTGGTGGTCTGTCTGTAATCCCTCGATCTCACCATGTGACTAGCCCATTTCTTCCTCCTATCTTACAGTTTATCAGGAACATCTTTGTCCTGCTTTTTGGAGTTTTTCCGCTTAGTGATGGGTGGTTTTTGCCATGGCAACTGATGAAACAAAATTTAAAAAAAATGACTGATAAATTATTCTTAATGTCCGTGCTAGGCTTCTTGAACACCATTTAATGTGGTGAAACTAATGAACAGACTCAAACCACTAGGTTGAAAACAAATTGTAACAAAAGCACATCCATTAATTTGCCAATTCTTGGTGTAATTTCTCTAATTCATAGATTCAATCTAATCAAAGCAAATTTGTCAGGGTTTTTCAGCCTCAAATTTTATGTTTGTCAACTACTATTTAAATATTTGTTTGTCTTCACATACTTTTAAATTTAATTGCCATTCTTAAATATGTAAAGGGAGAGTTTGCATAATATCACTTGAGGAAGCTACAAGCGTCCTGAGTGTGGCAGCTTTGAGATCCCTGCTTTAAATCATGTTGGGAAGTGTGTTTATATATCAGTGATGTATATTCAGAAAGATCAAAAAGGGATGGGAGCAGGTAGTGTTGGAGAACCCCAGATTATAAAATGTAAAAGAAGCTTTTCCCCTCCTTTGGGCAGCTGATAGATGGTATCTGGTGAATTCAGGCAATCAGTCAGAAGCACTGATGGAGTGCTTATTGTCTGAACTAGGAAAATGAATGTCTCTTGTGTTATATGATCTTTTGCTCTCCATTTACAAAGATGGTACTTCTCAGGACATGCTTGGATATTTTTTTCCAGTAGTAGTAACCAGCTGCATGTTGATCTGGTTACTTGAGAACAGACACATTTGGAAAATGGCGTGCAGGAATTGTGTTGCATTCTGTGTCACACAAAAGAAGTGTGGAGTTTGCTAAAATTTGCCAAAATGTTGGTGCCTTGAAAAATGTTCATTGTTGCATTTAAATAGAACTAGAATGTTTATCCTACTGGATAAACTGGAAATTTATTATGGTTTATGGTTTACTTATATACCTGGAAACACCAAGTAATCAACACAGTGCTTTTTTTCTTGGAAGCCTTGCCCATCTTCGTGGCTTATTTGACCTTACGCCATTTTCTCCAGGTGAGTCAGTTTCCTGGTGAGTTTGTAATTTCATGTGGGTTGTGGGGATCCATTAGGGGAAGTTTTGTTGTAGCAGGGACTCATTAGGGGAAATTTGGGATGCACTTTAGAATTAGGACCCCAAGGAGATTTTCCTGGACCTTTAAGGGGATTACTTCTGGAATGAGACCCCTTCACCTTTCCTGTGAGAAATTTTGTGTTGTGTGGAAAACAGTATTTAGAAATTTATCCAGACCCTAGTTTGCCTTATGCCTTGAGGGAATTAATGAAAGAGTTTTTATTCAGGACAGCTGGTTTCTCTCATCCTTGTGTGGAGAGTCCCATGTGCTTTGGGAATGTGATTGGAACCCAAGTTTTCTGAGATGAGTTTCATTTTCTTCAGGAGTTTCCCAATAATTGAAACCACTTTGTGAACGTGGGTCCAGAACAGAGGAGAGAAGGTGGCATAGTGGAACAGAGACAGTGAAATAACTCCCCAGCACTGAGACCTTGTTTGTAGTCACTAAGTCTGCTGGAGAGTGAGGGGGTGGTGCCTGGACTCTGCATCTTCCCTTGAGGGAGAGCTCCATAAGACCTGAGAACCTCAGAGGGGTCCTCATTTCCTTCTAAGGTAGGGAGCCGATTTTCCTTTTCTTTTTTGCCTTTGAGTATAGAAAGCCCACTCAAGCATGGAAACAAGGGAAGTCTTCATCACTAAGGAAGCAGTAATCTTTGGTAAGCTTTATGAAATGTTCTTTTTTGTTGAATCTACATAAACTTATGTATGGGTACAGTGAGTCTGTGCCTGTGGGACTTTATAATTTATAGATTGTTATAGATTCTGTATGATCCTGGGCAATCAAGTGAAAGGACAATGCTTGTGCTTCCCCAGAAACCCTAGAGGACTGTTCTGAGTTGGGGACATGGAAAATTTGTTCAAGATAAACCCCTGCCTATTGACCAAGAATGGCAAATTTTTCAACAGGGGGGTGGGGGAAGAATGGAGTGGGTATCTGGCTCATGTGCAGAATGCCTTGAGTAATGTCTTTCTGTGGAGAAACTGGGAGCCTGCTTCTGGAAGAACCAGAAAGATGTATAAAGGAAGTGCCTTGGACAGATTAGAGATTATAGACATCCATAATTACTTCTGATCTGCTAAATGTATACAAAATAGGAGGCTTTTTTGCTTTGAGGGCATTTGAAAGGCCTTGGCCAGATTTTGCTGTGACTTTCTAATTTAACCCCTATTGCGTGTTCCTTCATTCCTTGTGGTGTGACTCTTACACATGCTGTTCAACGAGAGTTCATGCTATAAGGGGAGAGGTCATATGGCCTGAGAAATGGGCCATGGTTGTTGGCCTCTGCATCTCTTTGCCATTCTAGATGAAGGGAGCAGAGCCTCTGTGACCTGGTTAAGTTTCCAAAGGAACAAGGGTGCCTCAGAATACTGGCATTCCAGAATCTGGAGGGCACTTTGGTATCTTGGTGTTACAAGCTGATTTATAGCTAGCCCAGAATCAATGTCTCACAGAGCAAGGAGTGACCTACTGAACCCAGGCCAGTGGACGGTGAGATTAGGACTTATCTGGCAGTCATGGCGTATCTATACATGACTTTAGTGAGACCAGTCCTGTGTAGGAACTGAGTTAATTTTGAACTTACTCCCTCCAGAGACCTAAAATAGTATAGGGGAGAGTATGCCCCCAAGATGTTTGGGGATGATGTTTGTATGTTCTTGCTATATCTCTGTAATAAATATTCTTTTATAAAAACTTAAAATCTCATGCTGCAGAGAAGTCGGGATGGATGAGGAGTGATAAGAGGTGATTAGATTTGGCAAATAGATCATTGTCAGCTTTGGAGACAACAGGCTTAGTTGAATGATAGCAGAAACCAGATTGCAGAGGATTTAGGAAAGAGAGGACAGGAAATAGTGGTTCTTGGTGTAGTAGCTGGCTTTCTCAAGGAGTTTAGCTGAGAATGGAAGGGGGACCACAGAGTGGTAGCTAATAGGGATGGCTGAGAAGTGGGAGGAGTATTGCTGTGGGGGTTTGAGAAGATGAGAATTTTGGAGCAGTCTTAATGTTAAATGAGAATAGTAAGTTGATTAGGGAGATATAAAAATATTGCTTTACTGTAGCGAGAGCCCAGTTAAAGATGTAATAAATTTGTAGTGGACCAAGTTGGCATGGATAGCAATGAAAAGCTCAGGTTGTTGGAACTATCTAAGGTTGGAGTTTAGCAGGGCATGATCAGCAGTAGGACAAGGAGTAAAGGGATTTGAAGTGTAGAAGATAGAATAGTTTAATTGATTCAGCAAGGAGTCGAGATACAGAAGAAAATGATGGACAGCAAATGCAGGAGGTATGGGTCCAGGAAAGAACTAAGGGATGGAAGGATTAGAGTTCATGAGAATTTAGGATATTGAGGAACTGGGAAGTTAAGAGTATTTGAGGGGGCATCAGTATACGTGTGTGTGTGTTTATCAGGAGTGGTGGAGAGAAAGACTGTGAGCCAGGCACTGAACTCTGAGGAATGAAGGAGAATGTCCTGGGATTCGAGAAGATGGTGTTAGAGGGACTGTCTGGAAGTGGCAGAAAGGAGCAAAGAGTACTCTTACTCTCCCCCTACAACCAGTGAATTGGGGGCAGGGGTTTGACTAACTGCAACCAGTACTGGAAGGGATGGCCAGGATGTAGTATCAGGAGGAAGCTAGGTCTTCATGAGTTCCAGAAGATGGAGTGAGAAAGGAATGGTTTAAAGGAAAAGCTTTCTCAGTCCTATTAATTATGGAGTAGGCATTCCAGAGAGCAAAGTGGAAGTATCAGGTAAATCTGGAAAAAGATGTTGAGGTAGTGGGATTGAAGTAAACAGGAGTAAGAGGGTAGATACATGGGGGCGTGGGGGTGTGTGGTTTGCGTCCACTTATTGTGGCAAAATACTTGGCTAAAGCAGGATTCCCTGCAAAGGCCCTTGAAGGAAAATAGAGTGGATGGTCAGGAAGGCATTGCTAATGGCATGAGACAGCATAGTGAAATGGAAGGAATGGTAGATTTGGAGTCAAGGGACTTGAGTCCCAAGTCATGGCTCAGTGCTATTTTCCCCCTATGTCATCTTGGGCGAGTCACTTAATCTCTGTTGGCCTCATTTTTCTCATCTGTAAAATGAAGGCATTTGGACTTGAATGACTTTCACGGTCCCAACTCTAAATATAGGAGCCTGTGAACATAGGCCCATCATTTTGTTTTTAACATTTGAAAAGCAGAAACTTAATTCATAGAATCTTAAAAGTTCTAGGGATCTTCCAATTTTCTACCCATTGAGGAAATTTTAGCAATGTTCTTCACAGATATTCAGATAGAAGTTATATTTAGAAGTTTTGATGACTGGGAATTCATCTCTCAAAACATGGATAATTCTTAATTGTTAGAAAGTTAATGACTTGAATTCTCTCTCCCACCTCCCACTCTCATTCTCCCTGCAACTTAGAACTAATGCCCATAGGTCCTAAAATACAATAAAACATAGATTAGTAAATAATACATTTTAAAACCAAGTCAATATGTGACCCATAAAGATGCTTATGTACAGTTTAGTGGCCCCCATTTGTATTTGAGTTTCATAGCTCTGCTTTAGACAGCTCAGCAGAGTTTGGTGCAAGATAGGTAGATTTGAGAATCATCTGTGCATACAAGATAATTAAATCCATGGGAACTGATGAGATCACCAAATGAAGATGGAGAAGAGAAGAGGGCCGAGGGTAGAACTCTGAGGGACACCTACAGTTAGAGGATGTGATCTGGAGGAGGATCCAGCAAAGGAGACAGAAGGAATGGTTCCCAAGAGGAAAAGAGTGGTGTCCCAAAAACCTAGAAAGAGGAGAGTATCAATGAGGACAGATCAACGGTTCCTACGTGGAGGTCAAGGAAAGTGGGGATTGGGTAAAGATGATTGGATTTGGAAATTAAAAGCTCATTGGTAACATTAGAGAGAGCAGTTGTGGGGGAATGAACAGGTTGGAAAGTAGATTGTAAGGGGTTAAGAGAACGAAAGGTGAGAAAGTGGAAGCAGCTATGAATACTAAATGCATAGCATCTATCCACTCAATTAAATTACCATTAAGTGCCCACTATTTCCAGGTACTGTGCTAAGCACTGGGGAAATCAATAAAAAGAAAAGCAATCCTCACACTCGAGGAGAAAATTGGTACCAAGAATGGGGTCCGAAGAGTGCTGTTGTTAGGTTGATGTTCAGGAGAGGGACTGCTCTTGGTAGTGTTGGGTGGTGGTGATGGGGATCATCTCCATACAGGATGATACACAGCCTGAAAGACTTAGATTACAAAGGAGTAGAGTGTTTGAGGGAAACTTAAGACCGCTGAGAATTTTGGACATTGAGCCACACAAGAACAAGGAACTTCACTCAAGTCCCTTGAGGCTAAAGATGCTTTACCTTGGCTGCATAAAATGATAGAAGCCTTCATTAGAGCAGGCAAAAGTCATAGGTATAAAACCTGTGCCCACCAGTATGCCTAGTGATCCAAGTACAGCATGACCAGTTGTTAATGGAGGTACAAATGTATAGTGAGAACTCGAACTGGCCCCATGTCTGACTCAAACTGTAGGGATACCCCTTGGACTGTCTTTTCACTGATCTCAAGACCTACCTTTTCTGTCCTGCACCCTCCCTACAGTCTAACAGGGAATCCTTAATCTGGAAAGTTTTCTCCCCCATGATGAAGGGAAGGAGAGGATAGAAAAGTATCAATGTTTTGCTAATAGGCAAGAAGCCTACTGGAGTAAATGGGTGGGGCTCTTTTAAGAACTATGGGAGTAGAAAGTCAGGAAAAAACAGTTCATAGAAGCCTCCCTTCTACCCCCATGTGGCCAGGAGACGCTGTAGAAGGCAATCAAGTAGTGACGTAGGGGAGATGTGGTTTAAAAAGAATCAGGACAAGGAAGACCCAAGGTGGATGGAGGTGAGTCAACTTCAGAATGGACCCAAAGTGCCTTAGAGGTTAGGGAGAATGATGACAAGGAAGGAGCTAGCTCTGAGGCTTTGTACATTGCTGAACAGACACCTCTGGCCCTCAGCCACGTCGTCTGTGCCACCCTCTTAAGTAGGGTAGGAAGACAAACCTCATGTATTTGCCTTATCTTGACCCCGCTCCCTTCACATCAGGCAACTAAGGCTTGGAATAGCGCGTAGTCCCTCCAAGGCCATAGGTGGCAGTGGATAGCAGAGCAGCGTTATGTGCAGTGACAAAAAGGCAGACCTCCTACAGCCCATTACTTAATGTGTTTTAACTGATTGGCCTTCACATTGCTACCAGCACAACATTGATGATTGGAGAGGGCCTGGAGGACCAAGGAGTATGCTTGGGACAAAGCTTGCTTTGTGGAAACAAGAGGAAGCTGAGAGTGTCTAGCTAGTTCCCAGAGAAGAAAGGGGAAAATCCTCAGAGGCCTCTCATGGGGCAAAGATTTTATATGTAAGGGGCTTCCAGCGAGGGGGTGGTACTGCCTGCTATGCCAGGGAAAACTAAATGGGTGGTGACACAGGGCAGTTCTCCTTGAACTTTGATGAGAGTTGAAGCCTGGGCTGGAAGAATCACCATCTTTGCTATAGTGCTGATGTTCCTGGTGCTGCTTCTGCTTGTGATCACCTTTTTATATTAGTCCTGCTTTGAACTGCCAAGATTGGGCATCACCAATCACATGGACTTATCATTTAGACCTGGGACTTGGTCCTTGCTAGTATTCTAGATGCAGAAGAGTTCAGGCCCTGACACAGGGTAACTGTTGACTTTGGCAAGATAGCAGCAGGTACAGATGCAGGCCTTATTGCTAGCTAGCCAAAGCAGTGGGCACAAATATAGGTCTCAGCAGCAGCAGTTCAGAGATTAATGGATGGAGATGTCGGCCTCAGTGGGAGCTGGCTGGGGGAGCAGTGGAGAGAGATATGGATTACACTAGTGGCAGCTAACTTCCACAGAACACCTGATAAGCAGATCATCAGCTCACTGATTCCTTCACTGATGCTGGGTTTGGGGTGGGGGATGGGGTGGTAAGAGTACTACAAGTGGGAGGGTTAGTGGTGAATTTTGAGCCAGTGAAACTCGGTTTGACTGGTTGGGTCTCAGCCCCAAAGAAACCTGCATGCTATAGCTTAATTGATGTGAAGACATGAAATCTTTCCCATTTAACCATTTTTATGCTGTGGCACAGTTAGAGTTAAGTTTCCTGGCTTTGTGCCCCTTATTCCTCATTCCTTATTAGGCAATTCAGAGAATACTCTCAGTGGTCCAGACTATTCCACTGCCTTGCCTCATTGTTGGGAATATGAGTTTGAGCCCCAAGTGACTTTGGGACTTGGATTGGAGTGTATATCTTACCGCACATCCAAGACACCAGCCTGTTTTTCATTGGCATCTCTTTGCTTATAACTGCCATCCTTCTGTGGCAGTGTTGCTTTTCAGGAACAACTAACCCCTTCCCTTTTCATACTGCATTGACCATCACCACTTTGTGAAACTATGTTTCTGATGGAAAGGACCTATGAGCAGCTGATAAGGAGATCCTTCTTACAATTTGGGGGCGGGGTTTCTTTCTTGCTTTCTTGCTTGGCCCCATCATTGTCACCTGATGCTGACAACTTTTTCAGCACCAAAGCTACATTCCCCTGATGAGTGCATCTGCCCTACATGTGGCCATCTTTTCTGCAGTTGTAAAAGAATGCAAATAGATCTTTATTGCTTACTTCTTGAAGGTGATGTCCATACCAGTCTGTCATGGTCTGCATTCTCTTGTCCTTTTATGTATCCAAGAATACTTTTGTTTGTGGGTCCACCTCTCACCAGATTTTCTGTTAGTTCCTGTTGTCAAATCTTCAACTACAGTATAATGCTTTCATATAATGAAGCATGCTAGAAAAAAATTCAGGGTCCATATTTTGGAAAAGAAGGTAATTATACTAGGACATGGTGGAGAAATCTGGAGAATTAGGAGTAGAGCCTGGAAAAGCATGAAGGAATGGATAGTCTGCAAATTTTTTAAATGGAGTCCCCTGCAGGAACTCACCAATTGGGGAAGGAAGGCCAAAGGAATAAGAGAGAAGTTCAATGGTGAAAAATCTAAAATGAGAGCGGTATCTTCAAGTGTGAGAAAACTGCTAGGATATGATAAAGTCCAGAGAATCAGATGCAGTGCTGGGAGAGCAGATAAGTAAGATATCCTGAGTTCACTGTTTTGTTGACTGCCATTCTCCAGTTCATTATTATTTTTAATTAAAGTAAAATTAAACAATTACATATTATTTTTCTCCAGTGTAAGCCTCATAAAGCCCAACTCTCAATTTCCAGGATCTGCCTCTTGAATCAATATTTGTCTCTTTTCTCTGCTTCCAGGGTTCATGCTTCTTGAAGTTGCTTCTGGCCTTTCTATATCTATGTCTGTATGGAATGTGTCAGTGACCTTAACTGTGCACCTCTTTATGAAACTGGTTTTCTGGCTACTGGTTGGGACATCTCCCTCTAGATAAGCAGCTAGATGCCATGACCAATGAGGGGAGGGGAAAGGAGAAGAGAAAAGTCTTTCCTCCTTTCAAGTGAAAAGTTGGGTTCTTCCCTTATCTGTGGCTGCTGCCTTTACTATTTCCAATACTCAAACTTGACTGACCTCCCTTCTCTGGAGAAGACAGAGGATTGCGGTGAAACTGCCAATTCTACCATCCCCAGAGATATGGCCTTCAGGAAACTTAGCCTCACCTTTGGTCAGTTAATAGGAGGTACTCGTGGTCCATGCTTGATATTGCCCATCTAATAGGTTTGGTTAGATTCTTATAGGAAAAGATGACTCCAAGAGCCATTATGGGGGGCTTTATTAGTGGTCAGTTCATGCCCTCTAACTGTAGGTATCCTACAGGTTCTGGCCTGGGCCCTCTTCACTACCCCATATCCAATCTTTTGCTAAGGCCTGTCAATTTCACCTTTGCCTTCATCACCTTACTTCTGGATTATTGCAATAGCTTGCTGGTGGGCCTGCCTGCCTTGAGTCTCTCTCCCCATTCCAATCCATCCTCCGTTCAGTGACCAAAGTGATTTTTCTAAAGTTCCAGGCCAACCATGTCACCCCCATATTCAGTAAACTCCAGTGGCTTTCTATTGCCTCCAGGATCAAATATAAGATGCTCTGTTTGGCGTTCGGAGCCCTATATAACCTGTTATATAACCTATAACCTTTATAACCTCCTGTCTTTCCAGTCTTCTCGCGCCATGCTCCTTGACACATACTTTTTGATCCAGTGACACTAGCCTGCTTGCTGTATTCTCATGTTAGACATGTCCAAAAAAATGTGCCTCATTTTACTCTTCATTCTTATCAGTACTCGGGAAGGAGGTAAGTAGTATTCTTTATCATAGTTCCTGTGGAATTATAGATTGTCACTGTTGATCAGAGTTCTTAAAGTCTTTCAAAATTGTTTGGGTAGAGCCAAGATGTTATATTAAGGGCAGCCACCCAACTGAAGTCTCCCAACAATCCCCTCCAGACAACTTTAAAATAATGCCTCAAATTAAATTTTAGAGTAGCAGAGCCAATAAAAGGTTGGAATGAGACTTTTTCTGGCCTAAGAAAACTTCAGAGTTTAGCAGGAGAAGTGTGTGACACTGGGGTGGAGGTCTTTATGGAGCCCGTGCATGTGGAGGCAACAGCTTCAGGAGCTCTCAGGCCAGAGAAGCTAAGGGGGTTGGACAACTGCTCAGAAAGACTACAGGGGACCCTTTGCTGGCACCAGGCACAGTTTGTGCTGATTGGCCACTCTATTACCTATATGCAGTACTGGGTTGCAGTTTCAAGGCAGAGAGAAGCACTAGTGGTCAGTCAAAAGGGAGCAGGAGCCCTGGCCACATTTCCAAAGCAAAGAGCACTAGTGCTTGTGGCTGCAGGGGACCAGGGGCCCTTCCTGGCTAAAGGCTAGAGTGCAGACCAGGAGAGCAGTGACCACATCTCTCCCAGGATCACACCACCTTGAAAGCATTTAACATTTGCAGATCCCCAGAACTAGCTCTGAAAATGGCAACACAAAAAGCCTAAAACTTGAAACAGTGCCTCCCCACCCCCAGGTGAGCAGAGCCCAACTTTAACATAAAGTTCAGAGTCAAGAGATAGGCTGGAAGAATGAGCAAACAACAACAAAAAATCAGATCATAAAAACTACTATAACGGCAGGAACTGAGAAGAAGGCAACAATGTGAAAACAACTACCAAAGAAAAGCCTCAGAGAAAAATGCAAATCAGACCCAAACCCAACAAGAATTACTGAAAGATTTAAAGAAAGAGATATGGGTGGTAGAGGAAAAATTGGGAAAAGAAATGAGAGTGAAAAAAGGGGAAAAAGAAAATTATGAAAAGAATTAAGAGGCACAAAAAAATGCTGAAGAAAATAACACCTTAAAAATTGAATTGGTTGGTGTCCTTCATTCTCAAAGAGGACTAAAATGACATTACTATGCTGGGGTCAAGGTACAGTGTGTCTAACTTGCTGATCTTGTATGTTCTTGAAAGGCTTTACTACAGGTCAGGCTACAAATAATACATGTGAGCATTTGGAGTGGAGATGGCTCTAAATTTGCACATCTCACATTTCTTTTGAGCTACTGCATTTCTGCTTCGCTTACAAAGTACAACACCTTCTTTGATTTGGGCATGCCATGCTGGAAAATCCTGTGCCAGTGTCTCCTATGGCATGCAATCGATTCCAAAATTCCAAAATTCTTCTGAGAGACCTTGAGAATGTCCTTGTATCACTTCTTCTGACCTTCATGTGAGTCCATGCCTTGTGTGAATTCTCCATAAAATAGTCTTTTGGGAAAACATATATTTGGTATTTGAACAAGGTGGCCAGTCCATCAGAATTGTGCTCTCTGCAGTAAAGTTTGAATGCTTAGTAGTTTAGCTTGCGAAAGGACTTCAATTTTGGGCACATAACTTATCTCGCCATGTGATCTTCAGAATCTTCCTAAGACAACTCAAATGGGAGCAATTCAGTTTTCTACCATGGTGCTGATAGACTCTCCAGGTTTTCACAGGCATACAACAAGTTCAGCACAATGGCTCTGTAGACCTTCAGTTTGGTAGGCAGTCTAATACTCTTCTCTCCCATACTTTCCTTAGGAGCTCCCAAACACCGAGCTAGCTCTGGCAATGTGTGCACCAACCTCATCGTCTGTATGAACATCCCTGGAAAGTATACTGCCAAGGTAAGTGAACTTATACGTAGTATTCAAAATTTCTCTATTTGCTGTAACCAATGGTTTCACACATGGATGGTGTGGTTAGGCTGGTGGAGAACGTCTTTTTTTTTTTTTTTTGATGTTTGTTGTTAGGCCAAAAATAGTACAAGCAATGAAGAATGGATCCATACTCTGTTGCATCTTGGTCTCAGAGGCTGAATTGAGTGCACACATATAAATAAAAAGTCATATACCGACTCTTCCTTCACTTCAGTTTTGGTTTGTTGCCTTTTCAAGTTAAATAATTTATGTCAGTGCAATAGCTGACCTTGATGCCATTTTCATCCTCATTGAAGGAATCTGACAACATCACAGAAAACATCCTGCTAAAAAAGTCTGGGAGCAAACACGCAATCTTGCTTCACTCCACGGGTGACCAGGAAAGTGTGAGAGCATTGTCCATTAAGCAGAACCCAGGCAATCATGCCATCATGAAATTTACATATAATACTGATAAACTTCTCCCGGCAACCGAATTTTGCCATAATATTCCACAAGTCCTCACAATTGACAGTATCAAAGGCCTTGGTCAGATCAATGAATGTTGTATACAGACCTCTGTTTTGCTCCTGGCATTTCTCCTGGAGTTGTCAGGTAGCAAATACCAAATTGACTGATCCTCGGCCCTTTCTGAAGGCCCTCAGGTAAACGACCATACTTCAAGTGAAGGAGGATTCTGGCAGGAATGCTGCCAGCAGTGACTAAGAGAGAGACCCTCCTGTGATTGTCATAGGACAATCTATTTGCTTTACTTTTATGGAGATGGACAATGGAGGTATCCTTGAACTCCTGGGGGATAACCTCCTCTTGCCATATAACCCAGAAAAATTCCATTACCTTTTGTATGAGCAGTGGACCCCTTGTCTTGTAAATCTCAGCTGGAATAGAATCAGTACCAGGCATTTCACCACACGGGAGGAACCTAAGGGCATTCAAAATTTCTTCAGTTGAAAGTCTGATTAGAGAGATTGACTTCAACCTGAGGTATTTGGTCAATGGCTTCAGCATTGAGGACAGTCTGTTGAGGACACTATGGAAGTGTTCAGCCCATCTCTCCAGGAACATGTCCTTATCACTAATCAATGTGGCTCCTTTACCACTGGGTAGTTGAGATGCATCATAAGTCTTTGACTTGTAAATCGCCATCAGGGCATCATAAAAGTGCTTTGGATTGTTACTAAATTCAGTTACATAAAACTGAATTTTATCTGCCTTCTAATTGAGTCTAGAATTCTGCATCTCTCAATGCTTCATGTGCACTTTACTTTTGATGGAGTTAAATGGAGAGAGATAAACCATCCTGCTGGTAAACCCTGTAGAGTTCTCATTTTTTGTTTAACAGCTCTTGAATTTCTTCATCATTTTTGTCAAATCAAGCTTGATATTTGTGAGTGTTCTAGCCCAGATGAGTAAACACAGTGCTGCATACCAAATTCCTGAAAGCTACCCACTCCTTTTCTGTTCCACTGTTGTCAACTGTATGTTGGCTTAGTTTTATCTCCAAGTTATTGATGAACACTCGGAGAAATGGTCTGATCTGCTAATATTAGTCTTTTTATAGTCATCTTGCTTTGGGGCTGCCACTTTTCTTGAATGTAAATGTTTAGCTTAGAGAAGATAAGTCTATGATCAGTCCAACACTCTGTGCCATACATCATACTCATCACTCTCACCTGTCTATCTCTTTTCCTTACAATGACATAGTCTATTAAATTCCAATGTTCGTGGTGAGGGTGAATCCACAAACTTTTATTGCATTTAGGTAAATGGAAGACAATGTTGGTGATGAAAAGGTCATGAGACTCACAAGTCTTTAGTAGTAAGTGACTATTACTGTTGCTATTTCCAACTCCATTCCTCCCAAGGACTCCCTGCCATGTATGATAGTCTCTGCCTGCTCTGGTGCCTACTCATCCAAAGTTATAAGCTTGTCCTCTTTTGGCACATTGAGTATGATGGTCTCCAGGTCTTCTTAAAACTTTTCTTTGAACTCATCAGGGTTTGTCATGGTGGGAGCATATACACTGATGATGGTAGTGTGGTGCTTTCCTGCAAGTGGCAATCACATTGGCATGAGTCTATTATTCACTATTTTTGAGAAACATACAAGCTTCTTGACCAGATTAGTTTTGATTGTAAAACCGGCCCCAGCTTCATGGAGCTCCCCATCCCTGCGTCCACTCCAGAAAATCATGTATCCAGCTCCAACTTTGGGTAGCTGGCCTTCATTTGCCAACCTTGTTTCACTTAGGGCTGCTATTTGGTTGGGGTACCTACTGAGTTCTCTCACATAAGAACTGTTCATCTTTCAGGTCTACTGGATTTCATGTTGTCCACAAATGTGCACACATTCCATGCACTGATGGTGAGTGGAATCATCTTTGCAGAAGTTTTTGTACATTTTTTTTGTTATTCAACCACAGGTGGTATCTCCACCTGCTGTAGCAAGTGGGTTAGGGTTGGGTGAAGCAGACAATTTTTAAGGCACTTTTTCTAACCCCTTCCTCATGTTAATTGTTGAGCAGTACAGTCCTTTAAAAAGGCTGCTCAGACACCCAAGAGGCTGCTGAATCTCATTGCTTCAGTCCAGCAAGAAGACAACCCTATGGTCTGGGCTGTCTGTATTCAAGGTTGTGACTACAGATCCCAGTGTATCTGCACCTGCTGCTTCGTCACTCTCCTGCTGCCACGGAACTTTGAGGTAGGTAAAAATGGCATGGGTGATGTCTTTTGATTCATGCATAGATTGGATTTAAGTGAGGCAGAGTTGTGTAAACTTGTCAGCCTCTCTAAGAGTCATTGGATTCCAGAGGCAAGACAAAAGTCAAGATGACTGGAAATGGTCTGGGATACAGACATACCTTGGCATCTTCAATGTCTAATCAAGCTCTAAGTTTCGAAAGCACCTGCTTTAGCCACCTTCCTGCAAGTTGGAACAAATTGTTCTCATCCGCCGCTCCAATCCGGGAAGTTTTCATTTGCTTGGGGTAGACACCCCCTTAACTCACTGATGGGTTTGAAGACCCTCAGTTACCTTTAACTTGGTTTAGCGTGTCTGCTCACATGGATTACTAGGTTGTGGCTGCTGTGCTACAGCTTCCTGGAGCCATAGGTGAGAGTTGAATGAATCAGGTGGACACCAAAGTTGGAAAGCAGCCCTGAAAAGGATTCTGCAGCCCTCACAACAGAGATATTAATTTTTAAAAAAGTTTATTTATTTTTAGTTTTCAACATTCACTTCCATAAGTTTTAAATTTTCTCACTTTCCCTCCCTTTCCCCCTCCCCAAGACAGCATGCAATCTGACATAGGCTCACATATACATTCCTATTAAACATATTTTCACATTAGTCATGCAATATAGAAGAATTAGAACACATGAAAGCAACCATGAGAAAGAAAAAAAACCAAAACAACAACAGCAAAAAAAAGAATAATCTGATTTGCTCTGCATTCAGACTCCATAGTTTTTTCTCTGGATGTGGATGGCATTTTCTATCATGAGTCCTTTGGAAGAGTTCCTTGCATTGCTGAGAAGGGCTAAGTCTATCAAAGTTAGTCATCGCACACTGTGGCTGTTACTGACTACAATGTTCTCCTGGTTCTGCTCACTTCATTCAGCATGAGTTCATATAAGTCTTTCTAGGTTTTTCTGAAGTCCACCTGTTCATCATTTCTTATAGGACAATAGTATTTCATTACATTCATATACCACAACTTGTTCAGCCATTCCCCAATTGTTGGGCATCCTCTCAATTTCTAGTTCTTGGCCACCACAAAAAAAGCTGCTATAAATATTTTTGTATATGTGGGTTCTTTTCCCATTTTTATGCTCTCTTTGGGATACAGTTCTGTAATGCCAATGTGATACCCATAGCAACTGTAATGAGTATGCATAGGCAGTTCCAGGGTTGATTAACAAAATATAAAAAAAAACTCTCTTCCTCCAAGACAAAACCAAAATATTTTTTCAGATACTGGAAAGCAAAACTTAACATGGGAACAAAAATGTTTGTAAACATTACCAATCCAGGGAGCACCCACATCTTAAGCATTCTTTAAGTTCTCCTAGGCAAGTTCTTCTCTCCCAGTTTCTCTCTATCTGTTTCTCTCTCCACCCACACTTCTCTCTCCAAGCAATATAATTGACTTAGTGCTGAGAAGCTTGGAAATCAGTGGGAATAGCCCAGAGCCTAATTGGCTCTTCCTCAGGGCTCCATGTGAGGCTTATCGATGGGCAGGGAAGATCTTATAGCCCATTAACCTTACAAGTCCATTATATAGGCAGAGTGGAAGGTTAATGGGGAATAAGATCTTCCCCACCCACTAATAGGCCTCAGGTGGAGCCCATTAAGGGAAGCTTGCTTCGGAGAAGTTTGCTTGTAGGAAGGCTTCCATACCTTTTGGTACTAAGCTAATTAGGCACTGAATCAGGAGGCTTGTGATGCCTTCTGGCTCTGAGCCTGTTAGCCAAAAGAGTATATATTCTGAGAGGTGAGCTTTTGCTTTGGGGGCTAACTGACAAAAAGGATCTTGTAATTCCCTAGTCAAGACTCTGAGTAGCCATATATTCAGAACTCCCCAGCTGCTCAGAGGTAAAAAGGTTCTCTTGATCCAGTGGTAAATGTAAAGTATATATCGTATTGCTCTGATTCAGGCAGTAGAGCCCTGTTGGTCTTTGTTTCTCTGCTCTGTGTTTTCTCTGTTGGTTCGTATTTTATATAATTAAAGAAGATTGTTGACCCCTGAAACATCTGTCTTTCCTAGTAAAGCAGATAAAAGGACCTGCACTAGCAGCCATCCTGGGTATGCCAGTGTGGTTGTTGTTACAAGACCTAGAAGTGGTATTGCTGGGTCAAAGGGTATGCACATTTTTATAGCCCTTTGGGCATAGTTCCAAATTGCGGAGCTACTACTTTTTCCTGAACACCCTACACCCGGGTCAAATGGTAAAGAGGCACAAAAATCCACTGAAGAGAATTCCTTCAAAAGTAGAATTGGCAGAATGGGAAAAGAGGTAAGAAAATCTCATTGAAGAAAATAATTACTTAAAAAGTAGAATTGGGCAAGTGGAAGCTAATGACTCCACGATACATCAAGAAACAATAAAACAAAGTCAAAAGAATGAAAAAAAAAGAAGAAAAATGTGAAATGTCTCACTGGCAAAACAACTAACCTGGAAAGTAGATTGAGGAGGGATAAATAAAGAATTCTTGGACTACCTGAAAGCAAAGATCAAAGAAAGAGCCTAGACATCATGTTTCAAGAAATTATCAAGGAGAATGGCCCTGATACCTTAGATCCAGAGGGTAAAATAGAAACCAAAAAAATCCACTGATCACCTCTTGGAAGAGATTTCAAATTGGAACACTAATGAACTGCTGGTGGGGTAGTGAACTGGTCTAACCATTCTGGAGAACAATTTAGAACTATACCAAAAGGGTATAAAACTGTACACATCCTTTGATCCAGCAACATCACTACTAGATCTGTATCTCAGAGAGATCAAAGGAAAAGGAAAAGGACCCATATGTACAAAAATATTTATATCAGCCCTTTTTGTGGTGGCAAAGAACTGGAAATTGAGGGGATGCTCATTAGTTGGCGAATAGCTGAAAAGTTGTAGCATATGATTGTGATGAAATATTATTGTGCTATAAGAATTGACGAGAGGGGTGATTTCAGATCTATATGAACTGACACAAAATGAAGTGCAAAGAATCAGGAGATTATTGTGCACAGTAAAAGCAATGTGGTAATGGTGATCAACTGTGAAAGACTTAGCTACTTTGATCAATATAATGATCTAAGATAATTCTAAAAGACTCATGATGAAAAAATGGTAGAAAAAATTCTCTCCAGAGAGAGAATTGATAAAGTCTGAGTACAAATTGAAATATAATTTTCTGAATTAATTTTCCTTGCTTTTGTATATATGGCTAATATGGAAATGTTTTGCATGATTTTGCATGTATAAATGATATCATATTGCTTGCCTTCTCAGTGGGTGTGGGAAGGGTTGGGAAAGAGGGAGAGAATTTGGAACTCAAAATTAAGAAAGAAAAAAAATGTTAAAAATAAATAGTAAAATGTAAAAAATACCCCAAATTTGTTTGTTTACAGTAGTGTTATTGTGGTATAAATTATACTTGTGGTCTCCGATTTATGATTCATTCTGCATCAGTTCATACAATAATAATCCATTACACTTTTATGCCATAATTTTTTCAGGCATTCTCCAAGATCCTATAATCTTTAAAATTCTTCCAGCTCTAATATGACATGCAACAGGACAAATTCCTGAATTAATAAGGTCCAAAAGTTAATGTGGTATTCTGCATCTTGAGTCCATCATTTCTTTGTCAAGAGGTGGGCGGCATGGTCCTCCTAAAGTGCCCCTCCAGTTGGTCACTGCATTGGTTGGTCAGAGTTCTTAAATCTTTCAAAGTTACCTTTACAGTGTTGATGTTATTACGTAAATTGTTTTCCTGGTTCTCCTCACTTCATTTTTCTTCAGTTCATATAAGTCTCCCCAGGATTGTCTAAAATTGTACCTTTTATTATTTCTTACGGTACGATAGGCAGTTGAGGGTGCCATGATACATAGAGCATTGGGTCTGGACTCAGGAGGACCCAAGATCAAATCCAACTTCAGATACTTGCTAGCTGTATGACCCTGGGCAAGTCACTTAACCTCTCCTGCCTCAGTTTCCTCATGAATAAAATGGGAATCAAAAGAGTACCTACCTCCTGGGGTTTCTCTGAGGATAAAATGAGATAATATTTGTAAAGTGCTTACTTAGCATAGTACAAGTACAGAGTAGAAGCTTATTGCTTACTTCCTACCCATAATGTTCTATTACATTCATCACAGTACCATAGTTTTTTCAGCCATTTCCCAAATAAAGGCCACTCCCCTCAGTTTCCAGTTCTTTGCCACTGCAACAAGGAGCTGCCATAATTACTTTTTTGTACGTATAGGCCCTTTTCCTCTTTCTTTGATTTTTGTTGAAAGTATAGGTCTCGTAGTTGTATTCCTGGGTCAGAATGTATGCACAGTTTAGTAACTTGTTGACTGTAGTTTCAAATTGTTTTCCAGAATGTCTGGACCAAATCACAGCTCCACTAATAAGGCATTAGTGTACCTCTTTTCCTTCAGCCTCTTCAACATTTGTCATTTTTCTTTTGTTTCTTTTTCAGTCTTGACAGTCTTTTAGGTGTGAGATGAATTGCTTTGATTTGAATTTCTTGAGTTATCAGTGATTTGGCACATTTTTTCATATGCCTATTGACAGCTTGGATCTCTTTCTTTGAAAACTGCATGTCCAAATCCTTTAACTTGTCAATTGAGAGATGTCTTTTATTCTTATAAATTTGAATCAATTCTTCATATATCTTAGAAATGAGACCTTTGTCAGAGAAACTTGCTGAAGATTTTCCCCTCCCTTTACTGTTTCCCTTCAATTCTTTAGATTCACTAGTTTTATTTTTGCAAATACTGTAAAATTTTATGTCATCAAAATTTTCCATATTATCTTCCCTGATTCTCTGTAACCTTTGTTATTTTTTTCCCCCTAAGCCAAGTATCCATTTGAGGCTTATCTTGGTATGAGAGCTGATGTCTAAAGTTAAATTTATGCTAAATTTCTTTCCACTTTTCTTGGAAGTTTTTTTTTTTGTTGTTGTTGTTGTTAAATAGTGAGTTTTTACCCTAGCTAGTATCTTTGGGTTTACTGAACACTAGGCTACTAAGTTAATTTGCATATATTTAATTAATCGGTTCCATTGATTGTCCTATTTTTTAACCGCTTCCAAATCATTTTGTTGATTACTGTTTTATAGTACAGCATGAGATCTGGTACTGCTGGTGCCCCTTATTCTCAGTTCCCTCCATTTTTTCCCCCTTCAGATTCTTGTCTTTTTTTTCTTCTAGATAAATTATATTGCTTTTTCCAGCTCTTTAAAGTAATCCTTTTGTAGTTTGATTGGCTCTTTACTCTAGACTCATATTACTTAACCTTTCAAAAGCTTTTTCTGCATTTATTGATAATATTGAACTAACCTTACATTTCTGGTAAAAATAAAATCTAATGATAATGCAAAATCTTTTTATGTTGATGTAGCCTCTTGCTAGTAATTTATTTAAATCTTTCCTTTAACATTCATTGTGCAAATTAGTCTTTTAAGCAGGGGTTCTCAACTGTTTTATGTCATGGATCCTTTTGGCAGTGTGGCATATTCTATTGATCCACAAAGAAAAAGAAGTGCATGAAGTAAAACAGAATTACAAAGGAAACCAATTTTATTGAAACATAATTATCAAAATTTATATATATTTTTTAAAAAACTAAGTTCACTGGTTAAGAGTCCTAGCTATTTTTTTTTAATTCTTCCTGGTTTAGGTATTAAAATCATATTTGTATCATAGAAGAATTAGGTTGGTCCTTATCTTTTCATATTTTTAAACTTTATATAATATTGGTATTATTATTATTATCTAAATGGTAGAATTCTCTGGCAAAGTCATCTGGTTCTAGAATTTTTTGGGGGGGTAGTTAATATATGGATCATTTGATTTCTTTTTCTGAGATTGAGTCAATTAAATATTCTATTTATTGATCAATTAATCTGAGTATTTGATACTTTTGTAAATATTTATCCAACTCATTTGACAATTTTATTGGTATATAGTTGGGCAAAATATTTTCTAGTAATTTTATTTCATTTGTTCTGAATTCTCCTTTTTCATTTTTGATGCTGACAATTTGGTTTTCTTCTCTTTAAAAAAATTAAATTAGCTAATAATTTATCTATTTTTTTTTAAAAAAAAAAACCAGCTCCTAGTTTTATTAAATGTTGTTAGGTTTGTTTGGTTTTTAGCTTTCATTTTTGTTATTCTCTTTTTTTGATTTTCAGAATTTCTATTTTGGTGCATAATTGCAAGTTTTTAATTTGTTGGTTTACTAGGTTGTTGTTTTTTGTATGCCCAATTTATTCATTCTTTCTCTTTTTTTGTTGATGAAAGTATTTAGAGATGTAAATTTTCCCCTAAGGACTGCTTTGACTGCATACCTAAAATCGTTATGCTATGTTATTATCTTTAGTAAAGTGATGTATTTTTCTATGATGCCAATTCTTTAGGATTAAGTTATTTAGTCACCAAATAATTCTTATCCTTTTTTCAATGGCTCTTAATAGAATATAATCTTTATTGCATTATGGTTAGGTAAGGATGTTTAATATTTCTGCTTTTTTGCATTTGTTTGTGAGGATTTTATGCCCTAATACATGGTCAGTTTTTGTAAATGTGCCATACAATTCTAAGAAATATGTACATTCTTCTCTATTTCCATTCAGTAATTTTTAGAAGTTTATCATAGATAACTTTTCTAAAATTCCTGTCCTTAATGATTTGTTTACTTTTCTCAGATATCTGTAAAGTCTGAAATGGGTACTTTGAGGTCCACAATTATTATAATTTCATTTTATTGTCTGTTACTTCCAGTAACTCATTTAGAGTTTCCTTTGTTTGGGCTATTAAATTAAGCACCATTTGGTGTATGTGTTAAATACTGATATTTATTCATTGTGTATGGTACCACTTCAGGAAATTGTGGTTTGGTTTTGCTGGTTTTTGTTGTTGTTGTTGCTATTTTTGCTGTTGCCTTGTCCAAGATCTGGATTGCTACCCCTGCTTTTTTGAGTTCAACTGGAATATAATAGAATTTTATTTTAGCCTATTTTTACAGCTCTATGTCTTTTGTTTCATGTGTAAACAGTGTACTGTTGGATTCTTAATGGATTTTTAATCCATTATGCTGTCTTCTTTGATTTTTGTATGAGTGAATCCATCCCATTCACAGTTGTGATCATTGATTATATATTTCCCTCTGTCCTATTATCTTATCCTCTTCTCCTCTCTTTCCCCTCCTTCCTCTCCATACACCTCTTTATGAAGAAAAAGAGTATGGAGAGAAGGGTAGATTTAGCACCAGTGGTCTGTGGTTAATGCAATCAGCTTCCACTCTCCTGCCCCTCTTTTCTTTTCCTTGACCAGACATAAATCACAGATTCTTACTCTTTCTTTACTTTTAATCTCCTCTTCAGTACCCACTCTCCAAGTTTGAAGCTTGTTTTGCTTATGCCTAATGTCTCCCTTAATCAACACTCCCTCTTATGCTTACTGTCCTCATCTCCTTTTATTTCCCTATTGAGTTGAATATATTTGTACAACTAAGCTGTTTTTGTAGAACACCCACCTTTGACTGGTTCAACATGAAAGTGAGGTTCAAGTGACTATTTCCCTCACCCTTCCTTCTTGTATGTGTTGTCTTCTACTTGCATACCACAGTTATGTGAGATAAAGTCCTTACACCTTTTCTTCCCCTTTCCTCTCTAGTATATTACTTTCCCCCTCTTATTTATTCTTCTAAAATCACCAAAGCATAACAAAACCCACCCTAGGGCTTCTGTTTTATTTAACTTCTTCTATGACATCATTTTGAGGGTACCTGCATCATCTCCTCCTTTTAGAATGTAAATACTCCATCCTTGTATAGTAATTTCTAATTGCTCACTCATATTTATATTTTACATTTCTCTTTACTCCTGTGTTTGCATTTCTAAATTTCTAATTAGTTTTAGCCTTTTTGTCAAGAAAGCTTGAAAGTGCTCTGTTTCATTAAAGATCTATTTTCCTCCCTATGAGATAAAACTTAGTTTCGCTGGATAAGTTATTCTTGATTGTAAGCCTATCTTTTGCCTTTTGGAAAATTTTATTCCATGATCTCTGTTCCTTTATTATAGTATCAGGCAAATCCTGAGTGAACCTGATTATGAATCTTAGGTATTTGAAATTTCTAATTGTTTGCACTATTTTTTCTTTGGCCTGGAAGCTCTAAATTTTGTCTAACATTCCTGGGAGTTTTCATTTTTCAGGAAGTGACCAGTAGATTCTTTCTTTTTTCACTTTTCTCTCTGATTCTAATATATTTGGGCAATTTTCATTCCTAATGTATGCTTTTTTTGTCATAGTTTTCAGATATTCCAATGATTGTTAAATTATCTCTCCTTGACCTGTTTTCCACAGATCAGTTATTTTTGAAATAAGACAGCTTACATTTCTCCCAATTTGTTTTGATCTTTGATGCCTGGCTATTCCACAAACAAGATACTCCATCTCTCACCTCCTGGCATCTGCCTGTCTCTCATACCTTGAATGCTTTCCCTCCTCAACTCCATCTGCTGACTTATCTGGCTTCCTTTCAGTCTGAACTAAAGTTCCATGTTTTACAGGAAGCCTTCTCCAAACTTCTTATGTCTAGTGGCTTCTCTATGTTAACTATTTCCTATTTACCATATATATGGATATATATATGTATGTATGTATGTATGTATAGCTTATTCGTGCATGTTTTTTTCACTTTTTGTCTCATCTAATAGATTGTGAGCTCCTTAAGGGCAGAGATTGTCTTTTGTCTTTGTATGCCCAGCGCCTGGCACATAGCAGGCACTTGATAAGTGTTTATTGGTTGATTATTTTAATATTTCTTATTGTCTCAAAGTAATTAATTTTTATTTGGTCTGTTCTATTTTTCAGGCACTCTGTTACTTTGATAAGGTATTGTATCTCTTTTATGAAATTGTTAATTTTCCTTCCAAATGTTTCCTCTAGAACTCCCCATTCTTTTCCAATTCTTTCTTCTAAAACTCTCATTTCCTTTAAAATATCTCTTTTTAACTTTCTTGCCTCCTTTGTCTTGTCTCATTTCTTCTAAGAATTCTAGTTAACCTTGTAGACAGTCACTGTTTTTCTTTAGGCTTTTCTAATAAATGTTTTGGAGTTATCCTTTTGAGTTTTTATCCTTGGCACCACTGTCTCCACAATAGCCCTTTATTTCTAGTGTCTTTTTGTTCGTTTCTGTATTTATTAATTTTTCAAGTTTTACTTCCCAAATTGGGACTTTGCGTTAGGGGCAAGATCTATGCACATCTAGAGGGAATGCTGGGGACTAGTGTGATCCTGCTACTTCCTTCTCCATGTCTTGAGCATTGTGTTGTTCAAGGATCTCAGAGATGGCTTCGGCCATCTAGTTGCAAGCTTTCAGGGGCCCCTAAGCCGTCTGATTCAGAGCATGATCTGATTACTCCTTTTCTGGTCTGAGGTAGCAGTTTCTGGATTCCGTTTTAGGTCTGTACATGATAACTGTAGTCCTGCCCATAGTTAGAGTGCCAGTTGACAATTGCTGGCTCCAGTTCCTGTTTACTAGTTCAAAGTCTCTGTAGGTTCAGAACCACAAAACTGTAGAATCACTCCTGGTCCAAAGTTCCTGCTTTTGTTATTCAACTGCAAGCCCCAACTCAGATCTTTGAGCTAAGACTGCATTCCTCCTCTGGGGTTGAGTTACAGGGCCCACCTTTTGTCACAATCCCTATTCTGTTTATTCTCCCCAAATCTGAGATCCTGTGCTAGTGTGAGAATGACAGTGCTTTGTGCCCATGCCTCATCCTTGTCCCTGCTCCAATTATTCACCTGTGTGCTGAATCTGCAATCTTGGCCAGGAAAAAAAACATTCTGTTGGATTCCTGATCACTCCTTAGTCTGGTGTTCTTCCTCATTCTTTGTTAGAAGAATTTTGGGAGAGAACTGGGTTGTACTGCTTCTTTCTATTCCACTACCTTTGCTGATCTCCATTGTAACTGATTCTTGCAATAAGCTTATGATAGGTCAGACAAATATTACCATCCTTACTTATGAAAGACAAATATCTATTCTCTGTGTTGATCATCATGTTTATCCATGCTCTGGGATAGCATAGGTGCAGGAGGTCCAGCCTTAGTATCCAAAAGTTTGGATGGAATAAAAACAAACCAAAAAACCAGACCATGTATTTCACAATGATCGTCTATAGTTCTCAAGTCTTTGGGCCTCCCATTCTTCTAAGTTCTTCCTGTTATCCTTTACTAACTCCTCCACCACTAACCTCTGAACTCACTGATTTAGAATCCAGGTTCACAGCTTGTGGTTAAAAGATTCTTGGATCTGTCCTGGATCTGGTTTGCAACCCTCCACGCTGTTTGCCCTCCTCAGTCATCACTTTCCTCCTCATTCAATAATTAGGTCTGCCTTTGACCAAGATTGTGAATTTAAACTCCTGTCCTTCCTAATAATTTTCAGTGGCAGGAAGGTCGGGACTCCAAGAAGTCAAAATAAAGTAAGGAAGATTTGAAATGTTTAATTTATTGCAGTGGGGAAAACACATGAAGAAATCCTTGGTTAATAGACAAAACACAGAAAGATCAACAAATCATTTCTTGACGTAATAGTTGGCATTACTCTAGCAGGGATTATGGGTTCTGAACCCCCAGGTTGGCACTCCATTGAATTTCTCATTTTCTGCTAAGGGACTATAGAAGGACTGATAGACTGGTTGGTGAGAGTATAATGAAACAACAAACAGATTATTCCAGAAGTATTTTGGGGACATCACTACTGTCCTCTATAAAGGGGGCACTGAGCATAAGCAAAGCCTCTCCTCTCAGAAGAAGAGCCCACAGCATCTTCCCTCTCAGCCAAGGCCCTCTACTGAAAGGGGAGTAGGTGGTCATGGTGAGGATGTGGTGAATTTGGTGCTAGAACTCTGCACAGCCTTTCTTTGCTGGATTTGGTTAGCTAGGGGAGGAATTCTTGTGCTGAACATCTTGAATCTTTACTCTAGGCAAAGTGGCTAGGTGTGAGCAGATAAGGGGTATTTGAGGGCTGGTTGGGACAGGCTTGGGTGATACTTAAGGTAGAGGAGTTGGATTAGTTGGGTGGGCATTTGGGAGAAAGATGGAGAAAGCCTGGGACATTTCAGGCTCTCTCCTTTTCTTCAGCTTAGAGTAGGGCCAGGCCATTCACATCCAAATACCAAATTAATGCTTTGAACCTTCGTACCCCCAGTGCCTAGCACAGTGTCTGGCACATGGTCAGTGCTTAATATATGTTTGAATAAATGGGTAAACATTGATTTGAAATGTTGAACAAATGAGTCAACTTGAACTACTAGCTCCAGAGGTTCTCTTGGCCTTCAACATCTGCAAAGCCCTCCTAGGCTAGGCATTGGTCCTTGTGTTACTACCTTAAGGGTTGTGGTGGGAGGAATGAGAGCTTTATTCACATTTACCTCCAACAAATGCCTCACCAGCTACTTGGGTTAGAGGATGAGGCAGAGAAAGGCCAAGAGAAAATGCAACAGGAGAGCTTAGCAGCCAATTCAGGAAAGTGATAATTCAAGGATATATGTCTGTAAGGAAGAGTTAGGAAAGGGTTTTCAGCAGTGAAACATATTTCCATGGTTGCAGTGTCCCTCTCTCCAACTCGGATGGCTCAGGTCATATCCCAAGAGATTGGCTGTTTTTGTCAATCTGGCAGTTCAGGGTCAATGCAAAGGACATCCCCAACACCTGAGAAGATAGGTCAAAGCTGAGGGCTGCCTGGGAGGAGCCATCTTTCTTGCACACAGATCATGATGAACCCAAGGAAGTCTATGAAACCAACCCCATTCTATCATTTCTACATCCTAAATGAGTCTTTTCTCTCAGCTAGGTGTGAGAGGCTTATGGAAGAAGAGAAGAGGGGTTCCATAGGATAGGACATTTTCCATGCCCAGAGTGTCATATGGAATCTGAGGTCATATAGATGACCCTCAAAGCAAACCCTGAATTCGATATCTCATCTGGCGAGTCTTCCTGAGCCACCCCTCTAATTTCAAGGCAAAAAACCTGGTTTCCCTTGAGAACTTCATGAAATGATCTCAGCCCCAACAATTAAGTGTAGTGTAATGGGGTTGAAAAGGGAAAGATTGGTGCCTCATGAAAAGAATGAGCCACTAAAGCACAAATTCACCCTCAAGTGTTTCCCGCAGTGAGAAAAACAGACTGAGGAAGTTGGTTACAATTCTTTTTGCTTTTTTCTCTCTCGAGTGTAAGAATCCCTTCTCTTACAGAGGCAAATCAAGATCCTGTAACCATAGACTTAGACCTGGAAAGGGCCTTAGAAATCACTGGGTCCAAGCTTCTCATTTTACAAAGAAACCGAGATTAAAAACTGAGATCAAGTGACTTGCCAAGCGTAACACAACTAATAAGTATCTAGGAGACAGGGAGATTTGACCAGGTCTTCTCAACTCCAAGTCCATTGCCCTATCCACTACACCAGGATGCCTCTCAGGACTGTGAAGAAGGCCCTTGGATTTGAACCAGGGAATTCTTCAATGTCAACAACCTGTATTTTCAGAACAGAGGTGGAACCAAGGCCATAGGGTCAGCATAGGGGCTTTTGACTGGACCATTTATTTGGCTCAGAACACCTTATGACCATGAACGCTGGTTTTCCAGCTGGCCCCTGTTCTGGAAACATTTCATTTGCCCGAGACCAAGTCAATAACCAGGTTTCTTGCTATCTGGCTGGTGGAAGGGAGGATCTGGGACTTCATCTGATTTTCTCTGCTACCTAAATGGGTAAATTGGAGCAGCATAAGAGATAGATGTGAGAATGATGCAGTTATGTTTCATTTAGACTTGTCTTGGTAATAGTTAGACTTCTTACCTGGATGACACACACACTGATGATAAGGATTCCAATATACAAGAAATTTGACTGAAACCATGCTTTTGCTTTCATGTAACATCCCTAGGAAAAGTAGAAGACAAAAATAATGATGGGGATGGGGCTTATGATTTCAGTGACATAGGGATCTCCCTTTGAGGAAATTCCTTCTACTAATGCAGGTCAGAACTTTGTCTTCAACTTAAAAGTCCTACAGAATTGCCTAGAGCCTTAGGGAATTGAGTGATTCAGCTAGGGTCACACAGCCAGTGTGTGTCAGTGGCAAACTTGAACCTAGATCTCTTGGGCTGTAAAACCAGCTTCCTATACACTATGCTTCTTTTCAAAAATATTGATATCCTTATTGTGTCTAGTTGTTTCAGCTGTCTGGAAGAGCCTTCATATTTTCCCTTACCTAGTTGTATGAGAGACAAGTATTTTTCTCCCCCATCACTTCTTAGACTACTGCAACAAGCTTCTCTTTGGACTCCTAGTCTTTCCCTTCTCCAGGCTATCCTCCATACAACTGTCCCAGTCATCTTCCTAAAACACAAGATAGGAGCACAGCATCCTCTGGCTCAAGAAGTTGCAAAGGCTCCCTTTTGTTCTGGGATAAAAGAAAAACTTCTCAGCTTTGTGATTTAAAGCCCTGACCTTTCCAGGCTTACTCCAGCTTGCCTCTCAAGGCTCCTTCACCTCACAGCCTTTCATGCACCCTATATTCCAGCCAAACTGGCCTCTTTGGTTTTTCTCATCTACCACCACTGTGCCTTTGTGTAAGCTGTGCCCCACTCTTGGGATATCTTCCCTTCTCACCACCACCTCTTAGAATTCCTGCTTTCCTTCAAGATTCAACATACGTCCCACCTCCTTTGGAGATTCTTTCCTGATTTTCCTGAGTTGTTAGGGCTTTTTTATTTTACAAATCATCAGGTATGTTCTTGTCTGTTTTGTCTTTGTATTTCCAATTCCTCACACATAGTAGGTTGCTGTTTCTTAGCTTGGACTGGATTGGATAGAGAAGCTGAAGGATGGCGTGGAAAGTATCTCGGCCTGTAGTCCCAAAGGCCTGAGAAGACTGGGGACCCTCATACTGCCTTGGGAGTGTTAGGACAGTGAGAGGAAGGAAATTATCCTGAGGAGATGTCCCATTCTGATCTGCGCAGGGAGTAGGTGGGAATTATGCTCCTGGAGGTCCAAGACAACTCTAGTGGAAACACAGTTTGCCACCCACCTCATAATTGCATGTTGGAATCTTCAGGAAGGCACGAGTCAAACTAGGATTTCTTCTTCACTGAAAGGTGGTTGTGGAAGGGGTCTCAGGGTTGCCCTACTTTGGTCTATCCCTTGACTCCTATTTCTCAACAAGAGAGGTCCTCCTATCGCCTCAAAAGTGTCGAGACAAAGCCCCATTCCTCTTCAGACTAATCTTTTCTTTCCAATTTTGTTATTTTCATCATGTCAATATATCAGGAATCTGTGATTTTGTGGATGAGACTGATCTAAATTCACCTCGAACCTCTAGTTTTAGAGAACTGCCTATAGCTCAGAGAAATTAAATTACTTGCCCATGGTCACAATGCTAATAAATATCAGAGGTGGGATATGAACTCAGGGCTTCCTAATTCCAAATCCAGCATGCCACCCCTACACCGAGCAGTCTGTTAATCATCATCCCTAATAACAATGACAGCTCATATTTATAAAGCATCTTAAGGTCTATGAAGCACTTTCCTTTTACCACCATCTTGTATGGTAGATAATCAGTCCCAAACACTTATTAAGCACCTAATGTGTACCTGGAACTTTGCTAGATGTTGGGATGGACAGTGCAAGTAAACCAACTTTATAAGTGAAGAAACCAAAGCTTAAGGAGACTGAAAGATTTGCTTTTAGTGCTTTTGTTTAGAGTAGCAGTAAAGAGCCCTAGCTGTGTACCTCAGGCCTTTCCATCACTCTAACACCAAAATTGAATGGGTCTGTTACTAATCTTCTGCTTCATTTAGCTAACTGGCAATACTGTGGATCTGTCCATCTTCTGGGATGCCCGTTTACTTATAGTCTGCTGTCTCTAGCTTGGAGCACTGTGACCTCACAATACTTGATAGTTTCCAAAGCAATCATTCTTTTCTCAAAAGAAACAAACAGGAGAGTCGTCACCTGAGTTACCGGAGTCTTTGGATCAGAAGGGCAAGATTCTGGGGGGTGGCCATTCCAGTCGCTTGTGCCATTTACACCACAGCACTCTAGCTGAAATACAAACCCAAAGAAGGTCATTTGTAAGGAGTCAGTGGTTTAAGGAATATGGAATGATTAAACCCCATTCCTTGGAGAAAAAGATAAAGCTTTGGAGTTTGCCTCCAGAGAAGCTGACCACTGGCTACCTAGGCTAGTGAAGGGTTTCTGGCAGATATTGGTCATGGTCTGGCTCATGGGCTGGGCCATGGGTTTGACTCATAGGGGATATGGTAGACTTAGTCTGCCTTAGACATTGCCCCTGCTTTTGACTTTAGCTCAGTTCTGCCACTATCCTTGGCAGCTGCCTGCTGTCCTGATCAGCATCAGACAGGGCCAGAGAGTAGGCACTGATCATCCCACATGGGATATACCCAGGTGTGGCCAGGCAGAATCTTAATGTTGAATTCCTATATTCCATTTTCAGGCAAACACAGCCCAAATAAAGAACTACTACTACTAATAATAACAATAAGCTGATGTTCCCATAGCACTTTAAAGTTCACAAAATACTTTATATGGCTGTTATCTCATATAATCATTATGACAATCCTGTGAGGTGGGCACTACAGGTATTATCTCCACTTTACAGATAAAAATTTGAAGCTTAAAGAGGTTAAATCTCAGAATGACCTACTTGCCCATAATCACACTGCTAATTGTTGTCAAGGGTAGAATTCAGCCCCATATCTTTATGACTCCAAGTCCATTATTCTCTGTACCATACCATGTAACCATGAGCAAAGAAAAGTATTTTGATCTCCTACCTCCAGGGGACAAGCTTCATGGCATTTTGAGAGTTGGGGTGGGCAGAAAGGGGAGAGAACCGAATACCAATGAGGGTCTTTTCCCAAGTCTCCAATGTGTAAACTCACAGAGTGCTTCAGCCCATAGTTTCCTGCCCGGAGATGACGTTGATTTGACTTACATACGTCTGGATTCCATCCCATGCCATCTTGGTGTTGTTATCAGACTTGTAGCGTTGGATGCTCTGGCTCAGGTCACTAGCCACATAATAATCTATCTAAGCAATCCAGAAAGGAAGATATCAGGAAGCTTAAGTGAGATCATTGAAGGAGTTTTTTAGGGGACAAAGTTGGAGCCTAGTACAGGCAAATGGTTTCTTTCTGTTTTACTTCTACTTCCCCTGTAAACTTTCTTCCCAGAGCTAGAGAGAATGCCAAAGATAAGAGAGGAGTAGAGTGCATGTCTTGAGTATATTTGATTTACTGGCAGGTGAAGAGGCTTTAGTTTAAAAACATTTTTTAAAAGTGACCAAAATATTAAAGCAATTTAGGAATTGAGATACTGGTCTTTGGGTCATATCATTTTATTTCCAGGGAAACAAAAAACTATTCAGTCCTGTCACACAGTTTTGTAACTGCATTAGTATTGACAATTGAGATTGTTTTCAACAGATTCTGGATGATATTTGCTCCTGCATTCTCAGAAGGATGACTGATATCAATGCTTATGGAAATCCATGACCCACATGTAAATCTGACCCACAAACCTCTGCATGACTATTTTTTCCACACACACAAAAATCAAAATTTTTCCTTCTTAAAAATGATACAGGGGATAACATTCCCCATCACATACCTTCTGTTCATACACAAAAAGCAGGATGGCCATGGTCACCTCAATCAAAAGGATGAACAGGAGCAGGACAAAGAACTATCAGGAAAGAGAGAAAAATGTCACCTACTGGGACAACAAAGGGACCAGCACTAATGGGACACATTGTTCTTAGCGGTGGATTGGTCAAGAGAATGCCAGGCATCCCTTCCCACTCTGAGATTCCACAATTTTAAGATCCAATCATTCCAAGAACTATCATCTTTCCCTATGTCCATTTATTTAACCTTTTATTTGATTCACTCTGTCCTTCCCAGTCACTTAGTATTTATGTGCACATTTTTGTTCATCTTGAGTTCTTTTATTTAGATATTTCTTCATGCTTGTCCCATATGCCATCTTGAAGGCTGGGAGTTTACGGTATTCACACAGGGAGTATTTAATTAACAAATGAATCATGCTGACTGGGTGGATGTGGCTGATTTGTATTTCTTTACATTTGGGGAGGTATTACGTCTCTCATACAAGTTGACGTGTGTGTGCAATAAAGACAGAGAGGAGGGGAGAGAGAGAGAGAGAGAGACAGAGAGAGAGACAGAGAGACAGAGAGAGACAGAGAGAGAGAGACAGAGAGAGACAGAGAGAGAGATTGAGAGAGAGAGAGAAAGAGAATGAGAACACACTCTTTATTGGACTGGGAGCTCTGGAGAACAGGAATTTCTACTTTCTCTGCCATGGCTCTAGTCAAAGACTTAGAAGGGGGTGGAATGACTGGTTGAATAACAAATCTCAGAGGAAGCACAAGATGATTAGGCAGTCTTAATCAGTTGGTTTACACCATAGTTTGAGTGGCCGCCTGTGCACAGTGTCCTATGAAGGGAAATAGAGAAAGAACCACAGTCTGTTCTCAGGGAGCTTCTAGCCGTATCTAGAGGGTCGAATAGCTGATCACTATCAGGAATTCTTCTATTAAACATTACTGGTTACTGTTGGAACCATATTAAAAAAAAAACCTTTATTAAGGACCTACTTACTATGTGCCAGGCCTTAGGGGCACAACAACAAAAATGGAATAATTTTATGGGACTGATTACCTATCGTGAAGGGTAGATAATAAGACATATAGGACAGAAAATTCTCCCCTACCAAAAGATCAGAACCACAAGTACTGACCTTGACCCAACTTCCTGAATAGGGCAAGGAAAGTCTCTGTGTAATTTTTTGTTGTTTAGCTGTTTCAGTAATGTCCTCCTCTTTGTGACCCCATTTGGGGTTTTCTTGGCCCAGATACTGGAGTAGTTTGCCATTTTCTTCTCCAGCTCCTTTTACATATGAGAAACTTAGGCAAACAGGGTTAAGTGACTTGCCCAGGGTCACACAGTAAGTGTCTGAGGCTGGATTTGAACTCAGGGAGATGAGTTTTCCTGACTGCAGGCCAGGAACTCTATCCACTGTGCCACCTTGCTGCCCATATAAAGCTAGGTTAAAAAGACAAAGTTTATTGAACCCTTAAAAGCATCCAGATTATTCCACATGGCATCAATCCCACATGGCTGACACTCACCGACATGAGAAGACACTTGTTTTCTTTAATCGAGCCCATGCACCCCAGGAAGGCAACCACCACGATAATAGTTCCCACGATGATGACGACATTGCCCACGGTGAGGGAAGGAAGGCTGTAGAACAGGGCTCCAAAACTATTTTTGATCAGGAAGTAGATCCCAAAGCCCAAAATGGTACAGCCACAGACCTGAAACAAACAAGACCAGGGATACCCTTGAAGACAAGGGGATGGTCACCAGTGTTCTTCTTAGGCTGTTTCTTGACTGGAGATCAGATCTACTCTTGTGCCCCTAGGTGTTCTTACCACCAAGAATCTGGTTAGTGACTCTAAGGTCTCAGACTCTCACATGCTAGAAGGTATGGAGCATCAAAGAGAAAGTAGGGTTGAGAGAAACTGTCATTTCTTAGGGGAAAGTTCTCACTCAACATCTATCCAAAACATCCTAGTGAGCAGGGCAGGCTTGATCCCCATAAAAACACACTCATTCCCGGATACTGGCTATCCTAGAGCCCCAAGTTCGCCCTCCCTGAAGTATCTCCTATGATGAACCTTTCTTTAGATACCTTGATTAGGGTTAGGCAAGGGTAGAAAACTTCCCATCTAGCTCTTCTTGCTGTGCAGAGACTTTGAAAACCCAAGTAGCCAACGCAGACTATGTTCAAGGCTCTTTGGCTTTGATCACTGAGTTTGACACAGTGAAACCTTCCAGGACTGGATGACCTACTTTTTCCAAAATTTAGTCATTCATTCAAGGAATCCAGAATGGTTCCTACAAAGAATTTCACTCCTGAGTCTCCCAAGCCATGTCCCATAGCAGAAGCAGAGTAGCAGAAGCGAAGAAAAATGGGATTAATTCTCCAAGTCTTTTGAGATCATGGGGTGACCCAGTTATTAACATCTTTAATGATTTTAGGGGCTACATTGTGGCATGGAGGGGAGATAAGAGAGAAAACTCTCTCTCTCTCTCTCCATGGATTTCTAGTATGCTAGGTGGGATAGAGCTATTTTTTTTTTCAGGATTCTGAGAGAGGAGCAAAGCAAAGAGGCACTGCACAAAAGGAAGCCAAACCAACTAATAATGCTTACCCAGAACAGTAGGTTGAAGAAGAATACAACATATTTCAGCACTTTCAAGCTACTCATGCCCATGCTGGGGCAGTCTTGCCCTAGAGAAAGGAAGTTGGAAGGAAGAATCAATAAATCAATCAACAAACATTTATTAAAGGCTTACTATGTGCCAGGTACTGTGCTGATGAACATATAGCCCAAGCAAAGGAAAGGGAGGCCTTACCCTCAAGAAGCTTACATTCTAAGGGGGGCGGGGGGAGACAACATAAAAAGGGGAAGGGAGTTCAGGGCATGATGGTGAAGTACACAGAATGAAGGATGGCTGCTCTGGGCCCTTCCTCAAGATGGCGATTCTAGGAGGAATTCACCAATGGGAGACATAGCCTTCAAGGATGGAGAAACAAAGAAGCTGAGGCATGGTGGCCAAGTTCAGAGAACAAAGGAACTTCAGCTGTATAGAATGGCTTTAGGTACTTTGAGATATTCAATTTCCCAATACTTAGGAATCTGTTCTAGAGACATAGGTCATAAGTCTTCCCTGTACCTGCTAAGTTCCCCTAACTTCCAAGATCTCCTAGCCTTTGACATATCACAATGCATTGACAATCAGAGAATAATGGGGTTGCAAGAAAATCTCAGAGGTTATCTAGTTTAGCTCTTACCCAAAAGCATCAGTTCCCTATGTAATATACTTAACTTTAGTGACAAGGGACTCGCTACCTTCCAAGTCATCCCATTCTATCTTTGGACAGCTCTAATTATCATAAGAAACTCTTTTTATACTCAATCTGATTTTAAAAAAAAGACTGGGTCTTCCCATCTCACCGAGGTTAGAAGTACAGGGGCAACTCAAGGTCTCCATCCTGCTGCTAATCAACATAGAAGCTTTGACCTACTCCATTTATAACTAGACCAGTTTGACCTTCCTCAGATAGTCTGGTGGAACCACATCACTAGGGGCTCACCATGTTGTTGCTGAGCCCACTGCAGCTCAGCCTCTCTGGCAGTTGGGT
This sequence comes from Phalanger gymnotis, assembly GCA_028646595.1. Classification (NCBI taxonomy): domain Eukaryota; kingdom Metazoa; phylum Chordata; class Mammalia; order Diprotodontia; family Phalangeridae; genus Phalanger; species Phalanger gymnotis. The sequence continues at coordinate 53,765,911 of CM053627.1, forward strand.
TTATGGGTGACTCTCACCACGCTTAGCCAGACTGACTTCATAACTTCTTCCTGTGTTCTGCTACCTTAGCGAAAGCAGAACAATGCTGATCCCTTTTCCACGTGAAAATCCTTCATCTATTTAAAGACATAACACGTTCTGCCCTTTCCTCACCAAGTCTTCTTTTCTCCTAACTAAAGTCAGGAATACAAGCAAGAAGAATTACTCTCCAAACCAAACCAAACACAACCAGGCCTCAGAACTTAGGTGCTTGGAAATCCATCGTACTTTCTTCATTTCAACAAATACCAATGACCCTAAGGTCTGCTCAGCCCAGTGAACCAGAGTGTTTGCTACTGGGCCACAAATTAAGGGTCCCCATCCTCACATGGGGGTGGGGTGGAGAATGGAGAAATGTAGAGGCTAGACAAGGCTGAGAAGGGGATAGGTTCCTCCACCTGGTTCTTTAAAAGTCCTTGGAAGCATGTGCGTAAAACCAGCCAACAAACCCTGATTCTTTTCCTTCACATCACAGTGGACAAGATTGTCTCTGCTCCCCACTTTTTAGCTACTTTATCCTCTCTATTCTACTTTGCTATCATGTCACCACCAGACTCCTACTCTACTGTCATACCCAGGCTTGCATAGTCCCATAGGACTTCATGCTCCAAAATAGCAGCTTCATTTGCTCCGAGGACTAATATGGATCCATAGGGGTTATCAGCAGACAGGTCATCCAGGAAGGGTTAGAGGAAGAAGTGATAAGTGGTGGTAGTTGGCTATTTCTTTCTGAGTACTGCCAAGGCAGCTTTTTGTTGCTGTGATATTAACAATAAGGACACTGGCTATCTGCCTGGGGCATAAGTACTTACCACATGATGGAGAGCCTCCAAAGATTTGTCAAACCTAAGACACAAGCCACGTCTGGTGATTCACGTGGGAACAAATATATCACCAGAAAGAACCTAGAAAACTTTGCTAAAGATTACAAAGTAGCAGCTGTCAAAGAAAGAAGTACAGAAATGGAGATTGCCAGTAATTTGCAGGAAAAAAAAATGTAAGAAAGAAGCTATTGAGATAGGCTAGGAACCTCTTCAGCATACAGGGGGCTTTAATAGTAGGATAGGGTTACCATCCTGAGCCTTGATTTTGAGCACAGAATTTGGAATCAGGAGACTGAGTCTGAATTCCAGCTCTGGTGTTTACTATGTGTGTGACCTTAGATGAAACAGTGAATTTCTCTAGTCTTCAGTTCCCTCATCACTAAAACAAGGGGGCTGGCCTAAAAGATCCCAAATGTCCCCTCCTGCTTTATATGCTCTGTTACTATGATTATGATCCCAGAAATCAGCAGTAAACAATACTTGCCCTACTCTTTACTAGATAGAGGAAGCCTTTATTCGAAGGCAGTCTTCACAAAAGAGAAGCCTGGAGTATATAACAGAAATAAAGTATGTCATGTTTGGCCAGGAACAGAACAATTTGACCACATTATGAGATAATTGCTTTTGGCTGGACAGAGACTAAGAAATGGACGAGTTGGCAAAGTGCCTCCATATATTTGTGGGAGACATCAGTCAATATATAATATCTCCACTGGCACTGAAAGGAGCTGAGTTGGACTTAGCGCTTAGTGAATGGCCAGTGAAGCTGTACCAATTGTTCACATTATGAAGTGTCCAAGGTGCTCAGAATTCCTAGATGGTGAAGGTTGCTAAAAGTAAATAAAGCTTCGAATTTATATACACACATGGATAAAATGTAGTTAACAAGCAAAGTGCATTAAAATTTGTAATGCAAGTAGGTTGATTCAACTTTATAGGTATCACTAAAACTTGGTAAGATGGAACTTATTTTTTGAATGTGGCTCTGGAAGAATATATATACCATTCAAAAGGAGCAGAATATCTTAAAGGGAAGATGAAGGTAAAGGTAGAGGTGAAGAAATTTAAGGCCAATCAGTAAGTGAAAGATCTTTCCCACTCATTGAATAGGTCTCAGGTGGGGCCAAGAAAGGGAGGCCTGATTAGAGGCAGGCCCACACCTTTGTGATACTAATCAGGGATTAAAGACCCTTCCCACCCACTAAATAGACCTCAGGTGGGGCCAATTAAGGGGAGTTTGTAGGCATGCCTAATCACTTTACTTACTAGGCCCCAAGCCTCAGGCCCACATCCTTTTGGCAATGGGGCATGAAGCCCTTGGGGCCCCAAAAAAGAGTCCATACACCCAGAAGCTAGCCATTGAGAACCGAAAATTGAGAATTTAGAAGTCAGAAGAAAAGTCAGAATTCAGAATTCAGCCCAAGGAGAATGAGATGACAGAGCTGCAGAAAGAATGCAGAGTGGAGAGTGGAAACCAGGAAGCTGTAGAGACCAGAAGACTGAGCGGGGAGAGAACACAGGCAGGCAAACAGTTATGATTCTAGAGTGATTGTTTATGGGAAGGCCCTAGTAGGGGGGAAGGTTACAGGATGACTTGGTTCCTTGCCATAATACTGTGTTATAATTTCCTTGTTGCTACATTGAGGTGGGCGTACTGGTTTTAGAATATTACTGCTATATCAAATTGGAAGTATTAGTCCTTGGATTTGATCTTCTGGAGTCTAAATAAATGTTATACTTCCTCTGCCTTCTACCTAGAGAGTTTCTCATACTTTGTGATTCTGAACCATACAGGTGTGTTCGTGGTCATCCTCAAGGTCATGAATCTTGCCTTACTGATATCACAAGAAAAGACAGACAGGTAGAACCAAGATGGCAGAGAAAAGGCAGGGACTTGCCTGAGCTCTCTCGGATTTCCCATCCAAACAACTTTAAATGTCATCTCAAAATAAATTCTGGAGCAGCAGAACCCACAAAAGGATGGGGTGAAACAATTTTCCAGACCAAGACAACTTAGGAAGTCAGCAGGAAAGATATCTCATGGAGGTGAGAGTGAAGCATAGTCCAGCACAGGCTGAAGCAGCTCACACTGGGCCCCAGCAAACTAGCAGTAAGTTTTTGGGGGTGAATGAATCAGTAGAGGCATCTTCCAAACCTCTCAGCCCACAGATGGTATGGGGGTTGCACAACTGGCCAGAAGGAGATTTAGAAGGGTCCCTTTGTTGGCATGGAGGGCAGGATTCAGTTGTGCTGCCCACAGTGGATCTGAGTCACAGTCTTGGGTTGAAGTCCTAGGGCAAGGAGGGGCACTAGCACATGGGAACTTGTGGCCACTGGTTACAGATGCAGGGCAGAAAAGAGTATTTATGGTCTCTCACAGGTCAGGAGAGGAGTAAACCTACCTCTCTCTAGATCATACAACCTTGAAGAACTGAAAACTTACAGGTCCCCAGAATTATTTCTAGAAACAGCTGCACAAAAACTATGAAGCTTAGGACACTAACCCCTCCACTCTAGAGGAAGAGCCCCATTTTAGCATAGAGTTAAAAGTCAAGAAATAGGCTGGGGAAAAAATAAGTAAACAACGTAAAAATATCCTGACTATAGAAAGTTACTATGTTGACAAGGAAGATCAAAACACAAAATCAGAAGAGGACAACAAAGTCAAAACTGCTACATCCAAAGCTTTAAAAATATGAATTGGTCATAAGCCATAGAAGAGCTCAAAAAGGGTTTTAAAAATCAAGTAAGAGAGGTAGAGGAAAAATTGGGAAGTGAAATTAGAGTGATGCGAGAAAATCACCAAAAAATAGTCAACACCTTGATAAAGGAGGCACAAAAATACTGAAGAAAGTAATACCTTAAAAAACAGAAGAGGCTAAATGGTAAAAGAGGCACAAAAATCCAATGAAGAGAAGAATGCCTTGAAAAGCAGAATTGGCCAAATGGAAAAAGAGATACAAAAATTCATTGAAGAAAAGAACTTAAAAAGTAGAACTGTCTAAGTGGGAAAAGGAGGTACAAAAGCCCACTGAAGAAAATAACCCCTTAAAAGTTAGAATTGGGTGAATGGAAGCTAATGACTTTATGAGACATCAAAAAACAAGAAAACCTATGGAAGGAGATCTAGGAACCAGAGGGAAGAAGCAAAATGGAGAGAATTTAAGCTCAATGGAAAGAGAAACAAACAAAAAAATACAGCCCACTCAGAGGAAAGAGATGTTTCAGTAAAAAATCCACAAATTTGCTACAGAGGTATGGCCCACTTTAATTTTTTGGACACCTTCTGGAGTTCTGTGCCAAAGCAGATAAGCTGATAGATTTTTGACTGGCTTTAATAATTTCATTCTTTCAAAAGTAGATAAATTGAAGAAGGGAAAAGCTATTCTAGAGCTAATTCTGACCAACAAAGAGGAACTGAAGTTATCAAAGTAGAAATGATGGCAACTTTGTGGGAAACTGATTGCTCCATCTTAGAATTCATGATGGAAAAAGAGAGGAAATCTGGGCAAAGGTTGGTAATAAGTTTCAAAAAGTTCAGAAAAAGAATAGGTAGGAGATTATGGCAGCCCAAGAGGGATGAGAAGCTCAAGTGTGAAATTCTGGGGATGCTACCAGAAACAATATTAGTCCTTTGTTCTATTTTAATGGTTTTATCAATGACTTACTTGGATAAAGGCATAAGTGATACGCTTATCAAATTTTCAAGTGACAAAAATCTGGGATAGATGATAAATATACTGAATGACAGAATCCAAAAAGATTAACAGGCTAGAACAGTAGAGCAAATTAGATGCTAAGATAAAATTTAATGTGGCTAGATGTAAAGTTTTATACTTGGGTTCAAAAAATTGACTTCACAAATGGGAGTCAAGATGTCACGGTGTCAAGACAGCAGTTCATTTGAAATAGAGCTGGGGGTTTTAGTGGACTGAAAGCTCCAAATGAATTAACAGTGTGATAATCAGTGGCCAAGAAAGCTAATTTGATCTTAGGCTTTGTTGAGGGGAACATAGCAACCACAATAAGGAAATGGTCATTGAGCCAGGTTGATAAACAAGCAGTGGCAATTGCTTGCTATGTGCCAGGCACAGTGCAAGGTGGTCAGGATACAAAGAAAAGCAAAACCACAGTTTTCCCTCTCAAGAAGTTCACATTCTAATGTGGAATAGACAACATGCAAATAATTATATCCGAACAAGGTGTCTACAGCAGTGGCTACGCTTTCACTCATTCCCCAGTCACTGATCACAGTGGAGAAGTTGGAACATTCCTTGCTCTCCATGGCTGATTCCAGGCTCCCTCTCCATCTCCTTGTCTAAGCAAACTGTCCTAGTCAGAGGTTCACTCGGTCCATATTTACCACCCCATCAAAATTCTGGGAGCCATTGTTTACTGACTTCTAGAACGTTCTCCTTCTTTCCTTACTGAGTTCCATGCCTGGCTCACAGTCTGTCATCTTTTCCACTCCTGATAGGGGTATGCTAGAGTTCTTGAAAATACATATGGATACTCCCTCAATACCCTTATCTCCCAAGTCCTCAATTTACTCATTTCACACGGTCTCCTCCTCAACCCCACCTCAGCCACACTCAAAAATGGTTATACTCATAAATTCTCAAACTCACATATCTGATTCATTTGTCATCTCAATAAAACCCCAAACCCTGTTCTTTGTCCAATCTCTTTATCCCCCCACTTCTTTCCCAAGTCCTTGCACTGGCTACAGTGTCTTCCCTTCTTTATCTTGACCCCTTGGTGAAGCAGTTCAATTTTATACTATCCTCTTGAACCCCTTTCCTCTTTGTTATTATCGGTGATCAAGCCTCAGCCTTGGATAGCTCCTACCACCCACTGGGTATGTTCCCACAGGTGCCGCTGAACAAAGCTGGATAAAATCATGAAATTGCACTGACTGAGTATACTACCAATTCATGTTTCAGAACTTCAACTGGGCCCTCATTATGGCAAAGCCATTCTTTTACACCTCCTAATGAATCCACTATCCTACTCTCTACAGCAGCTCTTCTAAATCTTTTCAACCCTCCTCAAGTTTTCCACACCTCCCCTTCCCTGCACCCTCTCAGCTGAGAACCTTCATGGAAAAAAACAAGGTTATTCATCAAGAGTTCTTGGTAAAAACTCTCTTCTCTCCTCTTCCTCTCCTATCACCCAGATGCCCTCTCCCACTGAAGACAGAAATGAAGCCATCACCTTACAAAGGGAAACCTGTCTACATGCACAAGTGATTCCATTTCAGCTCATCTTCACTAGCAGATTGCTTCCTCCATCATCTCCAGTCTCTCACTTATCTTCATTCTCTCCTTGTCTGCTGACTGCTTCCCAACTCCCTACAAAATGTCTGTGTTTCATCCTCAAAAAACCCCACTTGATCCATCTATCCCCACTAGCTAACAACATTGACGACTATGACGATGATAAAAGCAAGCATACAGTACTTACTGTATTCCAGGCACTGTGCTAACTGCTGATCCTCAAAACTCCTGGGAGTAGGTGCTATCGTTATCCTCATTTGATAGTTGAGGAAACTGAGGCAAAGGTTAAATGGCTTGCCCAGGGTCACACAGCTGTGTCTGAGGCGGGATCTGAACCCAGGTCTTCCTGACTGCAGGCCCAGTGCTCTATCCACTGCTCTAATCTCTTCTTTTTGTGGCTAAACTTGAGAACATTGCCTGCAATTAATCCCCCACTTCCTTTCCTTTCACTCTCTTCCTTGTTTGCTGTAGTCTGGCTTCTGGGCTCATTCAACTGAAACGGGTCTCTTCAGAGTTACCAATGATTTCTTAACTGCCAAATCTCATGACCTCTTTTAAGTCTTCATCCTTCCTGCCCTCTCTGCCCCTTCTGGTGCTGTCCCTCACTCTCTTCTCATTACTCTCTTCTCTCTGGGTTTTCATGACTCTGCTTTGCCTTGGTTCTCCTCTACCTTACCTTCTTGGTTTCTCTCCTACCTTCTTGGTGTCTCTTGCTGATTTTACCTCGGTCAGATCTGTTGTATATGGCCCCTTCTCTCCTCTGCCACTGCCACCACCCCACTTATTACCTCACACCTGAGCTATTGAGGTAGGCTGCAGGCAGGGTCCCTGATTCAAGTGTCTCTCCCTTCCAGTCCATTCTCCACTGAGCTGTCAAGGTCAAAGTGATCTTCTTAATATGACCATGCCATTTTTCTTCTTTTCAGCAAACCCCAGTGGCCTCTTTCACCTCCAGAATCAAATATAAAATCTTCTGTTTTGCATTCAAAGCCTTTTACTACCTGAACCTCTCCTAACTTTCTAGTCTTTTTATACTTTACTCTCCTTTGTGTAATAGTGACAATGATCCTTGCTGTTTCTCAAGTAAGATACTCCATCTCCTGACTATGCTTTTTAAAAAAATTAATTTTTTTTAAAGGCAATCAGGCTTACATGACTTGCCCAAGGTCAAACGGCTAGTCAGTGTATGAGGCCAGATTTGAACTCAGAATCTCCTGACCCCATCCTGATTTGTGCATTTTCACTGACTCTTCTCATGTTTGGAGTTCTCACCCTTCTCATTTCCACCTCCTGGCTTTTCAACTTCCAGATAAAATCCTATTTTCTTCAAAAAGCCTTTCTTGATCCCTCTTTTTTAAAAATAATTAATTTATTTTTAGTTTTCAATATTCACTTCCATAAGATTTTGAGTTTTAAATTTTCTCCCCCTCCTGATCCCTTTTAATGCTAGTGCCTTCCTTCTATTATCTCCAATTTATCCTGTATATATTTTGCTTCTATAGAGTTGTTTGCATGTTGTTTTTTCATTAGACTGACAGCTACTTGAGGGCAGGGACTGTCTTTTACCTTTCTTGGTATGCCCAGTCCTTAGACACATAGGAGGAGCTCAATGAGTGTATACTGACTGAGTAACCATGCCCCTTTGTCCTCTCTACACATCTCCTCCACTACCTCTTTGCCAGCCTCCTCACTGGTCAAACAGAAGACCATGTCTTGAAGGAACTTCCACACCAGATCCCCACTCTCTTGATTGTTTTGTGAAAGTACCACACTTCATACCATTCTTATCAGCTGCCTCGTTGTCCACACTAGCACCAGCTGCCTCCCCTTTCACACCAGCATCATACCCTTTCCTTCCCCTTCCAGCCCTGCTTTCCAGTTCTGGAAACAAGATCAATGATCAAACCAACTCTGCTATTCAATCCAGTGCCCTATTCATCACTCGCTATCTCTGTAACTATCCAATCCAAAGTGCCTTAGCCCTGGATACCCCTGTAAGCTCTTTGAGGGTAGAGACTGTCATCACTTTGTATTTTTACCCCCATACTTTAAGCCCATACTATAGCGCTTAGCATAAATGCTTTTTCATTCACTGTCCTGCTTAAGATCTGCCAATTCCTTGTTGCCACTACCACAAAATACAAATGTCTCTGGAATTTATCACCTTTCCTAAGCTGGCTCCAGTCTGCCTTTCCAGACATTGCTTGTTAGTGCCCCTCCTAAGCTCTTTATTCTGGGTAAATGGATCTGATTGCTATCCCCAGTATATGACACTCCATTGCCAATCCCCTTAAGGGCATGTGATAACTGCCTTTAAGCATTTGAAGAATTGCTATTTGTACTATAATCCTCTATGCCTTACGTCTGTTTCTGATGCTCCCTCATTAAACTGGGAGTTCCCCAAACACAGGGACCATGTCCTCTTTTCTCAGTTTTTCAAAAGGGCCTAGTCCAGGGTGGTGTACTTGGTGAGTGCTTGACAAATGTATTTTTGTTTACTGACTAACTTTAGAGTAACAGTCAAACCACAGCTAGCTGCTATTTCCTGTGACAGAAACTGTAAGAATAAGTGTTAATAAATTCACAGCAAACCTCCCCTTTTACTCTTGGTAAACCAAGAAAGAAACTGAACTGAAGGGAAGAAATGGGAGGGAAAGCTTGGTCTCCTTTACTCTGGCACAAACTACTTTTCAGTCCCACTCTCTCTCCCATTGTAGGAAGAAGACCTTCTCCGTAGACCCAAAGAATGGGACATAGAGCAGGTAAGTTGCAAAATGAGAAAAGTCTTCAAGAAAGGTCTGGATCATGGGTCACTGATTGAAGAGGGCAAGCCTTGAGTGGAATGTACTACAGAGGAATGGTCGATAGTCATGGAGAAACATGGTGCTGGAAGAGGGGGAAGAAGCTCAAGACATTAAAGAGTTTAGAGCTAGAAGGAACCTTAGAGAAGTCTAGTCCAGCCAGTTTGATAAGGGCACTGAGACCTGGAGGGGTTAATGGTCTTGCCTAGAGTCTCCTACATAGTAAGGGGCAGAACAAGGATTAACAGAAAACAAAAACTCTGCCTCCCAATCCATTGCTTCTGTCATTCACTATACTGACCTCCCCCCCAACTTTATAGTGTGGTTTTTGGGGTCCATGGAGGCTGCTCTGGGAGGTTACTGATGAGAGAACTTTCATTGCATACCACACTGGAACTCACTGCAATACAAGAATCGTTGCATTTGGTCATTCGGCCCTCACTATTCTTAAACCTTCACTATTCTTACAACTTCAAGAGTTCAGATTCTTTTCCAGGCGGAGGAAATGATAATGATCCAGGTGAATTAGTAGCCAAAATTCTGCTTTTAGTCACTCCTTAGTTTCTTATATACTATGCATTCTATTCTTTAACTACATAACTACCCTCAACGGAACCTTCAGATAAAGCATATTCTAAAAATCCTGTCTATTCTGTTCACTTTAAAAAGATTATCCATTCACATACATTTCCTGAGCTTCCACACTAGCACCATCTAGACTGAGGACAGTCTCTGTGTAACTTCTCCCTCCCACCTCCTCTTCTAATCTTTCTACATGGATTGGGTAAGGTTTGGTCTTGAATCCACCAAGGAGTTTTTAACTCTGTATCCTCAACCCTTCTCTACAGGCACTGGGAATAATCAGATTGGATCTTTGTAGGTACTTTACCTAGGAGAAAAGACAAATTTGCAACAGGGTGTAGTGGTGTCACAGTAAGACAGAACTCAGCAGACCTGTTTGGTAATGGATTGCCCTCCCTTGGTGCATGCCTATAACTGTAGTTATCAGTTTGGGGGCATGAGATAGAAATTGTTTAAACATGTACTTGTTTCCATGGTTCAGAGATTTGAGATTCCACTGGTGTGAATAATCCCTTCATGGGCATGAGGACACAAGCACACCACAATTTATTAGATGGCCTTCATTACTTACTATGGCCAAGAAATAATCACCCAGTGGCCAAACTTCTGCCAATGAGCCTCTCTGAATGTCCCTCGGCAGTTCCTTAGTTGATAGACACACACGAAATTCATCCCCGAGCCCATATTTCCAGCTTGGTAAGGCTTCCAGAGCTTTTGCTTAATGGGCACAGTCTTAGAGAATCTGATAATGAGGCATTGCCTAGAGACAGCTAGACAGTAAAATGGAGAGAGTGCTAGACTTGGAGGCAGGAAGGCCTGAATTCAAATCTTGTCTAAGATCCTCACTAGCTACATAGCCCTGGGCAAGCAACCTCTGCATGCCTCAGCTTCTTTATCTGTAAAACAGGGTTAATAATAGCATCTGTCTTACAGGGTTGTAAGAATAAACAAGGTATTATTATTAGGAGAATTTTAGTGGATGTTCCATCTAGAATTTAAAAAATTATTACAATTGATTGATTCGTTTCATACATAAAAAAAAATCCAAACTTGTAATTTCATCAGGTGATGGAACTCCCAGTATGGAAACACCTTTCACCAATGGAGATGGCAACCTTTGTAATGTCTACAGCAGACTTAATACTCTGAGGCACTGAACGATTAAATGACTTGCTAATGGTCACACAGCCGATATATGTCAGAAACAGGACCTGAACCTAGGTTTCCTGACTCCAAGATTGGGCCCCTCTCAAGAGCAAAAGCCCTGTCCATGCCTCCCCCCATTCCCCTGCCACTTGAGATCTGTCTGAAATGGGGGCTTAGTAGTCAAATGATACTCCAAGGGTCATACAGCCAGTGAGTGGAAGAGGCAAGGTCTGCCCCCTGGCCTTCCTGATTACAGGGCTATACCACCACCACCTGTACTCATCCACACCTGCGTTGATGCAGTTTATGAACATCATGTACCCTCTCTGGTTCCTAAGAACCCGACAGGGCACAGGGTTAGATGTGCCCTATGAGAACTCTGCTATCTAGAACTGGTGGAAAACATCTTGCTTTGGGCAATCTCTGAAATCTCTCTACAAGTCACTAATTCTGGCTTCTGAAAAATTTCCCAAATCATGGAGGAAAAGTGACCTGAAGGGAGATTCATTTATCACTAACCTTCCCAAAACCTTCTGGCTTTCTCCTCTCATATTCAGAGTAAGGGACTCTCTCAAAGTTTAGAAGCTTGGCGAATCATCTTGGTCTCTCCTATGGCATACTCCAATTCTTGGGACAGGACTAAGAAAGAAACCTTGTGAAATTGTCAACATGCAGTGCAGACCCTGAAATGTTCTCTTACCGGTTAATTAGAAGATCCGCTAATGGGAACCTGGTTAATTCTAAGTCCGTTTGGGCTGGACTCTCAAGTTGGGCTACTGGGACCTTACTTGTCCAAGGAGTTTTGAAGATATGGTTAACAAATAGTCCCTTGAAGTTTAGGCTAAGTTCCCCTTAATTTAAAAAAAAAATGGCCTTGGCCTCATAGTAGGATTGATTGCAGGCTAGGAAAAGAAAGGATAAATCTTACCGTTCTTGGGCAACTTCTGTCTCAGTGTTCTTCAGACAGAGCTCGGTGCCCCTTCCCTGGGGTGGAGGCTGGGGCCTGAGGATGCTGACTTCCGATGCTGTTAGTGAAAAAAGGGAAGTGAGGCCCTTCACAGAATTGTTGAGATGACAGGAAGTTGAGGCCAGAAAGGAGAGGAAGTGACTTTCAATCCACCCACCCTTGGCTGTTTTTCCCCTAAGCCCTCCCCTCCTTCACACACACACACACACACACACACACACACACACACACACACACACACACACACACACACACACACACACTCTGCCATAGAGGATTAGAGGATGCCTCTTCAATCGCTGGACCACTATCTATGCAGGCTCAGGCTGGTTTCAGGGAAGGATAGAAAACTGAGATTTAGAGTGGTGGGTCTCTTTTTGAATTCGGCACAGACACTCACCAGTGTTGAACTTCTCTGGGCCTTTGTTTCCTCATGTGCATGGCAGCAGTCACAGGGATACTGTAGGAGAAGTTCTTGAACTAGTGTTTATTAAGAGCGCCCAGCAGGCGCTGTGCCAAGCACTTTACAAATGTCAACTCATAACAACCTAGGAGGAAGGTGGTATTATTATTCCCATTTTACGGTTGAGGAAACTGAGGCAGGTGGCAGTCAAGTGACTTACCTAGGGCCACACAACCAGCAAGTGTCTGAGGCTGGATTTGAATTCAGGTCTTCCTGACTCCAGGCCCAAATGTCCATCCACTCACTGTACCACCTATACAAATATGCCTTAAAAATGTATTATAATAACATTTTTTTGTCTGACCCCCAAGGACTTTCTCATTTGATTATATTCATTACAATTCTGGGTTTTCGTTTGCTGTTGGTCTTTTGTTTTTTTAAGAGGACCAATGACATCGTGAGGGTGGTGTCTTGACTTGCTTGTGAAATGGATTTAAGTGAGGGAGAGTTTGCACAAAGTTGTCAGCCTCACTCTCTCCTCCAGAGTCAGTGAAGTCCAATAGCAAGACGAAAGTCAAGATACATTTCAGGTTTGAGAAAAGAGGGTTAAAAACCACTTGGCATGCTTAGAGAGTCACCGCTCTCTCCCCAGCCAGGACTCTTTGCCTCTGTGAGGCAAGTGACTGATGTTCATCAACTGTATGAAATGAAACAGTTGGTTTAGAGTCCTGGTGGTTTAGCTGTGTAATCAGAAAGTTCAAGGTTCAAATCCTGCCTCATCTGGCACACTACTTGACTTTTAAGCAGGATTCTGCCAAGAGGGCACATTCATCCCACAACTGGTCTGACCTTCCCAGAATTCCTCTAATTGGGAAAGGCTTTTGATTGGTCTCCAATTTCCAGAGATCTGTAGCTAGCCATCTATCTTGCCCCAAATTCTCTGTTTCCTAAGGTCAGAAATTAGAACTACTCCTTTGAGTTAAGGGAGTAAAGGGTCCTATTAAAATATAAACCTACTGACAACCATTAACACATTACCTAGGCTTAATTGACCAGAGAAGTTTGGAAAATAGGCACTTAGAGATTAAGAAAATAGGATGATATATTTTAATGTGTAAGTAAGTGCCCAAGGAATAGCAGGTCAGAGTTAGACCTGGAAATTGTGGGCATATTGTGGAGGGCCATAAGTACTAGGCTGAAGGGGTCATGCATGACCCCTACATGAAGGGGTCAGGAGATGGAGGATAAATTAGTAAAGGAAACTGAGGATTAGTCAGATAGTTAAAAGATACAGGAGGCTAGCCAGAATAGTATGAGGGGAGACAAAAGAGAAGACAGGATGTATAGTCATCCAATACTGTCAAAAATTGCTACAAAATGGATTTAAGAAGAGGCTGTTGGATTTAGCAACTAAAAGATCACAAGATAGTTGAAGTATGCAATTTCAGCTACTTGGTGGAGATTAAATCAATATTGCAAAAGGTTGAGGAGTGGCTGGTGAGAAGATGGAAGAAATAGTGTAGATGATTCTAGGAATTTTGCATTGAAAGGGAGGAGAGATATAGAACAGCATGAGAAGATGACAAACTCAAGGATTTTTTTTTCATTCTTTTTACTTTTTTTATAAATTTTATTTAATATATTTAGTTTTCAGCATTGATTTTCACACAGGTGTTTGAATTACAAATTTTCTCCCCATTTCTACCCTCCCTCCCACTCCAAGATGGCATATATTCTGGTTGTCCTGTTCCCCAGTCTGCCTTCCCATCTGTCACCCCACTACCCTCCCATCCCCTTTTCCCTTCCTTTCTTG
>CM053627.1:53780261-53821496 GCA_028646595.1 Phalanger gymnotis
AAGGGGGATGGGAGGGGAGTGGGGTGACAGATGGGAGGGCTGACTAGGGAACAGGGCAATGAGAATATACGCCATCTTGGAGTGGGTGGGAGGGTAGAAATGGGGAGAAAATTTGGAATTCAAACTCTTGTGAAAATCAATTAAATATATTAAATTTAAAAAAAGATTAAAAAAAAAGAAAGTAATTTAACAACTAATGGGATCAGGAAGGGTTCACAGGGGAGACAGAACTTGAGAGGAACCTTGGGAAAGATTCTGCACATGGGAGGTCATCTCAAGGTCTATTTGAAAAATGTAAAGGGCTGTCTGTTTCCATGCCATGTCATTATTTGGGATGACAATGCCTCAAATATAGGGCAGGCTTTTTTTAACTACTTATACCTAGGCCTACTAAATAACAAACTCTCCTTCCCTCTTCAGTGGACCTCCATTTCTCAGGGACCTGAACAGTTCTCCAGACTTAGTACTACCCTTGAATTAAGGCTTCTCCACAGGAAAGCACTCAGATTTGGAAAAGCCAAGCAGCAACACCTCTCCCCGCCCAACATACACACACATACACATACACACACACACACACACACAGAGCTCAACTTACATAGTTCACATAATTAACAGAATCAGTGAAGGGCAAGGTCCTGATTTTACCCTCCATTTTGTGGTTCTGCCCTTAGTTATTGTTGTTCAGTCATTTCATTCATGTCTAACTTTTGTGACTCCACTTAGAGTTTTCTTGGCAAAGATACTGAGTAGTCTGCCATTTCCTTCTCCAGCTCATTTTTACAGATGAGGAAACTGAGGAGAACAGTGTTAAATGACTTGCCCAGGATCACATAGCTATTAAGTGTTTTGAGGGCAGATAGGCAGATTTGAACTCAGGTCTCCCTGACTCCAGGCCTGGTGCTCTGTCCACTGTGCCACCTAGATGCCCTGCCTTAGCTCTCACATTGGTCAGGAATTCCTTACTGCTCCCTTATGAATTCTGTTCATTGCTGTCTCTGACGCCACTTAGTTCCCTCCTTTCCTGGAAGGCTACACGATTCCCAGGAGGAATCATATAGCTATGAAGTCTTGACTCTAGGGAAGGTGGCCTCTCTTTGTATGACTAGACTCTCTCTAACTTCGGGTTCTCCCTTTGTGCTCTATCTTTTAAAAGCCAAGTCTGAGCATGGTCCACATGTACAAACTAGCTTTGAACATTAACCAACTTTAATAATGTATCAATGGAGTAACCCAAGACAAGCTTAAGAAATCCACATCTTCTAAAGAAGTTTGCCTTGTCAATGAAATTTCACACTTCCTTAGTGAAACATTATGAATGTAAAAAAAGTCTTCATCAGTGGGGACACTGCCTATCTTGTGTATTATACAGTTCTCTCGTGTTTGTGTGTTATTTCATCATTATACTATGAGCTACTTGAGGGCAGACTATCCTGTATAAACTTTGTATCTTCTCAGAGCCCAGCGCAGCATAGTGTAAACGGCAGGTGCTTAAGAAATATTTGTAGACTGCATACACAAATCGTGCTAATTCACTTCACCAGAAATCTACCACATAACCACAACTGAGCCCTCATTCCTTACATAAACATGCCTGGCATCCGTTGTTTGTCCATTCTTCCCGTGCTCCCCAAGTGTCCAACCAATTCTCAACCCTTCTCTCTCAGCTTGTGACCTCATTGCCTACTTTACTTTTTTTGGGGGGGTGGGGCAGGGCCATTGGGGTTAAGTGACTTGCCCAAGGTCACACAGCTAGTAAGTGTGTCAAGTGTTTGAGGCTGGATTTGAACTCAAGTCCTCCTGACTCCAGGGCCGGTGCTCTACTCGCTGCACCACTTAGCTGCCCTATTGCCTACTTTATTTAGGAAAATCGAGATAATCAGTAAGTTGAGTTGCCATATGTACGGTTAATTAGCTTCACTCCTCTTAAAATCTTCACTTAGCATTCACCTGTTTTAAAGGATGTAGGAGACACTGGTACAGGAGAAAGGGCGCTGACGCTGAAGTCAGAGGCCTTGGGTTCAAATCCTGACTCTCATACTTACTACCTTTATGACTGTGGACAAGTCACTCAAACCCTGGGCTTAAGTTTCCTCATCTGTGGAAAAGGAGGAAGTCACATGATGTGATCTCGGCGACCCTCTGACAGTAGGTGTGTACAGGAAAGCTTTTCTCTCCCACGGCTCTTCAGTATTAAAGCAATCACATTTTAAAAATCCAGCTTGTTCATGGAGGTCCTTCTCAGGCCTATGTCCCTCTTTTCTAAGGCTAGCCCCTTTACCTTCACCCCTGAATCCACTCCTTTGGGGAATCACTGCATCAACTCTGACCTCAGGGAGCCAGACGCAGTTAGGTGGCACAGTGGATAGAGCACTGGGCCAGGAGTCAGAAAGACTTGAGTTCAAGTCCAGTCTCAGATACTAGCCATGTGAACCTGGGTGAGTCAGAACCTCAGTTTTCCCAACTGTAAAATGGGGTAATAATAGCACCTACCTCCAGGCTTGTTGTGACAATTAAATGAGATATCTGTAAAGTGCTTAGCACAGAGCCTGGCATGCAGTTGATGTTTAATAAATGCTTGTTTCCTTCCTATTAGGAGAGACAACGTACATATGCACGGATATACAAAATAGATACATGCTGGAGGTTTTAAGGGGCATGTGAGGGCCTTAGCAGCTGGGGACATCAGGAAAGGCCTCCTGTAGAAGGCAGCACTTGAGCTGAATCTCGAAGGATATCAGGGGTTCAAAGGTGAGGAAGGAGTACATTCCAGAAATGGGAGACAATGAGAGATAGAGAGTGGAATGCCTTATATGAGAAACAGTAAAAAGGCCAGCTTGACTGGACTATGGACTCCACAGAGAGAAGTGATGTGTAATAAGGATGGAAAGGTATGTTGGGGCCTAGTCATAAAGAGTTTTAAATGTCAACCAGAAGCGTTTATATTTGATCCCAGGAATCATAGGGAGTCACTGCTATTCATCCACAAGGGGAGTGGTGCAGTCTGATCCACCCTTCAGGACAAACCCTGGCGGCTGGGCAGAGGGATGGATTGAGTGAGACAAGGCCTGAGGTGGAGACTGTTACAATAGTCAGGGTGAAATGTGATGAGGGCCTAGACTAAGATGCTTGTATATGGGAGTAGGAGAAGGAGAGAGATGTGGCAGCTGATTGGATATGTGGGGTGAGTGAGAGTAAAGAGCTTAAACTAACAGTGAGATTGCCTAGGATGGTACTGACCTTGGCAGATAGGGGGACATTGGTGTGGGGTTGGGGGAGAAGGAGAAGATGGCAAGTTCTGTTTTGGTCATCTTAATTTTGAGATACCTGTGGGATATCCAGTTCAAAATGTTTAACAAGCAGTTGGGTGCCGAGGGATTGTAATTCATGAGACATACCTGGGATGAATATTTAGATCTGGGAGCTATCTGCACAGAGAGGATATTTCAACCTGTGGGAGCTAATGAGGTCATCAAGTGAGAGAAAGAAGAGGGAGAGCCCAGACCAGAGCCATGGAGCATGCCCATATAGTTAAGAGGTACGACATGAATGATGAACCAGCATAAGAGACTGAGGACAGAGAGGGAAAAGGAGAAGCGAGAGAGAACAGTGTCATAAAATCCCAGAAAGCAGAGCGTGTCCAGGCCTAGAGAACATTCGGCAATGTCACACACTGCTCAGAGGGCAAGTAGTATGAGGCTTGAGAAACAGGGATCAGATTTGACAATTAGGGGGTCACTAGTACTTTGAAGGGAGAAACTTCAGTTGAATGATAAGGTCAAAAGCCAGACTTCAAGGCATTAAATAGTCAGTGAGAGGAGAGGAAGTGGTGGCAAAGATTGTTGACAGATTTTTTTCTAGGGCTTTGAGAAAGGAAGGAGAGATTAGGATGATAAAGGGAATGGTGGGGTAAAGCCCCTTCACTAGATGATAGATCTTTAAGACAGGTGAGGCTTAGCCTTCTTTTTAGGCATCAGGGAAGAAACCAAAAGAGAGGGAGAGATGGAGGGTCGAAGTGTGAGGGGGGATAATTGTGGGGCTATTTGCTGGAGAAGATGGTAGGGTTTAGGATTAAGGACATATGTAGAGGGGTTGGCCTGGATGAGAAGGGCCACTTCATCAGTTGAGATTAGGTTAAAGGAGGAGAGAATGGGGATATCTGAAGACAGAGACTGTATCTTATTTATCTTTACCTCCCCCTCAGCATTTAGCAAAGTCCCTTACATAAAGCAGATACTTAAATGTTTTTTGAGGAGTCAAACATTTTCTCAAATCATTAGGTACATCTCCTGGGCATTCCAGGACAAGGAATCCCATTTGACTCAAAAAGTGGGTGACAGCCACACTCTTAGAGACCCCCTGGATAAGGAACTGTCAGTGCACATGGATATACATACATGTTGATGTGCCTCTGTGTGTGTAAATAGCCATTAGAATGAAACCTTTCTCTGCTATAACTTTCCATTATTAAAGCCCTCATATTGTAAGTGATCCATCCTGTTCATTGGGTTCTTTTTTTAAATACCCTGCTCTAGCAAGCTTTATAAAAAGATTTCAGTCAATAAGAAATTGATGCTTCCCAGCTATCATCAGGGAGTCATTTTCTGTCCAAGTAGACTAAGCTTGGTTTGAATATAGAATTTCAGAGGAAACTATGGCCCCTGAATGTTGTCGTGCTCTCCGGATTTGGACCATGAACAAGCAAGCCTCAGCCTCAGAGCCTTAACCTCAGACTGAAAGGGTTTTTTGTCTGGGCTGCTGGCCATGGGCTTGGTTACCATGGATACCAAGCACAGAACACTTTGCTTCCTCATTGAAAAACTGTGGACATAGACTGACAAACGCAGTGTCTTTACGCTTTTTCCGGAAATGATATATGATTTTCTGGAAACGATGAACAAATCACAAAGTATGAATAAGCATAAACAAAACTGTTAAAGGAAGAAGTAAAAGATGAAATGTCTCCCATATGTGGGAAAATTAAAGGGGACGTCATGTAGTTTACTTGAACAGGAAAAGAAGAGGCTCAGGAAGCCATGACGAAGGGAAGATGCCAAGGTTGTGTCACCAGGGCTCACACAAAGGAGGAATGAGCCCAAGGCACCCAGCAAAGCAAAGAGAGTACACAGGAGGGCACATGTGGATTCTCTTGTTTTAGAGAAATTTCCTTTGTTATACATTGCCATACCCAACTTCTTTTGATACTTGGTCTAATTGTTATCCAGTAAGTGGAATCCCCCTCATTGCAACAGAAACCTCTCCCCTCTAGTTCAGTTTCCTCTGGAGGAGAAGGAAACCCAACAGGGATGGACACTATGGTTAGATAGCTGGCTAGCCAATCTGATCTGCCAGTTTATGATAAAAAGTGAAGGGTGGATAGCAAGCCAGTTTCCTCATCTGTGATAATGACAATAAAAAGGAAGTCTCATGCTTATGTAGCATGCTACAGTTCTCAAAACGCTGTCCTCATAGCAAACCTGTGCAGTGGGTAATTTAAGTGTTATTACCTTCAGTTTTTGGATGAAGAAGCTAAGACTTAGAGAGGCAAATGAAGTAAGCAAGGTCATACATCCAGCAAAGGGCAGAGACAAGTCTTACATATGGTCCTGGCTCTTTCCCCCAATGTCAGATTGCCTCTGTAAGATGAAGGGAGTGGACCAGATAATTCCAAGGATCTTTTCTCAGGGCCTGGCACAAATCAAGTGCTTAATAAATGCCTTATCTCTCTTTTAGCTCTGACATTCTGGGATTCTATGGTTTAATACATCTTTTTTTTTTTTCATAAAACATTAAGATTTTTAAACAAGAAAGTTCTCTGCCTTAGTCCAAAGAGCTCACGGAGGAAATGTTTTTGCTTCTACATTTGGGCATAGAGGGATTACAAGGTGAGTATAAACCCATACAAGCCTTCAAACAAGAGTACAGATTTCAGGCAACTTAGTAGATGACTCACTAGTGAGTCGTTTTGGGACAGGGGTGCCTCTTTCCACCCCCTGCTAAAATGATCTGCTAAGGGATAGCCTCCTTCTTTGCCTGTGCTTAGGGACAGCCCTACCAAAAATATGTTTACACTTCACTTATGTTAATAGAGGATTGCCAGCCAAACAAAACTTGGGGGACCTTTTTCTCTTGGTAAGGAAAAATTCTGCTTTCCAAATACAAATGTGTAATAGTACTATTTGAACCTCTGATATAAACAGTGTCAGGTGCGTGCAAATTGTAAAATGTGCTAGAGAACCATTTCCTCTTTGCTTTGTATTGCTAGGTAGGTTTTGCTTTTGTACTGTCAATCATTCAATCAATCCATCAACAGGATTAAGAGCCTATGATGCACTAGGTACTGTGCTGGGAGCTGGGGATGCCCATAGAGAATGAAGCAATATGTGCTTTCAGGTAATGTATGTTCTATTGGGGGAGACTACATGTACATACATATGTATTTAGAATAATGTAAAATGAATACGAGGAAGGCACTAAGAGTTGGAGATACTTATGCAAAAAGTGTTACTTGCAGGAAGCAGATTCTATGGGGCAGTGATGGGAAGGGAGGGCATTGCAAGAATGGGTCACAGCTACACAGCTTTGCACAGTGCAAAGGTGTGTAGATTGGAAGTAGAGCATGATGCATGAGGAACAGAGAGATAGCCCATTTGTCTGGATTATAGAATGTGGAAAGGGGAGTCATATATTAGGTTGGAAAGTTAAGATCAAGCCAGGTCACAAAAGGCTTTAAAAGCTAAGGAGAAGAGCTTATATTTATTCGACCCCAGAGTTGACACGGAGCAAGTGGAGTTCATTGAGCAGGGGAGTCACACATCAGATTTGTGATTAAAGCAAATCATTCTGGCAGCTGTGTGGAGACTGGATTAGAGTAGGAGGTTTCTTGGATCAGGGAGACCAATTATGGGGCTATTGTAATTGTCTTGGTGGGAGGCCCTGAACTAAGGTAGTGGCTATGGGAATAGAGACAGCTAGAGGAAAATATCCCCTGACACAGTGTCCAGCATTTGCCCTACTCCTTTCCCTCCATAAGAAATGCTTGAACCTAGTAAGATGTCACTAAAAAGGCCAGAGCTCCGACTCTTAAAATGCCCAGCATAAGGCTGCCTTTCTGAGGCCGGTGTAAGCCCTATTCTGTCCCTGAGCCCCCAGTGTCAAACATCTCACAAACCCTGCACACATCGTGGGTTCACTATGAAGAATTTAATTCAGATTGACACACTGACAACATGACCTTTAGGCTACTCATGGAAAGTAAGGCCAGAAGGAGATGGGGCTTCCACTAACCTAAAGGGAAAACACATAACCTCCATAGAGATGAGTAATCAACCGTCTTCATGGATTTTTAGGGCAAAATGCAGAAGAATGTAAGCACAAAGCCGGCAGCACAATGAGCCGAGTCAGGCAGTTTCTACTAGCAATTGATTTGTTGGGCCACTTTCAAACGACCAGTAGGATTCAGTTGAATAAGTTGATTTAATTAAAGTCAATCAGTTTAGGCAACAGCCCGTCAAGGCAGCCTAGCAATCGGTCAACTTTAGCAAACAAGTTCAACTGATTTTTCTATTGAAATTGCCTGGTTCACTGCTTAGTTCAAATTATAGCCTAATCTAGGAAAGGGGAGAGTTACAGAGGAGGAGCAAGACATGAGCACAGCAGGACCAAAGATGCACATACCTTTAATTGTCCCAGGAATAAATACTCATATTCCTGGGATGCAGATGAAAAACCGAGTAGCTTTTTTCTACCTCACACAGCAAATGAAGCGAAGCATCCGGGATCCTGATTATGCCTGAAAACAATAATAAGAATGTCTCATGTTTGTATAACCCTCTACAGTTTACAAAGTACTTCCCCCCTCCTCTGCAGCTGTCTCAAGATTCAGAAAGAAGCCCAGCATGTCTTGGTGCAGATGGACTACAATCCTGGGGAACAATTGAGTTTTGGCATCTTTTCTTCCTTCTCTATCCAAACTTGTGTCCTCTGTGGGCAAAGTTGGTACTTCCCCTGATACTGCCCCTTATGGGCATTCTCAAAGTGACTCTGATGGGGAATTGTTGTTTATCTTGGTATGAATCCATGTTGGCATGACTAAACCTAACCTCAGAGGGAAAGTCTTTCATTCTTTGTTTTATGGTTTCATTTCTATTTTTCCAATGGACAGACAGATATTTATATTGTGCTGTGGGAAAATATAGTTCATTAGATCATAGATATACTGTTGTATTTTAAAAATTTGATCTGAACATAGTCTCTTGGGGGGAAAACAAATACAAACATTTTCCCCTAAAACTACAGACTAAAGATAAACAAGAAACAAAAGGGGGGAAGATAGAAGGGAGGGCAGATTGGGGGAGGAGGTAATCAAAAGCAAACACTTTTGAAAAGGGACAGGGTCAAGGGAGAAAACTGAATAAAGGGGGACAGGATATGATGGAGGGAAATATAGTTAGTCTTTCACAACATGATTATTGTGGAAGTGTTTTGCATAATGATACATGTGTGGCCTATGTAGAATTGCTTGCCTTCTTGGGGAGAGTGGGTTGGGAGGGAAGAGCGGAGAGAATTCTCAAAAAAAAAGTTGTTTTTGCATGCAACTGGGAAATAAAATATACAGGCAATGCGGTATAGAAATCTATCTTGCCCAACAAGAAAGTCAGGGGAAAGGGAAGGGGGGGAGTGGGGTGACAGAAAGGAGGGCTGACAGGGGAACAGGGCAATCAGAATATATGCCATCTTGGAGTGGGAGGGAGGGTAGAAATGGGGAGAAAATCTGTAACTCAAAATCTTGTGGAAATCAATGTTGAATACTAAAAATATCAAATAATACCATGTTAAAAAGAGAAAAAAAAATAAGAGGATCCTAGCCATGCTTTATTTTACTTTCCATCATCTTCCCAGCAGCTTCCCTGTTGTTCCATAAGAATAGAGACCATAATTGGAGGACTTAATTCGTTTAGCTCAGCAGTTCCTGCCCTCAGGTACCCCTGTGCTGATTGGTGAATGCCTCATGTAACTCACTGCTTTCGGAACACCTTATATTTAGGCCTCACTCTCTTCTCACTAGCCACCCTGGTGCAGAACATACTGACACCCCACCTCCTTTCCAGTTCTGGAACCATAATCCAATGAGTACTGCCACTGCTACTGGAAAAGGTATGTTAATCTCTTAGCCTGTGGCTCCAGTCATCAACCTTGTTACTTCTCAAACCAAAATCCCTCTCTTATTCCCTGGCCACCATTTTACTATATGTGGTACCTTTTCCATTAAAATATAAACTCCTGGTTAGTAGGAATTGTCTCTGCTTTTGTATTTGCATGCTTTGCATTAACATACTGCCTGGCACATAGTAAACACATAATAAATACTTTTCCATTCATTCATCTCAAACAACAAAACTAATGTAGTTAACAAAGAACTTATATAGAATGCTAATTAATAAATCATTAATATATTCTTGGTCTTTAGTTTTAATGAAATATCAGTTCCCTAAAGGTAGAGACTATTTCCCTTTTATTTGTTTGTCTTATACATAAGAAACAATAAATAAATGTTGAATTTAATGGAATTAATAGATTTTTCTCTGTGTATTTTCAAGCATCTAGAAGTTCCATGCCCTCGAATATCAGGCAGTTCAGTGTATCTTTATGAACAAATAGCCAAATCCACAAATTTTCAATTACATTGACAGTTGAGAAACCATGACCTTCAGTAGTTTATCTTGAAAGATAATGAAATTAAAAAAACCATATGCCCATCACTTTAGAGCAGAAATGGACATTAGGGGCTATAGAGCACAACCTATTCATTTTCTAGAGAAAGAACCCAAGGCTTAGACAGTGATTTGCTCAGGACCACATAGCCAAGAGCCATCTGAGAAGCTCCCATTTTTTGACAACATATTTTAAAAATGTGATGATCCAGAGGCCTGTTCTGATGAAGTTGATGACTTTTGTGCCTGTTGACAAAGCTTCTTTCAGGGTTGTTGGAAGAGTCTTTGTTGACTTCATGAAAAGCAATGAGTGAGTGATATTAATCTGAAGAGCTTCCTTTTTTATTAAAGTAGAAAAAGCGGATATTTTTTCAAACATCACAGAAGCTCCATTGCTGCAAAGAGTAGTAACATTTTCTTTCCAGTTAAAGCTTTGTTTGGCAAAAACAAGACAAAACTAAAAAAATAAAACAAACAAAAACAACTTTTTTTTTTTACTATTTCCAAAATGCCAATGGATTTTATAGTTTCCAAAAATTACTTACAAAATAAGAATCCTTTTCTGATGGCATCATCATGTACAAAGTGTAGTCTGATGCAAAATGGGAAAGAATTGTTCCCCAAGAGTAACTCTAACACACAATGATAGCAGTTAAAGAAGGAGAATGCTTGTAAGGAACAGAGTAGGACTGTGGCCTCCTTTGCTCCAAGTCCCATGAATGGCATACAGCTGATGGTTTGGACATGCAGTGGGATGTACCCTCGGAGTCAGTTGAGGCTAAAGTAGTTATGAGACAAAGAGCTGATGTGGCACTCCATCAGCAGTGGGGTAAAATGAGGCATTTTTGGTGAACTGTTGAAATGACATTATACTTTGAATTGCCTAATAAGGAATGAGGCAGAGAGTAAGGAAACAACTCTAACCATCCCACAGTGTTGAAGCCAGCAGGAGAGGTGACATATCTGGTCTTCCAGTAGTTAAATCTTAGCATACGTGTATACTGGGGACTAGGGCCGAATCAGTCAGACTGATTTCACTGCCTCATAATTTACTGTCTACCTCTTCCCTGCCACAGTAGCTATGAAGGAATAAGCGACTTGGTGATCTGCTCATTAGATATTATACTATAGGAATTAGGTGCTTGGGTGGGTGGGGGTGGTAGCACATCTCTGCCGGCTGCCTGTCAGCCACCTGCAACTGGAAAGGCTCATATCTCTGCCTCCTGCCCAGTTTGCCAGGGTTCTACTGTGATATTAAAATCCAAGAATGTCTCCATAAAGTGATTATTTATAAAGAATTAATGAGAAAGAAAGAAACAAACAAACAAGTAAAAAGGAAGGAAGGAAGAAAGGAAAGAAGGAAGGAAGAAAATATCTTTGCAGATGTTTTCCATCTTTTATATATCTGTTGTCCTAACTTTATCCAGAAATGGCCTCAGGATGACTTTGCTTAGTTGGATCTCTCACCATGCTTTTAAAAATGATTTTGCCTCTAGGTGCTTTTCTCTGTTTGAAGAGGCTATATGATTTATAATCTTCCAGAAGTTTTCATTAATATTTTACAAATTATATTCTAAACAAAGATACCATATCTTTCTACTTGGAAAAAAACCCACATATTTGCTAAGTAAAAATTTGTTGACTTTTTTTGGCCCCCTTTTCCCCTCCATTATGGCAGTTGATTTACACTGGATAAATACAAAATTGTTGTAATTGATTTCAATGTCCTTTCATCTACCCACATCCCATTTTTCCATATCTGTAAATTCTTTAAAAGGTCAGTTTAGAGCTGTTTTAATTGCAGAGCATATCCTTTTCTCATTTTATCCTCTCTTCTATCTTTTTAGTAATTTTGACTAACAGTTTGGGGGGAGAGTTATTGTACATAGAAGATTAAAATAAGTAATGTTATTTTATGGGCATTAAAATATATGCATTTTCAGTGATGGGATTTTTACTGCATGCCATGTGTAGCTACTTAATTCTTTATCAATGTATTTAAGATATACATGATTGAAGATACGTTTACATATATACATATATGTATTTATGAGGCCTCAATAGTCACCAAGTGTTTGTTCTTTTTCAGTCCTTATTCCTGATCCATATTTTCCAACATTTTTTTTGCTAGCCTTGCTTATTTCCACCTTTATATTGAAGTTCCTGCATGTCAAAGTATATCAAAGCACTGAGGTCTTCAAAGTCCTCTCTACTTATAGGATATAGAGTCTTGGAGTTGTAAGGGACCTTGATAATAATCCAGCTCCATGGCCTATTCCATAATAAATGGACATCCAGTCTTTTCTTGAATCCATAAAACTTCTGACCTCATCAAGCATCCCAATCTATTTTGGGACAGTTCAAATAATTCTTATATTCAGCTACAACCTTCTTTCCTGTACATTTCAGCAATTTGTCCTAGTTCTGGGCTCTGAAATTATACAAAATAAGTCTAATTGTGGTGTAGTGGAAAATAATTGGACTTGGAATCAGAAGAGATCTAAGCTTCAATCCCAATTTTTATTTAACCTCTCTGTGACTCAGTTTCCTCATCTGTGAAAAAGGATAACAATACCTGGAATCACAGATTGTAGGGTTGGAAAGGACTTCAGCAACCATCTAGTCCAACCCACACCCCAAAGAATCCCTCCTGTAACATCGATGACAAGTGATCATCCAGCCTTTGTTTGAAGACCTCCAATGAAACAATATCCTCCACTTCTCAAAGTATCCCATTTCACTTTTTCACATCTGTAATGGTTAGGAAGTTTTTCCTGACATCAAGCCTAAATTTCCCTTTTTGTAACTTCCACCTCCTGCTCTTTGTTCTTCTAGAACAAAATATGTCCAGTCCAATTCCTCTTCTACATTGCATTCGAATACTTAAAAGTATGTCTCTTCTGAGTCTGCTCTCTGCTAAATATCCCACCACTACTCATGGTTTTTTTTTGAGGACCAAATGAGAAGATTGAGAAGGCCAGGGAGTCCTATGAGTATTACAGCTGCAGAGTCCCCAGAGTAGCCAAGGCTAACAACAAGGAAGTGTCTTCTGGAGAGGGTGGCTGCCAATATAAGGTTTGGCCCCCAAGTGGCCCAGACAAGTGCTGGGAGTTGTTAGACAGTGTGGTGTGTAAGTAAAACTAAAAAATGCCTGATTAGCAGAATTACAAATCCATATGTGCTGATTAGAATTAAATCTTAGCCTCCCAGATGATTGTAACGGTATTTATATGAATTCTATGTTAAGTGATTGAATTCTGTTTTAGTCATTTTGTTAATCAGCTCTGTGCTTCTTTTATGATTTACAGTCCTTTTTGTTTTTTTGTTAAAAAATAAATAACCTTTCCAAATTTAATTCAAATTGTACATTGAGTACCTTTATTCATGTTTCCCTTTTAGCAAACTCTTGGCTTCCCTAAAAGGCCAGTTTGGGACCAGCCATCAAATTGGTAGCCCCTCTGTTTACAAGCAGAAACAGAAGCCACAATCTCAGGAACTATAATGAGCACAATGATTGGAATGCTGAGGGTTTAACTTTCAATTAAGTATGAGAAAAGCAACCCTCCTCTAACTAGAGGACAAATTTCCCAGGAATAAACTCGGTCCACAAACTGTAACGTCTGGATACCCACCATTGTGGGCCCAGCCAAACAGTGCATCAAATTTCAACAAAGAAATCTGGAAAGACCTTTATGGAAAACATAAAACAGCAGAGCCAACAGAAATGGAATTTACACTATCTATAGGGATAGGGATTGTGACATGGGTGAAGAGCCAACAAAGGGTATTGAAGAGGGGTGAGGAGTGGTCAGACAGACAGAAGAACTGGGGCCTTCAAGTTTATCAAATACTTTGCTATTGTGTTTGTTTGCATCTGTATGGACCTAATTTGTTCCACTGATCAAGCTTTCTTTTCTTTAACCAGTACCAAATTATTTTAATGATTACTACTTTTGAGTGCAATCTGAAATCTCATACTGATAGACTCCCTTTCTTCCCACTTTTTTCATTAATACTCCTAATATTTTCTACCTTTTTTCCTCCATATGAATTCTGTAATTTTTTTGTCTAAATAAAATAATTCTTTGGTGGTTTGGTATAGCACTAAACAAGTAAATTAATTTAGGTATTATTTTTATTATATTGCTTCAACCCACCCATGAGTACTTAATGTTTCTCAAATTATTTAGATGTCTTTGTCTTTGCAAAAAGTGCTTTATTTTTAGATTCACATAGTTCCTGCATGCAATCTGATATATACACTTCCATATTGCTCAGATTTCAATATGAATTTACTGTAGATCTTTTCCAGCTTTATGTATTGGGGACAGACAATACAGATGGACAGTAAGCTTAGTCCAGAGTCACGCAGGAGGAGGAAGGCAGACTAAATTGCTTTTAGGAAACTGCAAAGCTCTTTTATTGACTCTGAACTTCTAATAAGAGCAAAGGCTCATCTAACATTTTGCCAGTATTGTTATGTGGCAATGCAACATGGAACATTAATACTTCCAAAGACCTAATGATAAACATCTTTTTCTTTCTTGGATTGAGTGGGGAAGCCAAGGCAACTGGGGTGACTTGCCCAAAGTCACACAGCTAATAAGTGTCACATGTCTGAGGCCGGATTTGAACTCAAGTCCTGTGCTCTATTCACTAATGATAAACATCTTATAGAGAAAATAGAGATGTGCATGGAGCACATGATCAGGCTTCAATATGTAACTAATGAGGAACTCTGAGGAGTAAGACTGAAATATGTCATCAAGGAATTATATGATAGTAAAAGAAGATGGGCTGGACACTTGGTGTTGAAAAATGACAGGTAAATGGCAAAATGGTTACAATTGTACCCCCCAAATGACAGGAAAGATCAAGGAAGCCTCTGGCATATTGGGCATATGCCCTGGAGTAAACTTTTGGAAGAACGTGGACAAGTGTCAAATAGGATAGGTGGTCATGAATGTGTTTTACTTGCATCATTGGAGGGGACTCCCAAATCCATGAGATTATAAATCCACTTGAGCATTTGAGTTCACATGTAAGCCCTTCTTTCATTTTTCTTTTTTTATTCAATTTTATTTTCAGTTGCAAATTCTCTCCTTCTCCTTACCCCCTTCCCTACCCATTGAGAAGGTAAGAAATACAAATCCTGTTACTAATATGATGTCATGAAAAACAAATTACTGGATTAGCCATGTTCCAGGAAAAAAGAAAACAGAAAGAAAAAAAAATGCTTCAATCCTCATGTTGAGTCTGTCAGTTTTCTATCTGTAGGTGTTTAGTATTTTTGATCATTAGCCCTTTGGAATTGTGGTGGGTCACTGTGTTCATCAGATTAAGTCTCTGACAGTTGATTATCTTTACATTCCTGCGATTGTGTCAATTATTCTCCTGATTCTGCTAACTTCACTTTTCATCAGTTCACATAAGTCTTCTCTAATTAAGGGGAATCCCCCTCCACCAGTTTCCAATTCTTTTCCACCACAGAAATAGCTGCTAGAAATATTTTTGTACATATGGCTCCATTTTCTTTTTATTTCTTTTGGGGGTATAGACCTAGTAGTGGTATGGCTGGGTCAAAGGGCATTCATAGTTTAATAGCTTTTCAAGCATAGTTCCAAATTGCTCTCTAGAGTGGGTAGACTAATTCATGGCTCCACCAAAAGTACCTTAGTGTTCCTATTTTCCCAAATCCCCTCTGTCATTTAGCATTTTCCTTTTCTGTTATTTTACCCAATCTGAGGTGAGGTAGTGCCTCTGAATTGTTTTAATTTTTCTAATTATTTGTTAATTTAGAGCATTTTTATGACTACTGATAGCTTTGATTTCTTCCTCTGAAAACTGCCCATGTATATCCCTTGACCATTTGTTGATTGGGGAATGGCTTTTATTCTTATAAAATTATAGTTCCCTATATATTTGAGAAATGAGGATTTTATCACAGAAACTTACCGCAAAGATTTTTTTTTTCCAATGGGGAAAAGGACGCATGTGTACAAAAATATTTATATCAGCTCTTTTTGTGGCAGCCAAGAATTGGAAATCAAGGGGATGCCCCTCAACTGGGGAATGACTGAACAAGTTGTGGTATATGAATGCAATGGAATACTATTGTTCCATAAGAAATGATGAACAGGAGGACTTCAGAAAAACCTGTAAAGACTTACATGAACTGATGCTGAGTGAATTGCACAGAACCAGGAAAACACTGTACACAGTAACAACACTGTGTGAAGACCAACTTTGATAGACCTAGCTCTTCTCAGCAATGCAATAATCCAAGACAATTTCTAAAAACTCATGATGGAAAATGCTATCCACATCCAGAGAAAAAACTATAGAGTCTGAAAGCAGGTCATAGTATATTATTTTTCCTTTTTGTTTTTTTAGTAAGTTTGTCCCTTTGGTTCTAATTCTTCTTTACAACATGATTAATGTGGAAATATGTTTAATATGATTGTACATGTGTGGCCTATATAAGATTGCATGCCATCTTGGGAAAGAGGGAGGAGGGGAGACAAATTTTAAAACTCAAAATCTTATAAAAGTGAATCCTGAAAACTAAAAATAAGTATTTTTTTTTAAATTTCCCCCCAGTTTCCTACTAATTTGTATTGGTTTTGTTTGAAAAAAGCTTTTTAAATCTTATGGAATGATAACTATCCATCTTACCTCCTGTGAACCTAGTTTGGATGAGACTTCTCCTATCCATAGGAGGCAATGTTCTAATTTGCTTATAATATCACCCTTTGTGTCTAAATCATGTACCATTTTGAGCTTATTTTGGTATAATATGGGAGATGTTGGCCTATGCCTAGTTTCTACCAGATTACTTTCCAGTTTTCCCAGCAGTTAAATACTGAGTTGTTACTTCAATATCTGGGATCTTTGGATTAATTAAATACTAGGTTTCTGTGCTCATTTCCTTCTGTTATTGTGTATTTCCTCTGTTCCATTAATTACTTTCTTCCATTTTTTAAAGAGATCCTTCATTCTCCCTGACAATTTGGAGAGTAAAGGAGTACTTCTTGATCCCCTTTACATTCTCTTCCAAAAAAGGGTCTAATATGAACTTTGAACATAGATAGTAGGATAGTAGTTACTTGGTCATGGCAGAAATAATGTTTTAATTGAACATTCTGTAACTATGATATTCTTCTGTTCTCCATATTTCCTGTGAGTTCTTCAATCCTTTTGTCATTCTTGTTTGTAGCTCCCCTGGAGAATATAAAGTAATTTTGGGAGAGAGAGGAGAGAAAAGCTCTAACAACTACAGGAATCAGAAAAACACTTTTATAGGAAGTTAAACTTGGGCTGACCTTCCAAGTGAGCAAAGTTTTCAAATAGGCAGAAATGAGGAAGTATTATCAGATATATTTTGATTTTTAGCATTATAGGCTGGAGCATCAAAATTTATATTCTCTCCGTTGAAAAAAGCTTACCTTTTCTAAATATGCTTACTTTTAAAACTTATCTTTTGATTTTAATTAACAAGCATTTATTTTCTCTCCCCACCCCCAATGAAAAAAAAGAAAAAGTCTTATAATAGATACAGTCAAGCAAAATGAATTCTCACACTGGCTATGAAAAATATATATCTCATTCTGCTTCTTGAGTCCATTATCTCTCTTGCCAGGATATGTGTTGCATTCATCATTTTCAGAATCATGACTGGTCATTGAATTGATTAGAGGTTTCAAGTTTTTCAAAGTTGCTTTTTTCTTTACAAGGCTGTTGTTATTGTATAAATTGTTCTTTTGGTTCTGTTCATTTCACTCTGCATCAGTTCATATAAGTCTTCCCAGGTTTTTCTAAAGCCATTCTTTTTAATATTTCTTATGGCACAATGATTTTTAGTACATTCATATTATATAATAAATATAATATATAACATAATAAAGCCATTTACAAACTGATAAGCACCTCCTTAGTTTATAATTGTTTGGCACTACAAAAAGAGTTGCTATAAATAATTTTGATCCTTTCCCTCTTTTTTTTTTTTTTGAAACATAAGCCTAGTAATGGTATCACTGTACCAAATGATATGTACAGTTTAGTAAGTTTGGGTATAGAGTTCCAAATTCCTTCCTAGAGTGGCTGGACAAATTCACAAATTCACCAAAAAGGCATTAATGTGCCTACTTTCCCACAACCCTTTTCACATTTGTCATTTTCTTTTTTTGGCAACGCTGCCAATGTAAGGAATGAAAAAACAAAGTCAAAAGATTACAAAATTAAAACATCTAAAGGTATCAAATAAAAACAACTGGCTTAGAAAATTGATCAAGGATATGTACTTTAAGAATAATTTGATTATCTGAAAAAAAAAGAGCCTAGACAGTACACTTCAAGAAATTACAAAAGAAAATTGCCCAGATCTCTTAGAATCAAAGGGCAAAATGGAAATAGAAATAATTTATCAGTCACCTCCTGAAACCTCAGACATGCTTTAGTTTGCATTTCTTGAATTGTTAGTGATTTGGAGCATTGTTTTTCACATGGCTATTGACAGTTTGTGTTTCTTTCTTTTAAAACTGCCTCTTCACATCTTTGACATTTATCAATTGGGAAATGGCTCTTAGTCTTATAAATTTGAATCAGTTCTTTATATATATTGGAAATGAGACTCTTGTCAGAGAAACTTGTAAAGATTTTTTTTCCCACTTTATTATTTCCTTTTAATCTTAACTGTATTCAACCTACATTTTTGAAAAAGTAATTTTAATGAATAAAAATCAACCTTCTGTCCTCAAATCTCCCCCCTCCCCCCACCAAAAAAGCAAAACAAAACTCTTGTAACAATTAGAAATAGTAAAGGAAGATAAATTCCTGCATTGGCTAAGTGTAATAGTAGTTAAGGTGGGACTTTTTGCTGTTAACCTTTAATGATTCTGGCCTTTGTTTGAATGGGGCAGATAAAGTGGGATGTTTTTGTATTTCTCAGCACTGAGACAACTGGGAGCCATCGATTTGCATCTGATGTGATATTGGGGGTGGGGAACTTCTCCAGGCCCAGCCTGGGTGAGGTCAAGGCCCTCCAGCCCTGAACAGGATATATAGGTGCTGCAAAGGTTAGTGTTCTCACTCAGAGCTCTGAGCCACAGCAGGAATGGTGTGCTACTCTGGACCAGCCGTTTTAATGAGCTCCCCGGCTGTACACCCAGATGTTGATAACTATGAATTGTATTTGGTCTGTAATTCAGGGTGCTGGCTTTTCCCCCTGAACTAGGTGGAAGTTATTTGTATGCTGTATTAAAGTAAGACTGTTAACCCCTTAATGTTGCTTTCCTTAAGTAAAGCAGATCAAAAGGACCTGTGTTGCCAGCTGATTGTTGGTGGATCTTACACCCCCACAGAAGCTGCTAGCAGGATTGTTGATACACTGTCACACTAGATCTATATCTATCTACATCCTGAGTCTATCACTTCTCAGTCACGAGTATTATGTTCCATCATGAATGCTCTGAATCATTGTGTTGATCAGAGTTTCTACTCACCCAACCCCTTTTTAATGAAGATGAGAGTGAAAAGGAGTGTGCTCAGCACCAACACTCTAGGTATGCTGCAATTGGTTTCTCCTCCTTTAATCCTCTTTTCTTTCCTCTCCAGTCTGTCCACAAGTTCTTACCTTTTCATTCTTTCCTTCCTCCTAAGCCCTTCATTGTAATATACTCTCCATAGCTGGCATTAATTTTGCTTAGGATTAATCCTTCCCTTAAACTACTCTCCCTTTTGCTCCCTTCTTCTCTTCCTGTTTCTCAGTTGAGTGAAATACACACAACTCTGTGTGTGTGTGTGTGTGTGTGTGTATTCTTTCCTCTCTTGATCAGTTTAGATGGAAGTAATGTTCAAGTGTGCTCCCCACTTTCTCCCTGTTTATAGTTTTCTAAACACCCTGATTATGTAAAAGAATTTCTTCCACCCTCTCTCTTCCTTTCTTTCTCTTAGTGCAGGGCTGTCCAACCTTAGCTTTTTATTGAAACAATAGACAATATGTTTTGATTTGGCATTTTAGTGATAGCTCTGGGGTAGCTCAGCTTTGTTTACTAAAGCATTTATGTAAATTTCTATGTTTGTAGTCTGGCCAGTGCCACATAAATCACACTGCAGGCTGCATGCAGCCTGTGGGCCACATTTTGGACAGCCCTGTCCCAGTATATTACTTTCCCCCTCCTTTTCCTTTCTTTAAGATCCTTAAAAATAAGAAAACCACTCCCAGGCTCTCTTGTCTTACTAGACTGCTTTCTACGACCCCTAAGGATGATAGAGTTTTGAGGGGACACATGTATTACCTCCCCATATTAAAATGGAAACAGTTCATTATTTGGTCCCTTACGATTGTTTCTCATATTTACCTTACTATGTTTCTCTTGCCTTTTGTGTTTGTATTGCAAAATTCTACCCAGCTCTCGCCTTTTCAACAGGAATGCCTGAAGTCCTCTATTTCATCGAAGATCCATTTTGCCCTCTATTGGATAATACTCTGTTGCTGAGTAGGCTGTTTTTGATTGTAAGCTTATATGTTTTGTTTTCTGGAACACTGAATTCCAATCTTGTCACTTCTTGAAAGTACTGGCTGCTAAATCTTATGTGATTTGGACTGTGACTCCTCAATACTTGATTTTTTTTTTCTTTCTGACCGTTTGTGGTATTTATTCTTTGCCCTGGGAGCTCTAGATTTTGGCTATAAAGTTCCTGAAGTTTTAATTTGGGTGATATTTTCAGGAGGTGACTGGTAAACTATTTCTATTTCCATTTTGCCCTTTGATTCTAAGAGATCTGGGCAATTTTCTTTTGTAATTTCTTGAAGTATATTGTCTAGGCTCTTTTTTTTCCAGATAATCAAGTGATTCTTGAAGTATATATCCTTGATCAATTTTCTAGGCCAGTTGTTTTTCTTTGATCCTTCACATGTTCTGATTTTGTAATCTTTTGACTTTGTTTTTTAATATTTCTAGGTGTTTCATGAAGTCATTAACATCTATTTGGTCCATTCTGATTTTCAAGGAGTCTATTGCTTAGGTAAGGTTTTAAACCTTTTGTGCAAAGTTGTTCATTCTATTTTCAATTCTTCTTCCATAGTTCCCATCTCTCTTCTATTTTCCCCCAGCATGCTAATTTGTTTTCCGATTATTTCTTCTATTGTAGTCATTTTATGAAATCCTTTCAGCTCTTTTTAAACTCTTACTTCTTCTCTTCCAGGGATTCTAGTTGAACTATGCCCAAAGCTGTGTTTTCTCTTTGAGGTTTTGCTTGTAGGTGCTTTGTAGTCATCCTTTATTTCTGGGTTTCTCTCTTGAGTGTTCCTATCATCATAATATCTCTACATAGAAGGATTCTTTTTTGTTGGCTCATTTATTCCCAACTGACTTCCTAACTTTAGATTTTTTGTACACTTCTAGGGAAGAGGGATGGACTATGGTTGGTCTTTTGTGTCCTTTTGGGTTTTGTGGTTGCTTTCTAAGTGTACTGTGTTATTCTGAGATCTCAAGGACAGCTCAGGCTACAAATTTCATGTTTTTAGCATGCCCCAAGCAGTCTAATCCAGGGCAAAATCTAAGTGTTACCCTCCCTGTCACAGATCTGCAAACTTGAGTTTCGATCTGAGCAACACAAACTGTAGATTTGCTGCTGATTTGAGCTCCAGTAGACTACTGCTAAAGTCAGTCAGTGTTTGACAGTTGGAAAACTCTGAAGGTTCAGAGTGACAGAACTGCAGGCTCTCCTTTTTTTCTGGGCTTCCTGCCCTGGTTATTCTGCTACATGCTTCATCCTAGACTGAGATCTTCATCTGAGACTCTGCTCCACTCCCAAAGTCAGAACCACATAGCTGCTACTTGGTTTTGTACTAGTCTGTCACCACGACAGAAAGTTCCATATGGTGCACCCTCCTGTTAGACTATACCCCCCACTCTCCACAGATCTGTATCTCCCTATTTTTACCTGAGCTTGAAAAATAACTCACTGTCACTTTTTCTTGAATTTTTTGATAAGAACTTGGTCTAATGAGTTTACCAGGTTTTTGTGTGGGAGAGCTCAGATGTACTACTTTCTACTACTCCACCATCTCGGCTAGATTCCTCTAAGTATGATTTTCTTACAGTATCATATGCGTTGTCATTTTGGACAGCATTACCTTCCCTTCCTTTGTGAACTCTAAGAACATGTATAATTTTTTATTAAGGTTCCGCTACACAACAAACACTCATTACATTCCTTTTATGTGTAATACGGCCCATCTACTATACTGTTCCTTTCACTTTCATTTCAACTAGTTATTCTTTGTTGTTCAGAATTCCAAAATCTTTGTAAATTCTTTTACTTTCTAAGCAGTGAATTTATCATGCAGGTAAAGAGTTAGTCAAATCACTCAATAAATCAATGTTATTTATTGTGCACCTGCTATATGCCAGACACTGTGCTAAACATCAGAAATACAAATACAAAGAAACAATGCCTGCTTTCAAAGAGGTTACGTTCTAATGTGTGTGTGTGTGTGTGTGTGTGTGTGTGGAAAAGGGGCAAATAGATACATAAGTATAAGAAAATGAATTCAAGGTAGTTAAGTAGGGAAGGCATTAGTATTTAGGTGTATCAGGAAAGGCTTCATAGAGAAGCTTGAGCTCTGTCTTGAAGGAAGAAAGAGACTTTATATGGCTGGAGAAAGGAGTAAGGCATGGGTGATAAGGAACTGTAGTTCAGGAGAAAGACTAGAGCTGAATATATTGATCTGTGTATCATCTGCACAGAGTAGATAATTAAACCATGAAAGCTGATGAGGTTACCAAAAAAGAAAACAGAGAAGGTGGTCCAGGACAGTCTTGGATATCATCTTCAGTTAAGGGGCATATTATGTAGTATGAGTTAGCAAAGGAAATTGAAGCAGTAATCAGATTGGAAGTTAGCCAGAAGAGAGTAGTGTCATGAAAACTCATAGAAGACAGAGTATTGAGTAGGAGTGGTTGGTCAACAGTGTCATATGCAACAAAGAGGTCAAACTAGAATCATGACTGAACAAATTATACCCTTCTATTCCACAACAAATACCATATTACCAAAAGTCTCAGTAACTATGACGCCACATTTACCTCCTTATGTAATAACTTTAAATGACTTGGATACGTATGTATGCATGTTGCAAGGTTTTAAACTTTGCTAGTAGGTAAGGGTGTTCCATTCACTAGGAAACAAGACATTCTTCAAAGTTTTAAACCTTCTAGGGGTGGGAGGGGAGAAGGGGGAATGGCAGCTTTCTAATCATTGGTCAATTCTACTTTATAAGTACTGAGAGACAGACATCAAGACTGAAAAATTGGCCAAATATCAATTTATCTTGCTGGAGAAGTATAAGTTTATGCTTTTTTAAGGCATCTGATAGCTTCCTTTAGGCAATATACTGTAAAAAGTTTATGGTTCACCGTTAAATTTGTGTTTGAGTGTGCGTATGTGTGTGTGTGTGTCTATGTGTGTGTGTGTATGAGAACATGTGCATAGTGAGTCTGAGGTTTGTACAGAAATAGTATGTGTGTAGAGAAATATATCAGAGATTAATTTAGTTTGGAGAAGTAACTTTGTGTGTAGGAGGAAGTGGATAACTACCAATGCTTTCTGTGAGCAGGAGAAATTCCACTAAGTCTGGATTGGAAAAACCAAACATTTTAAAAATTGTTTGCCTCTATTTTTAATAATTTTTTGTTTTTAACATGGCAATTATTTGTGGATTATATATGTGTGTATGTGTTTAATCTCTTTCTCTCCCCTACCCAATGAACCTTCCCTCATAACCAAGATTTAAAAAGTAAAGGGGGGAAAAGCAGTTGAGCAAAACCAATCAACTCTATCTGGCAACATATATGATATTCCACACTCACGGTCCCCCACCTCTACAGTGAAGACATGGAAATTATTTTCTCAGCCCTTTTCAGGGGTCAAGATTAGTCTCAATAATGAAATATTTAGTTTTGTTATAACTTCTATTTACATTACTGTAATCACTGGGTAGGTTGCTCTCCTGTTCTGCTTATGTCATTATATATTTCTTTATGTAAATCTTTTATGTTTCAGTGAATTCTTCATATTCATTGTTGTTGGGGCACAGTAATGCCCCATTACATTCATGTAACACAAGTTGTTTAGTTATTTCCTGTTAAGGATTGTTAAGGAGTCCCTTGAACATGTCATATTTTTTTTTGAGCCGTCATGGTTTCCAGAAACATGGGACACAGAGCACACAGGATACCCTGGATGTGTCAAGGACAAAGCACTGCACTCTCATCCCCAACCCCCGCCCTCTAGTTAAGGTAATTTGTCAGGTTGTAATGACCTGTTGACATTCCCCAATTCCTCAATTTGCTTTACTTTGTTTAATCAATCTATTGATCAGTAATTGTTTATGAAGCACCTACTGTGTGCTACAAACTATGGTGAGTGCTAGGAGTACAAATACAAAAACAGAACAATGTTGACTTTTAAGGACCTTGCATTCCACTGGGAGAGCCACAAAAAAAGTGCTGCAGTGAATACTTTAGCATATATATGGGACTTTTCTTTCCATCTTAGACCTCCTTGGGAATATATACCAAGTAGGAGTCTTTGGCTGAAAAGACAACATATATTTTAATCACTCTTTAAAAGCAAAATCTCAAGTTGCTATCCAGAATAGTGGGACCAATTCACAGCTCCACCAACAAGTCAACAAGCATTTATTAAGCACCTACTATGTGCTAGGCACTGAGTTAAGTTCTGGGGATATAAAGGCAAAAGTTCTTTCTCTTAAGGAGCTCACAGCCTAATGGGAGAAACAATATCCAAACAACTTCATACAAACAAAATAAACTGGAGGTAATCACATAGAGAAAGCACTAGCATTAAGGGAGATCAGGAAAGGTTCCTTATAGAAGGCAGGCTTTATCTGAGACTTGAAACCAAGGAAACCAAGAGATAGAGAGGAGGGACAGAATTCCAGGCATGGGAGATAGCAAGTGAAAATGCATAGTCGAGACGTGGAATATCTTGTGTGATGAATAGCAAGAGGACCAATATCGCTATATCATGGAAAAGTAAGATTTAAGGTTAGAAAGGGGAAAAGGGTGCAGTTTCTGATGGACTTTAAAAGCCAAATGGATGTTTTTATATTTGATCCTGGAGGTCTCAGGAAGCCGCTGTGTCAGTGTATTAACACATTCATGTTCCTGTTTTCCAAGACCTGCTGCAAGACCTATTATTTCCACCTTTTATCTTTGTCAGTTTTCTGGGTGTGAGATAAATCTTTAGAATCCTTTTCATATAAATGCCTTATCGTTTGTGATTTAGAGAATTAATTTATATAGTTGTTAATAGTTATTAATTCGAGAACTTTTCATATCCTTTGACTATTTAGCAATTGGGGAATGGCTCTTGAAGAAGCATACGTTAAAATTACCAATTTACTGGTCTTCTGAATTTGGTAATTAGGAAACTGACTTTAGAATAAGAGTTTTAATTGATGTTTACCTTCTTTCATACAGCCAATTGAGGAAGTTTTAGCCCATAAATTAATGGCAATAAAAGCTTGCATAGTATATCATGCACCCCAGCATGTAAGTTTGTATGAAGAATTTACACAGGAGATGAAATAACAGCTGAATCCTTCTTTCTGAGGGTTTTAGCACAAGACTTCAAGTATACTGTCAAGAGATATGTGTCAAGAAAAATAAAAACGAAGCTCCTTAGTAGAAGAGGTGTCACTTCAGGCAAATTTTCCTCTTTCTCACTGTTCCATTCAGTAGAGGTTTAAAGAGAATCCCATCCCCTAAAGAGTCAAGGGAATTGAGATTAAGAGATTATCGTGTTCTTGAAGGAAGGGCTGGGACAAGTAGCACCTGCACAAGCATAAGAGCCAGCCAAGAGGGAATAATTAGTTCTCCTCAGCCAAACACCTTTAATGGCACACACTGCTAGAAACATAAAACCACCACTGCCAGATATAGATATGAATGGAAAATTATATTTAAGATACTTTACTGATCTCATCAATATGAATATTCTCTCCATTGGTAGCACAACCCATTCTTTTCTTTACCTCATTCCATACGATTCTTGTCCATATTTTCCAACTGATCATCCAGAGATCTACACTAAATGATAGATGCTTTTCCCTAGATCTTTTTCATATTTTGTAGCTACCAGTGCAGTGTGTAAAACATAACTCATTTTTTCCCATGATGCCATTTGTTGCCTACAGGTAACCTTCCTTTACTAATTTTGGTAATACTGAACTGTCATCTGCCTAAGCAAAAAACATTCCCTTTCCCTGCTACAATACTCTATTTTCTTATCCCCATCCACTTCAGCCCATCTATATATGGAAGGCCATTTGATTATTCTTAGCCCATTTTCTCACCTGTAAAATTCCCTAGGGAAGAAGGATTTGGGTAGAAGATGCCAGAGTGGAGCATGCAGGAAGAAGGGACATAAGAGCTAAACATGGAAGCAAACAGCTGCCAACAGACAGGTAGTAACTGAAGTAGGGCCTGAACCAAGGTCCTTTGCCTCCAAGGGTGAACACACACTTAGTGCTAGGACAAAGGTATGAATGTAAAAATAGGATATGGGCCCTTTTCCAGCTGCCTCTACCTGGGCGTGGGTTCAACGTCAGGTGCTGAACCCAACTTCTCTCAATAAAGCCGTATGAAATAGAGAAGGCAGGTTATGATGAACTGAAAGCTCACTAGGAGTCAGTAGTATAGTGCGGCAACCACAAAAGGGAATGCGATCTTGGAATGTAGCAAGGGAGGCAAAACTCCTAAGAAGGAGGTCATGCTTCCTTTCTGTACTCTGACCTAGAAGGTAGCTGTTCAATGAACATTTATTAAACATTTGCTATATGCCAGGCATGTGCTAAGCACTGGGAACACAAATACAAGCAAAAAGAGGGACAGTTCCTGCTCTCAAGGAGCTTACATTCTAATGGGGAAGACAACATGTAAAGGAGGCTGAAAAGTGGTGGAAGGAGGAGGGGAGGTGAAAGTATCCAGTGTCTAAGCATGGTAAAGGAGTCTAGAGTGCTCTCGGATGAGAAATGGGGACATGGCTAGCCTGCATCTCCCTAAATAGAGGCTATAGGAAGAGTCATCCAATTGGAGATAGATGTCACAAGGGTCAGGATACTTTCAAGGTGTGAATTCCAAGGCTGAAGTGACCTTCCAGGATGAAGAGGTTTCTGGTGTGTGGTAGAGAAGTCTATCGTTTAGTCTGGTGAGAAACAAAGGTAATACCTAGAGCCCTGTATTCAGTTCTGGGTACACTTTTAGAAGGACATTGAGAAGCTGTAGAGCATCCAGAGGATAGCCACCAGGGTGGTAAAGGACCTTCGGTCCTTATCATATGAGGATTAGTTGAAGGAAATAGAAGTTTGGCCTGGAGAAGGTTTACAAGGGCACATGATAACTATCTTCAAGTATATAAAGAGGTGTCACATTGTTTCAACAATCTGGCTAGCAGCTCCTGTGGGGGTGTAAGATCCACCAACAGCTAGCACCCAGAAAGCTACCAACATGCTGCAAAAGCACAGGTTCTTTTGATCTGCTTAACTAAGGAAAGCTCCATGAAGGGGTTGACAAACTTACTTTAATTCAGCATACAAATATCATTCACTTAGTTCAGGGGAAAAAGCTAGCACCCTGAACTTCAGAATACAAACAAATTACAAACATCGACAGACAGACCTTGTCTGATTCAAATCCGAATAGATAGTTACTAGAGTTTAACAAAGTCTCAGCATCCAGGTTACAAGCTGGAGGGCCCTTAGCTACAGCTGCCCGGAGACTCCGCATCAACACCATCTCGAGTTAGAGCCCTGCACAAAGGGCTCTGTCCCCTCTTCTTATAGGGCTTCGGAGTCATCAAGCATCATCTGAATGACCAGAACTTAGGCTGCTATGATTGGCTTTTGAGTTAGCCCCTCAACTTAGGACCCTGGGAGGTTCACATCCACATAGGTTAGGTTAACACCTAATAGGGATTAGAGCCTGGGGCTTAGCACTTAGTAAGACTCAAGACGGCATGGCTCTGGAGTTAGCACCTCTCCTTAGCCAGCCCCACCTTGGGCCCCACCCCGGTCACCAATCCACACCCACATAGGTTCCACACCTAATAGGGGTTTGGGCCTGGGGCTTAGCACCTAGTAAGGTTCAATGAAATACACTGAATTACTCAAAGGAAACAAAGGCCAAACTATTCAAGGGCACTTGGTTGAACTAAGTGCTAAGGAGCCCATTTTGCTTACCAACACACACTTGAAAGAAGTAACTTATTGTGTCTGGTTTCCAGAAGGAAGAATCAAAAACAATTGTTAGAAGTTCCAAAGGAGCAAAATATGCCTTTTATGTAAGGAAAAAATTCTTAAGAATTAAAGCTGCCCAAAAAGAGACTGGGTTACCTCAGGAAGTTGTAAGTTAATTTTTTTTAAAAAGATCTTCAGCAGAGGATGGAAAACCACTTGTCAGGTATGTTATAGTGGACACTCTTTTTGGATATGCCTTGGTTTAGATGAGGCCTCTTCCAACCCTAAAATTGGTCATTTTGTGAGTTTTCATCACTACTAAGAAAACTGAGGCAAAAACTTTTTAGCATAAAGAGACATAGGTCAAGACAGACAGCAATCAACCAAAATCCTGAATACTTACCCAATTTATCTTTCTAAATGTCCTTCTCTCTTTCTAATAAGGCCAAACATAAAGTAGAATGCTCAGATTTGAAAAATTA
The DNA here is from genome assembly GCA_028646595.1 of Phalanger gymnotis. NCBI lineage: Eukaryota > Metazoa > Chordata > Mammalia > Diprotodontia > Phalangeridae > Phalanger > Phalanger gymnotis. The sequence goes on from CM053627.1 coordinate 53,808,722, forward strand.
ACTACATAATTAGGATACTCAGGAGTTGGGGATGTTTTTCTAATAGTTCACAAGCCCCCACCAGTATGCTTCCCTCAATGATTATCATGTTTAGATAACATGAAAAAGTTGTGAAGCTTTTCATGGACTTCAAACTCAATATGAATCATCGGTGTCAGTGTGATACTAAGAACCAAAAACTTTTAATGTGACATTGGGTTGTATTAACATAGGTATGATGTCCAGGTGATAGTCCCACTGTACTCTGTCCTGGTATGATCATATCTATAGTACTGCATTGCTTTCAGGGCATTTTAGGAAGAATGTTAACAAACTGAGACCCATTCAGAGGAACTAAGGATTAAAGGACAGATTCCTAAACTCAGCTGCCTTTTAAACTATGTTTCATTCTTCCCGGATGCACATATTGCCCATTTGAACTAGGAACCAGGCTCTAAGCACGTATTTCCAGTCAATTCAATTAGCTATGGCTGATATAGAATATAGACTTGGATAGCAGACAAGGCAGGAGACATGAAAGCTTACAGAGAATAATTATTTCACCAGGAGGGAATGGTTTAGATATTCTACGTTCTCTGGTGTCCAAGAATCCCTGGTCATGCATTAAAATTAAATAAATTAATAACAACTCATTTTTGTATAGTACATCATAGTTTTCAAATGACTTGCACTTCTCTAAGCTTATTTGATTCTTATAACAGTCCTGGGAGGTATGTAAGGCCAAGATTGTGATCTCTAATTTACAGGTAAGAAAACTGAGGCTTGTAAAGCTTAAATGATTAACTCAAGAGCACAGAGCTATTAATATGAGAAAAAGGCCTCACAACTAAAAGGCCAAAAATGAAGTTTTTTTTTTTTTAAATGTGAAGGGATGATTCAACTTGAACATCTGACCTATGACTGAATCCAGTATTCCCATGGCAGTTTCCTGGAGGGAAGTAGTCTAGGATGGAAGATGTTTACCAACTAGAAAGAAATGGTGGATGTTTTCATTTCTACTGTAAATCTGCCAAATTCACTAATCTGAAATACACAGGAGAGTAAGGCTCAGTGTGTTTGTTGTTGTTGTTCAGTTGTTTCATCCACAACCAACCCTTTTTTCTTGGCAAAGATACTGAGTGGTTTACCATTTCCTTCTCCAGCTCATTTTTACACATGAGGAAACTGAGGCAAACAGGATTAAGTGACTTGCCCAAGGTCACACAGCCAGTGTCTGAGGCCAGATTTCAACTCAGGAAGATGAGTATTCCTGACTCCAGGTCTGGCACTCTATCCACTGAGCCAGCTACCTGCCCAATGTGTTAGTAAATCAGTATTCTGGATACTATTATCTAAAGGTTCAAAAAGTAAAAAAAAAAAATCTCCAAATTGCCTTTTTCTATATTGGATAATGGAATCTAGAAAGCTGTAAATCCCAAAAGCTATGCCGAAGATTATCATTCCTTAGACATCTCTAACAATGAACATTTATATAATGCTTTAAAGTTGGCAAAGCACTTTATAAACAGCATCTTATTTTATCTTCACAACAACCCTGGTAAGTTTTTGGTCATCTTAAGAGGCTGTCCCCGTTTTGATTCTTCTCATATATTCATATGTATGTATATACATATAACATAAACATATATATTTTGCATGTATATATAATACATGTATATGTCATTTTACAGATGAAACTGAGGTAGATGGAGGTTAGGCAACTTGTTTAAGATTATATGACTAATGTATATATCATTTTACAAATGAAGAAATTGAGATAGATGGAGGTTAGGCCACTTGTTCAGGGTTATATGACTAGTGTCTGAGGCTGAATTTGAACTCAGGTCTTCCTGACTCCATATTCAGCTCTTTACAGTGCACCAACTAGCTGCCTAAAATATATTTATATTCTTTGCTTTTTCAAGTGTGTTATCTAATCTGTAGTTGAAGGTTTTATCTCTATATGTGATCTCATAAGCATGGTGAATGGTAAGGAAGCTTCCTCTACCAATGAAAGCTGGCACCTCATCCACAACTTAAGAGTTTCAGAGAGTTTCGGGGGACATTGGCTGGTTAAATAACTCGCCATGAGTCACAGGGCCAACTATGAGTCAAAAGTGGCATTTGAACCTGAGTCTGCTTGGCTCTAAGGCCTGTTCTCTATCAGTTGCTCTAGACTGCCTAGTCATTGCTTCATTTTATTTCTGAACCAGTCCTACTAGGGGTTGGGAAAAATTATTCAGGCTATTTTACACATGGCAAAATTTCTGGCTGAAAAAAAAAGGATCTGTTCATTCCTGTGGCCTGTTTAAGGCTCCTTCTGTACAACCTAAAGTATCCAGCAACCAGGCAAAACAGCTCCCACCCCAGGGTACCCACGTGTCAAACTCTTAGCTTGTAAATTTCCTGTGCCTCCGCATATGGTAGGGAGCAGAAGGAAGGCACAGCTAGGGGCAGTGGATCACTATGGAGTACGGACTGAGATGACATACTGTCAGGTAGAGGGGGTCTTGGAGAGAAGTTCATAAGCAACCAGATTCGGGGCTGCAAGGTTCCCTGGAGGCCCTCTGGTGCAAGCCTTCCATTTTACTGATGAGGAAACTGAGGCCCTGAGAGGTCCCCCGGGAAATATCAAAGTCAGCATCGCAACTGAGCTGCAATGCGCCAGTGTCTGTTTCCAAGTTTTTAAAAATAAGTTGGAGGGTTTCTCCAAGCGGAAAAAATATATACACGTAAGAATATATAAGAAGAATCGAAACTGGGACATCCTCTTAAGATGACCTCCCATAACCGCCGGCCTGTAGGACACACCCTCTTCCGGTTGTGGGTCCTGAGGAGGATGCGACCCGCAGAAACCAAGCGCAGCACACATGACCAGAGGCCACTCCCACTTCCGTCCGCTGGTATCCTAGGCAACGGACTCCCTCTTTAGAGGGAGGAGAAATATAAACAATCATTTAAGACTCACACCGCACCCTGCCCCCCACAATGTCTCTTTAGACGGATGAGAAAGCGGAGGTCGCAGAAGCTATGGGCTCCCGAGGTCATGCGGGAGTCGGTGGGGCAGTCGGCGGGGCAGTCGGCCTTCAACTCCTGGGCCTCTGGCCTCAGATCAGGCCTTGCATATACTCGCCTCACAGAGTCTCTCTTATTCATTCACAACGCCTTTTATAGCTTTTGTCCTCCGGTGGCATGTCCGGTTTCCCGACGTCTCTGTCACGGAAAAGCGCTCCTCCTCTCATACCTAGGTTAACGTAACACTTGAGTTCTCTTAACAGGAAATTCCGCGGGCCCGCCATCTTGGCCGCTAGAGCGACGGAACTACATTACCCAGAAAGCTCTTCGAGAGGAACTTCCTATGGCTCGCCATTTTCGCGGGAAACTGCATTACCCAAGAGGCTGCTCGAGAACAACTTCCTGTTCCCAGAGTTCTACTTTCCTCAAAAGTCCACTGTCAAGGGGGCTGTTCAAGGGCAACCAACTTCCTGTTGGCTGCCATCCTGGATCTTGCAATTGGTGCAATTACGGAAATAGAAAAGAATGTCGGAACTGGAATTGAATTAAATATTAAAAACATGTAAAAGCATTCAAATATAGAAAGCATTTTATGTTCCAAACCCAGTGCTGAGCTCTGTAAATACCAACAAAAAAATGAGACAGACTATGCTTTCAAGGAGTTTGTTCTAGAAGAGACCTTGCAAATCATTTTCCAGCCCAAGGGTGTCAAACTCAAATAGAAACGTGGTCCACTAACCCGTACGTAAAGATCCTAGGCAGACTCCATATTGAATTAATTTTAAAATGTGATATCCATGTTGTATTGTTTTTATTTGTTTTTAAGTGTTATCCAATTGTATTTTAATCTGGTTCAGTTGCACTGGGAGTGTTGTGGCTGCGTGCCACAAGGGGACCACGGGTCCAGCACTTCTGTTCTTGCCCGTTACTTTTTTACAGAGGAAACTGAGGCCAGCAGAACATGAGGCTAGGAAAGAGAGCTAGGTTTGGAGTCAGGGGTTGCAGTTCTGCCTCTATTGCTCACTACCTCTGACCTTAGACAATACTTAACTTCTTGCATCTCAAGTTTCCGCAACTATAAAATGAGAGGACGCACTAGATGACCTCAAAGCTCTTTCCCATCTCTAAATCTGTGATCTTCCGTGTATGGTCAAACATCAGAACTTAAGTTAAAGTCTGCTACGCTAAACCGCTGAAGTGTTCTATCTTCTCAGAAGCCTACCAGTTAGAAGGTATGGCACAGTCTGTCCAACCCAACATTTCCCACAATTGTGTCTCCTCTTCCATATCCTATCAATTGCCAAATTTTATCAATTTGGTCTCCATCATATGGCTATCCCATGTCATTAGCTCCATGTCCACTATCCTTGTTTTGCTTCTTATTTCTTCTATTAAAAAAAAAAAGCCACGGTATAAATTTGAGTGGAACGGCTGAAAGTTTCTCATTTAAGAGGAAAAAGATACCTAATACTTTAGTTTCTATAGAGCTTAAGCCTTGTTACCCTAAATCATAAAGATTTGAAGCTGCTCCCCGCCCCTGCCGCTCTCCACTTAAGCCTGTACACACATAAAGGCTCTCTGAAGAAAAAACCATATAGTCAGATACATCCGCATCCTGCATGCACACACGATTACAAACTTTGCAACTGCTATCTCTATCTCTTTTAGCCAAATGAGGAAACTAACTGAAATATGTGTTCAGGTTGGGTATGAGGGTCCTTCCTTGTTCCTAGAATGTGAGGGCATTCCTCTCCACCAATTGAGATGGAGGTCCAGGCATTAAGGAACAGGTCTTTCTCTGAATTGTTTTTTTGGGGGGGTTTCTCTGAGTTGTTTTTATTGGGATTTTTCTCTGAATTGTTTTTATTGGAGTTTTTCTGATATATAAATGCCTGCCTGCTTCTTGTAAGGGGCCTCCCTACCCCAGTCCGCCCTGGAATAGGCAATGCCCAATTCTCACGTCAAACTTGCAAATAAAGCCTCTGTCTTTACCTTGAGAGACTTTTGGTTGTTATTTCATTTTGGGGAAATTATTATCCCACACAAATTCATATAATCGAGCAAAATGAATTCATGCAGTGGCCATGCCCCCAAAATGCATTTTTTGGTACTTCTTGTCCATCATCTCACTTTCTGGGATACTTAAAATGTTTCATCACAGTTTGCCTGGAGACATAGTTGGTCATTGCATTTTTTCTGGGTTCTTAAGCCTTTTAAGTTTTTCTTTACAATGTTTTTCTTGTATAAATCATTTCTTATTATTCTTCATCAGTCCATGTTATTCAGCATTCTCTGAAATCATCTTTTGTCATTTCTTACAGGGTTAAAAAAATTCCACTATATTCATATGTCACAATTTGTTCAATCATTCCTCAGTTGTCTAAAAAACACTCTAAGATACCCTCTTGGATTTTGTTCCTTTTTTCTCCTTTTAATCCTCTCTTCATGATCAGGAAGTCTGTTTCGCTTGTGACCATTCCTTCCATAATGTTATCTTTTTAAATTCTCTTCCCTCAACACCACTTGTTTACCTGTTGCATTTGATATATTTCTATACCAAATTATATATGTATGTGTATTCATGTATGTATGTCCTCCTTTGTCCATTTCAAATTAGAGTGAGGTCATTTGATGTCCACTCCCTATCCCTCATCCCCATCTGAAGCCCATCCTTTCATAAATTTGGAGGTATGATATGCACTTCTTTTCTCACTCTCTGATTAATAGAAATAGAAATTTTTACCCTTTCTACACTACTGTATTTCTCTAGTTAGCTGCCTATATGACAGTAGGTCTAGCCCATTCCTATCCCCCGTCTCTTAGGTAATAGACTCAAGATAGAGAGTCAGAAGAATCCTTCCTCTCTCTTTCCCCTCTTCAGACCTTCGGAACAAAACCAGTTCACCCCAAGGACCTCTGTTATTCGATTTTCTCAATATCCTCTGGAGACATTTGTTTCTTCTCCTATTGGAGTGTTAGCATTATACCACCCTACAATTCCTTCAAATTGATAAAATAAATTTACCTTTCTAGGTTTCTTCAAACTCTTGTGTTTACATTACAAAGCTCCTGCTCATTCTTTTCTTTAGATCAAGAGCTTTTCTAAGCTACTCACTGTTCTTCTAATTTTGTTTTTTCTGGAGCTTTTATTTTAAAAATCTTTTAAGTAGAGGATTCCAGGAAAATGGTGGAGTAAGATGAGAAACGCCAGACTCTGAAATTCTCCCACAAACATGGCAAAAAACCAACAACAACAACCAAAAAAACCAAAACAAAACCAAAAAACATTGCCTCAGAGAATTTTGAGAAGCATAAATAATTAAAGGTCAGAATAAAGCATTTGTCCTCCTAAAACAGGGAAGGACCCCAAGACCCAACCTACAGGGACTGAGTTTTGGCCCGATTGAGGTGCAAAAACCTCCAGTCAGACTCTGCTGAATCATCAAACAACAATCTCTGGTGGAAGGTGGCAGCCTTAGCTTCAGGAATGTTCACTTCATGGACAGCTGAGCAAGGGAAGATTGAAGGATCGTCCCCAGTTACTGGATACCAGGTGCAAGTGCACTGACCAGAGGTGGTCTGGGCTGTGGCTGTGGGGAAGGAGAAGCAAGCACATACCAGGTGAGTGTAATAGTAGAGAGGCAGGGACCCTGCTGACCGTGGCACTTGCAGGAAAGAGGAGTCCCTGGTTTTAATTTCCATTTTAGGGCAAGCTGAAGTTTGTAGCCTTGGGAGGGACCACAGGGAGCAAGAGTATTTGCAGTGAGTGCATGGCTGGGGCCCTAGCCATGGCTCAGAGGTGGAGAGGAGTGCCCAAAGTCAAGGTAGGACTCCCAGACAGAGCTTAGAAGCAATAATACATAAAATCTGAAGCCTGAGGCATCACCCCCCACACAGTGGCAGTAGAACATGACTGTAAAAATAAGCTGCTGAAAATCATAATGACAATAATAACAATGAGTAAGATGAGAAGGAACTTGACCATAGATAGCTGCTATGGTGGCAGAGAAGACCTGGGTTCATACTCAGGAGAAGATAGTTCATTATTTTGTCCTGCATAAACATCAGGGTTTTGCTGGAGCAGGTATGTAGGAGGTGGCTGGTTGGCTTCCTACTCTACTTCGGGGTAGAAATGTTTGTATATTTTTTTTTATTTGTATTACACAGAGCAAGCATTTAATGTTTTTTTTTTTTTAAATTCAGTTGAAGAGATAATTTAGTCATTGCTTGAAGACTTCTAGTGACATTAATTACTAAAGCAATCCATTCTACTTTTTAAAAAAATCATTTTATTAATGCCCTTTGTAAAATTTTATATCACAGTCATTTCTTGGGAAAAGAGAGAAAAGGGAATTCTTCCCTCTGCATAACAGTTTGAACGCTGCCTTATAACAATGAAAAACAGATAAGCAAAAATATACAAACATTGTGACTACACCTTAGCATGTACACAAACTGCTGTTGTAGTAATCTCTCTTTTCTGCCATGTGTATTGAATAATGCCTTATTAGCTGTTTTGCAAGATACTCATTGGTTTTTCAGTTTCTCAGTTTGATTTCCTATACATTTTTGCAATCGTTATGTATAGTAATATCTTGGTTCTACGTATTTCACTTGGCATCAGCTAATAAAATTTTCCATGTTTCTCTGAATTTATTAAATTTGTAATTTATTGGTTCACAATAATATTCATTCACATTTTTATCATAGTGCAATAAATCATTCCTCAATATGTATCCATTTTTTTGTTGCTTCAAAGAATGGTGCTATTAATATTTTAGTATATGTTGGATTTTTATTAATCTGTTTGACATTGTTGTTATATATACACACTACTGATATTGTTGGTTAGAGACCATGGACAGAGAAACTGTCTTCTTTTTCAAACAAATGGTGAAACTGAAAGCAAAACAAATGCTAAAAGAACCAACATTGGAAAAAATAAGCTCGTCTCTGCATTGAGAAAGTGAGGGGAGAAGGGAAACAGAGGGCAGAAGAGGAGAACTCCACAGATCTGTCTCAATAGAACAGTGGGCATGACACTGTCCTCTGTCTGGCTTATGCTTAGTCCTGTTTACACACCTTTTTATTGGTGTAATAGCATGCTCTTGATCTCACACAGGTACATCAACAATGCTATAGTGTATCTATTTTTCCAGTCTTTCCAATACTGATTGGTTCCATCTTTTGTCACCTTTGTAAATTTTCAATGTGAAACCTTAGGAGTAGGTTTGATTTGCATTTCTCTTGATATTATTGATTTGCATCATTCTTTCAGAAGGTTGCTAATAGTTTGCAATTTTCTTTTGAGGACTATTTGTTTATATTCTTTTCTATTCAAGATTATTTATCTATAGGGGATGGGTCTTGGTTTTATCTTTATCTCTGTATTTACCTCTTTGCATATGCAGTCTACCTCTCTACAGGATATACTGCATGTTACTATCTAATATATTTTGTATACCAAACTCTTTTCTATTTATTTTCTATTTGATTATTTCCCTTCTTATCCTAGAAACAATGTATTTGTATAGAAGGTTTTTAGTATTATGTAACCAAAGAAGGTTTTTTTTTGTAATTGTTTCAATTTTTTTTTGTTTAAGAATATATTTCCTACCCATATCTATTACAGATGTGATCTGAGTCTTTTATAACTTTTATAGAATGATATGTAATATTAATGCCACACACACATATATTGAATTTGTTGTGTAATATGGCATAAGATATTAATCTAAGCTAGTGGTTCCCAAGTGTTTTGGTTTCATGAATCCCTTTCAATTACAAAAAAAAAAAAAACGGGTTGTGACCCACCCCAGGTCAATTTAACATACTACTTAAAATATTCTTTTAGATCTATTCAGTATTTTCTTACAATAACTATAAAAATAACTTCACTCAAAGCTCCAAATTAGAATTTGCCTTGTATATTATAAAATGTGACATTTTATTTACCTTATAATTATGAAACCTCTAAATAAAAAAATTATAAAATTGTAAACTAATTAAGAATATTTAATATGAGACATAAGGCATGGTTATAAGGTGACAGGGCAACAAGGGAATTACTCTGGTATAGTGTACAAAACACAAATGAAGGTATGAGAATGTATTTTACCATCATTTTGATAAATAAAAGATCATCAAGAGCAGGAAAAATAACAACAACAAAAAAAGACAAGGATTAAGAAGGTGACACTGCTACATCTTAAACTACATAATAAAACAATCATCGAAACCATTTGGCAATGGTTAAAAAATAGAGAGGTATATCACTGCTGCAGATTAGATGAAGGAGAATCTGAAACAATGGAACTCATTTCTATTGTAAGCAATTTGTGCTTGCATGTCGAAACTTGGTAGTGGTTTGTGAACATTTTGATGACTGGTTGAGAAACTGCAAGAAGGAGGCAGAAACAGAGGTTGATATAATTGCTTCCTTAACACTAAAAATCATTGTATGCATAATTAGATGGTTTCTAATTGCCTCAGAAGTAAATCTGTAGCATTGATACACTTCTCTATTTTTTAACCATTAACAAATGGTTTTGATAACTGTTTTATTATATAGTTTGAGGTGTAGAAGTTTCATCACCTTCTTCATGCTTATCTTTTTTTTTTATTATTTCCTTACTCTTCTTGATCTTTTATTTATCAAAATGAATTTTGTTATTATTTTATCAATTTCTGACAGTATTTCTTTATAGAATAATTGGTATAGCATTAAAACTGTGAATTAGCTTTCATAATATCATCTTTTTGTTATACTGATATGGCCTAACTATGAGAACTGTATACTATTCTAGTCATTTCATTTATTCTTTGTTTATTTAAAGAGTATTTTGTAATTTAATCTATATGTGTACTTTGTTGGCTTTGGTAGATTGGTCACCAAATATTTTATGCATCTTGTAATTATTTTGAATGGTACTTTCATTTCCATTATTATCTCTTGGACTTTGTTGTTATACAGAAATATGGTCCAATTTTGTGAGTTTATTTTGTAGCTTGCATCTTTGCTGAAACTATTATCTCAATTAGTAAAGTTGATGATCGTTTCGTATTTTCACAGTAAACCATTTCATCATCAAACATCTGTATGTCTTCAATATCTTTCTCTTGTCTTACCGTTATTACTATCATTTCTACAACTACATCACGTAATAGTGGTGATAACAAGCATCCTTGCTTTACTCATATTTATGGTGAAAGCTTCCAGTGTATCCTCATTGAATATAGTGCTTGATTTTAGTTTTAGATACATACTTTTTATGATGTTAAAAAGGTTTCCCTGTGACAATATTTTTTTCACATAAATAAGCATTATGTTTTTTTTAATACCTTTTTCTTCCATTGAAATAATTGAGATAATCATGTGTTTTGGGATGTTTTTGTCTTTAGTGTGATTCATTATGTTGATTATTTTCCTAACGTTGAACCGTATTTACATTCCTAGTATAAATCCAAATTGGTAAAAATGAATTATTGCTTGGGTGAATTGCTATAGCCTGAAAGGATTTTATCTGAAAATTTTGAACTAATGTTTCTCTATACAGGTGTTCCTAAAGTCTTGACACATAGGCAAAAATGCATATTTTCAAGAAATGAAATGAATGAAATTTTCAACCACATTTTATTTAATTGGAATATTAACAAATAACATCTTCAATATGATTTCCATCATTTGTGATGCAAAGGTTGATGCACTTTGCAAGATTCATGTGAACTCAATGTGATAACTACACATTGCTATCAATTTTCCAATCTGTTCCAGACTTTAGGGACACCCTGTAGTTCTTTATCTGTTATTTATACTTCCCTGGTTTAAATGCTAAGACCAAATTTGTCTCATAAAAGAAGTCTGTTAGGTTGTTCCCCCTCAATTTCTGAAAATAATATGACTATAGCTAGCTTTAAGTTCTTCCTCTGAAAACTGCTATTCATATTCTTTAACCATTTATCAAATGACGAATGACTTGCATTCTTATAAATTTGACTCAGTTCTCTATATTTTTTTAGAAATGAGGCCTTTATCAGAGACACTGGCTGTAAAAATAGTTTGCCAGCTTTCTGCTTCCCTACTGTTCTTGGTTGCATTGGCTTTGTGCAAGACCTTTTCAATTTAATGTAATAAAAATCATCCATTTTACATTTCATAATGTTCTCTATCACTTGTTTGGTTATAAATTCTTCCCTTCTCCATAGATCTGACAGGTAAACTATTTGTTGATCTCCTAGTTTGCTTATAGTACCAATCTTTATGTCTAAATCATGTACCCATTTTGACTTTATCTTGGTAGAGGGTGTAAGATGTTGATCTATGCCTAGTTTCTGCCATACTATTTTCCAGTTTTCCAGAAGTTTTTGTCAAATAGTTTTTATCTGACAAGCTGGAGTCTTTAGATTTAACAAATGGTAGATTAATATAATCATTGACTGTTGTATGTTGCATACCTAACCTATTCAACTGATCCACCATTCTATTTCTTAGCCAGTACCAAGTAGTTTTTTTTACGTTGAAGAATTATATTCTTTAAAAAAAATTTAACTGTATATATTTTATTTAATATTTTAGTTTTCAACATTGATTTCCAGCAAGATTTTGAGTTACAAATTATCTCCGCATTTCTACCCTCCCCCCATTCCAAGATGGCATATATTCTGATTGCCTCGCTCCCTAGTCAGCCCTCCCCTCTTTCACCCCACTCCACTCCCAATCCCTTTTCCCCTTACTTTCTCATATGCAGGATCGATTTCTATGCCCCATTCCCTATATATCTTGTTTTCCTGCTGCATGCAAAAAACAACTTAAAAAATTTTTTTTTTTAAGGATCTACTTTTAAAACTTTGAGTTCCAAATTCTCTCCCCTCTTCCCTTCCCACCCACCCTCCCTAGGAAGGCAAACAATTCAACATAGATCACACATGTATCATTATGTAAAACACTTCCACAATGCTCATGTTGTGAAAGGCTAACTATATTTCCTTCCATCTTATCCTGTCCCCCTTTATTCAATTTTCTCCCTTGACCCTGTCCCTTTTCAAATGTGTTTGCTTTTGGTTATCTCCTTCCCCTATCTGCCCCCGCTTCTATCATACCCCCTTTTTTATCCCCTTCCCCTTACTTTCCTGTGGAGTAAGATATCCAATTGAATGTGTATGTTATTTCCTCCTCAAGTTGAATCTGATGAGAGCAAGATTCACTCCTTCCCCCTCACCTGCCCCTTCTTCCCTTCCAACAGAACTACTTTTTCTTGCCAATTTAATGTGAGATAATTTACCCCATTCTTTCTCTCCCTTACTCCCTCTCTCAATATATTCCTCTCTCATCCCTTAAATTTATTTCAGTTTTTTAGATATCATCCCTTCACACTCAACTCACCCTGTGCCCTCTGTCTATATTCCCTTCAACTCCCCTCATACTGAGAAAGGTTTCATGAATTATACACATCATCTTTCCATGTAGGAATATAAACATAACAGTTCAACTTTAGTAAGTCCCTTATGAATTCTCTTTCTTGTTTACCTTTTCATGCTTCTCTTGATCCTTGTGTTTGAAAGCCAAATTTTCTATTCAGCTCTGGTTTTTTCATTGAGAAAGTTTGAAAGTCCTCTATTTTATTGAAAACCCATATTTTGCCTTGGAGCATGATACTCAGTTTTGCTGGGTAGGTGATTCTTGGTTTTAATCTTAGCTCCTTTGACCTCCAGAATATCATATTCCAAGCCCTTTGATCCCTTAATGTAGAAGCTGCTAGATTTTGTGTTATTCTGATTGTGT
>CM053627.1:53821996-53837027 GCA_028646595.1 Phalanger gymnotis
TTTTTTTATAGGTTTTTGGAGGGACTTGGTGGGGAGCTCACGCCAGTTACTGCTTTCCAGTTGCCATCTTGGCTCTGCCCCCCTGGGGTTTTCTTGATGAAGATACTGTAGTGGTTTGCTATTTGTTTCTCCAGCTCATTTGACAGATGAGGAACTAAGGCAAACAGGGTTAAGTGACTTGTCTAGGAGTCATACAGCTATATCTGAAATCATATTTGGACTCAAGAAGATGAATCTGATTCCAGATCTGGCACTCTATATACTATATCACCTAGCTATCCTACTTTCATCAGTGAAAGTGAAAAAGAAAAAAATAATGAATTGAGAAAGAAATTTTTTGAAGGAACTTTGAATAGCAACAAGCAAAAAAATCTCTCAGCAACAATATAGAAATCCTAAAATTAAGGAAATTATTAAATTTGAAAGCCAAAAGATGATAAAAATGACAAACTAATAAGATAAATAAGTAGCTTGTTAACCCGACTTTTTAAAAGAGGGAAACCAAATTGTATGTATCAAAAAATGAAAAACGACTTACTCCTCTTACTCTGTTCAGGGGATGTACCCATTTATTCAGAATGAATAAAAGTAAAATATAATTAAAACATTCCTGACTTCCCAATGAGTATTGTTTATTCCTAGATAATGATTTTCACTGGCATTGGAAATTTATCCTTAGAGTATTGCATCCTTGAATAAAGGGGGACAGGATAGGATGGAAGGAAATACAGTTATCCTTTCACAACATGAGCATTGTGGAAGTGTTTTAGCTTCCCTGGACTTCAGTTTCCTCATGAATAAAATGAATGAGTAGGACATTGTGGCCTGAGGTCCCTTCTAGGTCTAATCTATGATCCTATAATATTGATCAGATTACGTTGTATTTCGCTCATCTGTGTATGTGTCTCATCCCCCTCCCCAGAAGAATGTAAGTTTTTTGGGTATAGAGACTGTTTTATTTTTGTCTTTGTATTTCCTAGTGTCTAACATAGTGTCTAGCACACATGGCAGGCACAGAATATTTGTTCAGTTAAATTAGGGGAAAAGAGCCTCTGCTTTATAGGGTATATCGTCTACAGGAATTTATGGAAAGACAGGGATGAGCATGCCGTAGAATGAGAGTTCATGGATGGACTGATTAGTACAATTATGGGATATTCAAACATTGATGATACCAGGCATCCATTGAAGAATAAGTACCATTAATGTCCAGAACATCTTTTTGCATAGTAAACACTCATGAAATGTTTACTAGGTTTAATTGAATTGAGCTGACCCTACTGGGTGACAGTGTTTCTTAGGACCTGGCTATTCCTGTGTCTCATCAGTCAGCCAGTTAGTAAATCAACCAGCCAGGTCTTTATTGACAACACAATATACAAAGCAATATATCATAAGCTTACACCTAATGTCAGGGAGTTTACAGCTTAATAGGAATGAAAAGACCAATAAGTATGTTATGAAGAGATAAATAAATACAAATTTCAATTTTGTTTTCAAAATGCATTATTTGGAAAGTTTACAACATGGGTTACGCTGGTAGATTGAGAGAATGGTAGGGTAGATCAGGGAACATTTTCTGGAAGAAATATTCTTTTGTCATTCCTATTTAATGGGATTTATTTTCATTTGTTTTTTTGGACAAGGGCTATCTAATTTCATGTCAGTTAACTGCGGAATAACCGTCTTTTCCTTAGGGAAGTGGGCTGAGACCTACTTAATGAAAGGCCCATTGTCACTGCATACTGGGAGTGTGATTGCTGCCCTGGAACATGAGACCATCATTCATCTGATGAGTGCTGAATAAATCACAGTACATGTTACCATGAATTCAGCTTTGCACTCCCACAGGATAGACTGAGCTTAACATGAGAGATGCATATGGAATTCTCTTAGAAAAAAAGGACCTTCTTTTTAACTATCAGTGTTTCATCATATGCTCTCCCTTGGGAATCCAAACAATGGTAGATTGAGAGAAGGAGCCTTTATGTCCAGAGGGTTTTGTTTGGGAACTGTATTAGCCTTCTAGGGAGTGAACTTGTTGATATGTTTTGTGCTTATTATAAATAATATAAATAAATAAATAAGCACCAGTCCATTTCCTTAATGATACCAGTTGAGATGAAATAAATCCATATTCCCTTGATACTAAACACACACCACTTAATGAAGACTCTTGGGCTTCTAGTTGAGAATAAACAAAAAGAAGTCTGCTTTTTAACAATGCCCCCTGGAATTCATGGTAACTAATTGCCGAATTACACACATTTATGTCCTTCCCCCATCCTTCCCCACCCTGCTGCTTAGCTCTCTAAGACAATTAAATAGTCAGCTACACTCACACCCAAAATTTGGTTGCCTTAGGTTGGATTTACCAGAAGCAAGGGGAAGAAACTTTGTTTTCTTTCTCTCCTCCTATTTGGTATACAAGAATAGGAAGAATGTATTCATTTCTGAGTTATGCCGCTGGTGGACAGAAGAAAAAAGCTACTGACTTTAGAGCCAGGATGATTTTCCCAGAATACAGCTTTGCCAGGAGGCAACTTTGGGACAAAGCATAGCTTCAGTTTTAAGCAATTGAAGCTAAGATCATAAGATATGGAGTTGGAAGGGAGCTCAGAATTCATCTAGTTTTAGCCTTTCTTAATATTTCCAGAGCCCAGCACAATTCCTACCACATAGTAAGTACTTAATAAATGTTTGTTGACTGAGAACTGTTTGGATGGTCCAATATTTTCATTATAAATGAGGAAACTGAGGTCCAGAAAATTTAAACAATTTACTCAAGGATCACTGGTAATAAATATCAGAGCCAGGGTTCAGCTTCAGATGGCATGACTACGAATCTAGTTTTTTTCCACTGCTACAATGG
This sequence comes from Phalanger gymnotis, assembly GCA_028646595.1. Lineage (NCBI taxonomy): Eukaryota > Metazoa > Chordata > Mammalia > Diprotodontia > Phalangeridae > Phalanger > Phalanger gymnotis. The sequence continues at coordinate 53,824,869 of CM053627.1, forward strand.
TTCTCAAATTTTTCAAGTATGAGAACCATTTTAAAAGTAGAATGATGAAGATGGCAGAGAAAAGGCAGTGACTTGCCTGAGTTCTCCCCCAAACCCCAATGAATACCTTTAAATAATGCTATAAAACAATTTCTGGAGCAGTAGAAACCGCAAAAGAATGGGGTGAGATAATTTTCCAGCCAAAGATGACTTAGAAGATCATGTTGCACCTGGGTGACAGTAGAGCACAATGCAGCCAGTAGGCCATGCCAGCATAGACCAACCCCAGCAAGCCAAGAGCAGGCCTTTGGAGTCACTGAATTAGCAGTGACAGTAACTGCTCCCAGAGCTCTCAGCCCCACAGATGGTAAGGAGGTTGAACAACTGGTCAGAAGGAGATTATAAGGGTCTTTTTGCTAGCACTAAGGAAGGACTTGCTTTGCCCTCACTCAAATCTGGGTCACAGTCCTGGGTGTCAGGGTCAGGGTGAGGAGGTGCACTAGCACATCACAGCTTGCAGCCACAGTGGAAAGGGGATCCTCGTCACAGTTCCAGGGCAGAAAAGAGTGCTTGTGGTCACTCACAAACCAGAGCACAGGCTAGAAGGGTTGTAAACACACCTCTCTTTAGATCATACCACCTTGGTGTTACAACAATCCAGCTAGCAGCTGTTGTGGGGGTGAAAGACCAACACAAGCCCAACAACAAGAATGCTACCAGCTACTGCAAAAGCCCAGGTTCTTTTGATCTGCTTTAGTGAGGAAAGCAACGTTAAGGGGTTGACAAGTTTATTTTTAATCCAGCATACAAATATCGCTCACTTAGTTCAGGGGAAAAAGCCAGCACCCTGAACTTCAGAGCAAAATACAAATGAAGTACAAACATCAACAGACAGACCTTGTCTGATTCAAATCCCAATACATAGTTACCAGAGTTTAAGAAAGTCCCAACATCTGCGTTTATGAGCTGGAGGGCTTTTTAGTTACAGCTGCTCAGAGTCTCCACATGCCACCAAGAATGAGAGCCCTGCACAAATGGCTCTGTCTTCTCTTCTTATACCATTTCAGATGTCATCAAACGTCATCTGAATGACCAAAACTTAGACTCCTACGATTGGCTCTTGTGTTAGCCCCTCCCCTTACTACCCTGGGAGCTTCACACTCATATAGGCTTAGCACCTAATAGGGGTTTGGGCCTGGGGCTTAGCACCTAGTAAGACTCAATGAAATACACTGAATTACTCAAAGGAAACAAAAGCCAAACTCTTCAAGGCACTTGATTGAACTGGGTGCTGAGTCCATTTTGCTTACCAACACACTTGGAAGTTTATAGCTATGTCCCTTGAAGTATCCGTTGCACAAACCCCCAGAAGCTTGGGGAAGTGCACCCTCCACCCTGGAAGCAGAACCCTACTTTAATGAAGACTTAAAATTCAAGAAATAGGCTGGGAAGATGAGCAAACAACAGAAAAAATTCTTACCATAGAAAGTTACTATGGTGACAAGGAAGATCAAAACACACACTCGGAAGATAACAAAGTCAAAGCTCCTACATCCAAAACCTCTAAGAAAAATATGAATTAGTCTTAGGCCATGGAAAAGCTCAAAAAGGATTTTGAAAATCAAGTAAGAGAGGTAGGGAAAAATGGTGAAGAGAAATGAGAATGATGCAAGAAAATCATGAAAAATGAGTCAACACTTTGATAAAGGAGACTCACACAGAAAAATACTGAAGAAAATATACCTTAAAAAAAACCAGACTAGACCAAATGGTAAAAGAGTATAAAAAGGCAATGAGAAGAAGAATGCCTTAAAAAGTAGAATTGGCCAAATGGAAAAGGAGGTCCAAAAACTCTGTGAACAAAATAATTCCTCAAAAATTAGAATTGAGCAAGTGGAAGCTAATGACTTTGTGAGAAATTGAGAAATCCAAAAACCAAAAGAATGAAAAAATAGAAGACCGTGATATATATCTCATTAGAAAAACAACTGACTTGGAAAATAGATACAGGAGAGACAATTTAAATATTATTGGACTACCTAAAAGCCATGATCAAAAAAAGAGCCTAGACATCATCTTTCAAGAAATTATCAAGGAAAACTGCCCAGATATTCAAGAAACAGATGGTAAAATAGAAATCTTCCAATCACCTCCTGAATGAGAGCCAAAAATGAAAACCCTCAGGAATATTATAGCCAAATTGCAAAGCTTCCACATCAAGGAGAAAATATTGCAAGCAGCCAGAAAGAAACAATTTAAATATTGTGAAACCACGGTCAAGATAACACAAGATTTAATAGCTTCTACATTAAGGAATTGTAGGGCTTTGAATATGATATTCTGGAGGGCCAAGGAGCTAGAATTAAAACCAAGAATCACCTATCCAGCAAAACTGAGTATAATCGTTCAGAGGGAAAAATGGAAATTCAATGAAATAGAGGACTTTCAAGCATTCTTGATGAAAAGACTAGACTGAATAGAAAATGTGACTTTTAAATATAAAACTCAAGAGAAGCATGAAAAGGTCAACATGAAAGGGAAATCATAAGAGACTTACTTAATAAGATTCAACTGTTTACATTCCTACATGGGAAGATGATATTGTAATTCATAATAGTTTTCTCATTATTAGGGCAGTTGGAAGGAGCATATATAGACAGAGGGCACAACTGTGAGTTGAATATGAAGAGATGATATTCAAAAAATAAAATTAAGAGGTGAGAGGAATATATTGGGAAGAAGGGAAAGGGAGAGGTAGAATGGGGGTAAATTATCTTACATAAAAGAGGCAAGAAAAAGCTTTTATAGGTGGAGGTGAGGGACAGTGGGTAAACCTTACTTTCATCAGAATTGGCTCAAAGAGGGAATAACATACACACTCAATTGGGTATAGAAATATGTCTTACCCTACAGGAAAGTAAGAGTTGAAGAGGATAAGAGAAGGGGTTGCTGATGAAAGGGAGGGTGGATTGGGAGAGAGGGGTAGTCAGAAGCAAAACACTTGAGGAGAGACAGGGTTAAAGGATAGAGAAAGAATAAAATTAAAATTAAATTAAATTAGAAAGGATATAGAGGGAATAAAATAAAATAAACAGGAGGGGAGAATGGGATGGAGGGAAATACAGTTGGCGATAGTAACTGAAAAAATTTTGAATCAAGTTTCTCTGATAAAAGCCTCATGTCTGAAACATAAAGAGAAGTGAGTTAGATTTATAAAAATAGGAGCTATTTCCCAATAGATAAATGATGAAAAGATATGAACAGTTTTCAGATTAAGTAATCAAAACTATAGCAATAATAAAATATGCTCAAACTCATTATTGATTAGAGAAATTCAAATTAAAACAATTCTGAGGTGCTACCTCATACCTATTAGTTTGGCTAATAGGGCATAAAAGGTAAATGACAAATGTTGGAGAGGATGTGGGTAAAATGAGACATCAATGCACTTTTGGTAGAGTTGTGAACTGATTCGGTCATTCTGTAGAGAACTTTGGAACTATGCCCAAAAGGCTATAAAACCATGCATGCCTTTTGACCTAGCAATACAACTACCAGGTCTTTACCCCAAAAGAGATAAAAAACAAAGGAAAAGGACCTATATATACAAAAATATTTATAGCAGCTTTTTCTGTGGCAAAGAATTGGAAATTGAGGGGATACCCATCAATTGGGGAATGGCTGAACAGATTGTGGTATGTGATTATGATGGGATACTATTGTGCTATAAGAAATGAAGAGCAGGAACCTTCTAAAGGAGCTCTTACCTCTTAAGAAGTTATGAAGTAACTTTAGCAGTAAGCACATACAAGGAATGATAATAATAATAATGGTAACACATTTATATAGTGCTTTAAGGTTTGAAAAATGCTTTACAAATATTATCTCATTTTCTCTTCCCAGCAACTTTGGAGGTAGGTAGTATTATCATCTCCATTTGGCAGATGAGGAACCTGATGCTGAGACAGGTTAAGAATCTTGCCCAGGGTCACATCATGGCTAGTCAATGTATGAAACGGGATTTCTTCCCAGGTCTTCCTTGACTCCATGTCCACTTCTATTCACTGTACAACCTTGATTTCTAGTTTAAGGAAGTTGAATATTTCTTCTACTTGAGGCAATATATGCTTTTGTATTTAACCAATTTTTTTTTTTGCTTCTGATTCTATTTTTTTTTCCCTCAGGGGATAAACCATTGTTAGCTGATAGAAAGCTCCTTTTTAGAGTTTTGACTAATCTACTCTGATATTTCTTGGAGCATGTCATGTATAGATTTGGCAAATCATTAATAAGACAAATACAAATCAAAACAATTCATTATTTCACTTGACATCCAGTCAGTTGGTAATGAAGCAATCAGTACTGGAGGGGCTGTGGAAAGACAGACACACAAAGTGGTCCAACTATCCTATAAGATATTTTGGAATTATGCAAGGAAACAGAATAACTATACATGTCTTTTCAGCCAGTAAATGCATAGACAGAATATTAGTTCACACTGTAATTATATCTGTATGCCTAATGGATGATAAAAGAATACTACTCACCTCTCACTCTTCCCCAGGATATTATGAAGACTAATGTCTGTTTATGGCATGCTTTATCTCAAAACTCTGCTTAAACAATCAATACTTGGTATTTCATAAGTATTTTTTTTTGTATTTTAATTAGATTTATTGTTTTTAGTTTACAGCACTCAGTTCCACAAGATTTTGAGTTCCAAATTTTCTCCCCCTCCCTTTGCTCCCTCCCCCCAAGACAGTATGGAATCTGATATATGTTAAACATATGTCTGCACATTAAACTTAATTACACGATAGTCAAGTTGCAAAGAAGAATTATGACCAATGGAATGAATCATGAGAAAGAAGAAACAAAACCAAAAAAAAGAGAAAAAAGAAAAAAAAGAGAGCAAATAATTTGTCTCAATCTGCATTCAGACTGTGTAGTTCTTTCTCTGGATGTAGATAGCTCTTTCCATCATGAGACCTTTGGGGCTGTCTTTGAACCTTGTATTGTTGAGAAGAGCCAAGTCTATCAAAGTTAGTCATCACAGAAGCAATATGACCGTGGTTGTGTACAATGTTCTCCTGGTTCTGCTCCACTCAGCATCAGATCAGTAGGTCTTTCCAGGTTATTGTGAAGTTTGTATCTTTCCATTTCTTATAGCACAATAGTATTCCATTACATTCATATACCACAACTTGTTTAGCCATTCCCCAATTGATGGGCATCTCCTTGATTTCCAGTTCTTTGCTACCACAAAAAGAGCTGCTATGAATATTTTTGTACATACGGGTGCCTTACCTACTTCTGTGATCTCTTTGGGATACAGCCCTAGAAGTGGTATTGCTGGGTCAAAAGGTGTGAATATTTTAATAGCCCTTTGGGCATGGTTCCAAATTGCTCTCCAAAATGGCTGGATCAATTCACAACTCCACCAACAATGTAACAGTGTTCCAATTTTTCCACATCCTCTCCAGTATTTATCATTTTCCTGTTTTGTCATGTTAACCAATCTGACAGAAGAGATGTGGTACCTAAGAGTTATTTTGATTTGCATTTCTCTAATCAATAGTGATTTAGAGCATTTTTTCATATGCCTATAGATATCTTTAATTTCTTCCTCTGAAAACTGCCTGTTCATATCCTTTGACCATTTCTCAATTGGGGAATTACTTGTATTCCTATAAATTTGGCTCAGTTCCCTATATATTTTAAATATAAGGCCTTTATCAGAGACACTGGTTGTAAAGATTTTGTCCCAATTTTCTGCTTTCCTCCTAATCTTTGTTGCAGTGGCTTTGCTTATACAGAAACTTTTCAATTTAACATAATCAAAATTATGCATTTTGCATTTTATAATGCTCTTTATCTCTTTTTGGGTCATGAATTCTTCCCTTTCCCATAAATCTGACAGGCGAACTATTCCTTGCTCTCCTAAATTGCTTATAGTGTCAGCCTTTATTCCTAAATCATGAACCCATTTCGACTTTATTTTGGTATACAGTGTAAGAAATTGTTCTATGCCCAGTTTCTGCCATACCATTTTCCAATTTTCCCAACAGTTTTTATGAAATAGTGAATTCTTAGCCCAGAAGCTAGATTCTTTGGATTTATCAAAGAGTAGATTGCTATAGTTGGTGACTACTGCTTCATGTATACCTAACCTGATTCTCTGATCTACAACTCTGTTTCTTAGCCAGTACCAAGTAATTTTGATGATTGCTGCTTTATAGTACAGTTTAATATCTGGTGTGGCTAGGCCACCTTCCTTAGTATTTCTTTTCATTAATTTCCTTGATATGCTGGACCTTTTGTTCTTCCAGATGAATTTTGTTAATATTTTATCCAGCTCTGTAAAATATTTTTTGGAGGTTCAGTTGGTACGGCATTGAATAAGTAAATTAATTTAGATAAAATTGTCATTTTTATTTTGTTAGCTCTGCCTAACTGTGAGCAACTGACATTTTTCAATTTATTTAGATCTGACTTTATTTATGTGAAAAGTGTTTTGTAATTATGTTCATATAGCCTCTGGGTTTGTCTTGGCAGGTAGACTTCCAAATATTTTATAGTGTCTACAGTCACTTTAAATGGAATTTCTCTTTCTGTCTCTTGCTGTCGAGCTTTGTTAGTAACATATAGGAATGCCGAGGATTTATGTGGGTTTATTTTATATCCTGCAACTTTGCTAAAGTTTTTTATTATTTCCAGTAGTTTTTTACTTGATTCTCTTGATTTCTTTTTCTTCTCTTATTGCTAAAGCTAATATTTTTAGTACCAAATTGAGTAGTAGGGATGATAATGGATGTTCTTGTTTCATCCCTGATCTTATTGGGAATGCATCTAGCTTATCCCCATTACATATAATGCTTGCTGATGGTTTTAGGGAGATGCTACTTATAATTCTAAGGAAGACTCCTTTTATTCCTATGCTTTCCAGTGTTTTTAATAGGAATGGATGTTGTATTTTGTCAAAAGCTTTTTCTGCATCTATTGAGATAATCATATGGTTTCTGCTAGTTTTGTTGTTGATATGATCAATTATGCTGATTGTTTTCCTAATATTGAACCAGCCTTGCATTCCTGGAATAAATCCTACCTGGTCATGCTGTGTTATTCTCAGGATAAGTTGCTGAAATCTTTTTGCTAATATTTTATTTAAATTTTTTGCATCAATATTCATTAGGGAAATTGGTCTATACTTTTCTTTCTCTGTTTTGACTCTTCATGGGTTAGGTATTAGTACCATATTTGTGTCATAAAAAAGAATTTGGTAGGAGTCTTTCTTCACATATTTTCCCAAATAGTCTATGAAGTCTATAAAGTATGGGAATTAGAATTCACATGTAAAACCATCTGACCCTGGAGATTTTTTCCTAGGCAGTTCATTGATGGCTTGCTCAATTTCTTTTTCCGAGCTGGAGTTATGTAGGTATTTTACTTCCTCTTCTGTTAACCCAGGCAATTTATATTTTTAGAAAAAATAATCCATTTCCCTCAGGTTGTCACATTTATGGGCATATAATTGGGCAAAATAATTCCTAATTACTGTTTTAATTTCCTCTTCATTGTAGGTGAATTCACTTTTTTCATTTTTGATACTGGTAATTTGGTTTTCTTCTTTCTTTTTTTAAATCAAATTAACCAAAGGCTCATCGATTTTATTGTTTTTGTTCATAAAACCAGCTCTTCGTTTTGTTTATTAGTTCAATAGTTTTCTTGATTTCAATTTTATTAATCTCTCCTTTTGTTTTCAGTATTTCTAATTTGGTATTTAATTGAGGATTTTCAATTTTTTCTTTTTCTATCTTTTTTCAGTTGCATGCCCAATTCATTGATCTCCTTTTTCTCTATTTTATTCATGTAAGCATTTAGAGATATAAAACTTCTCCTAAGAACTGCTTTTGCTGCATCCCACAAGTTTTGGTATGTTGTATCATTGTTGCTATTCTCTTGAATGAAGTTATTAATTGTTTTTATGATTTGTTCTTTGACCAGCTCATTCTTTAGGATCATATTTTTTAGTTTCCAATTAATTTTTAATTTATCTTTCCATGGTACTTTATTACAAATAAGTTTAATTGCATCATGATCTGAAAAGGGTGCATTTTTCTGCCTTTATGCTCTGGATTGTGAGGTTTTTATGCCCTAGTACATGATCAATTTATGAGTATGTGCCATGTACCACTGAGAAAAAGTTATATTCCTTTTATCCCTATTCAGTTTTCTCCAAAGGTCTATCATATCTACTTTTTCCCAAACTCTATTCACCTACTTAACTTCTTTCTTATTTATTTTGAGCTTAGATTTATCAAGTTCAGAGAGGAGAAGGTTGAGGTCTCCCACTAGTATAGTTTTGCTGTCTATTTCTTCCTGTAACTCCCTTAACTTCTCCTCTACAAATTTGTATGCTATACCACTTGGTGCATATATGTTAAGTAATGACATTGCTTCATTGTCAGTGGTGCCTTTTAGCAGGATATAATGTTCCTCCTTATCTCTTTTAATTAGATATATCTTTGCTTTTGCTTTGTCTAAGATTAGGATTGCTACTTGTGCTTTTTTCACTTTAGCTGAAGCACAATATATTCTACTCCAGCCTTTTACCTTTACTTTGTGTGTATACCCATGTTTTAAATGTGCTTCTTGTAAACAACATATTGTAGGATTATGGTTTTTAATACATTTTGTTATCCACTTCTGTTTTATGGGAGAGTTCATTCCATTCACATTCACAGTTATGATTACTATCTGTGTCTTTTTTTCCATCCTATTTCTCCCTCATTTGTGCCTTTATTTCTCCTCTGTTTATGCCCTTATTTCTCCCTTCTCTCTTCCACTTTTCAGAAGAGTTTTGCTTTTGACCACCATTTTCCTCAACTGTCCCTCCCTAATGATACCCCTCCTTTATCTTACCCCTTTCCCCTTGCTACTCCATCCCTCCTTTTTATCCACCCCCCTTTTCTTTTCCCTTTCCCCTCCTACTGCCTGTAGGACAAATTTGATTCTATACTTATCAGAGTATGTTATTCCCTCCTTGAAGCAAATCTAATGAGAGTAAAGCTCAAACGTTGCTTTTCTCCCTCCCTTCTTTCCCTCTATTTTTTGTGCCTCTTCATGTGGCCTAATTTATGCTTTTCTATCTCCTCCTTACCTCTTCTCCCAGAACAATCCCTTTGTACCCCTTAACTGTGTTTTTTGTCATCACATCAGTTACTTTATACTGACACCCTCAGTCTATGAATATCCCTTTCAATTGTCATAATAACTGTAACATTCTCAAGATTGACATATACACACATATACATACATATATATATACACACACACATATATATATATATATATCATATATAAATCAATGTAATCCTATATAAGGACATAAACAATTTTACCTTATTGAATAACAGTTTTTTCCCCTCCATTTACCTTTTATGTCACACTTGAGTTTGCATTTGAAGGTCAAATTTTCCATTGAGCTCTGGCCTTTTCATCAGGAAGGTATGGAATTCCCTTATTTCATTGAATGACCATTTCCTTGCCTGAAATGTTATGCTCAGTTTTGCTGAGTAGTTGATTCTTGGTTGTAGCCCAAGCTCCTTTGCCTTTTGGAATATCATATTCCAATACTCCCTTCCTTTTATTGTAGAAATTACAAGATCCTGCGTGATTCTGATTGTAGTTCTATGATATCTGAATTGTTTCTTTCTGTCTGCTTGCAGTATTTTCTCCTTGCCCTGATAATTCTGGAATTTGGCTACAATATTCCTTGGAGTTTTCAGTTTGAGATCTCTTTCAGAGTATGATTGGTGCATTCTTTCGATGACTACTTTACTTTCTGGTTCTAGGACCCTGAAGCAATTTTTCTTGTTGATTTCTTGGAAGATACTGTCCTGCTCTTTTTTCATTATGGCTTTCAGGTAGAACAATAATTCTTAGATTGTCTCTCCTGGATCTATTTTCCAAGTCAGTTGTTTTTCCAATCAGTCATTTCATGTTTTCTTTAATTTTTCATTCTTTAGATTTTGTTTGACTGTTTCTTGATGTCTCATGGAGTCATTAGCTTCTACTTGCTCAATTCTAATTTTTAATGTATTGTTTTCTTTCTCTATCTCTATCTTACATTTGGTTGATTTTACTTTTCAATGAGACATTTTCTCCATTTATATTCTGAATCTCCTTAACCATTTCTCCAATTTTACTTTTTAAAGATATTGTTCTCATCGGACAATTTTTTCCCATTTTTTCCATTTCTTTTACCTCTCTAATTTGGTTTTTAAAGTCCTCCTTGAGTTCTTCCAGGAATGCTTTTTGGGCTGGAGACCAGTTCACATTCCCTTGAGGTTTCAGATGTGGGTATAGTGTCCATGCTGTCCTCGTCTGAATTGGTTTTTCGATCTTCCCTGTCTCCATAATTGGAATCAATAGTCTTTGGCTTTTTAGTGTGCTTTTTCATGGTATATCCTTGCCCCTGCTTCTAAAGTGGATCTGTGCTTCTGGGTTTCAGGGGTCTCTGTCCCAAGCTTCTTGTGTTGGGAACTGTGGGCCTGCTCACTGGCTTTGTGTGCTATGGCCTCTGGTTTAGTGAGGTATGGGGGAGGGGTGGTCTGGCTGCTGGGAGTCTCCTCTTCCCCAGGACTGCTCTACACCATGGGTGGTCTCAGCTGTTGTCTGCGCTAGTGTCTGCCACTTCCTCTGGCTGTGCAAAGGCACGTATGGGGTCTTGGTGTTGATATTTGCTAGCTCCATTCTCCTGGGGCTCAGTAAGTCTCGTCATTCTGATGAGGTGGGGCCTGCTGGGACACCTCTCTTCCTGCATTACTCTCCTTCCGCCACCACAAGAAGGGCCCTCTCCCCAACTTTTCTTGCTAAAAGGCTACCGAAGCCCCACTTCTGGCTCCTCTATTTCATATTTCTCTCAAGGGAATATTCTCTGGGTGAGGAAGGGAGGGAGAAGTGATTTGCCTGGCCATCATGGCTCCTGGAAGTTCAAGGAGGCATATTTCAAAACTTTAGACTGTGTGTGGGCTGGAGGCCTCCACAGTAGTTGCTCCCATGGCTGCAGGCTCTGCACTGTTGTCTTCCGTAGCTCTGACAGACTCCTGTCCTGGACTGAGAGCTCTGGGGCTTGATCAGCACCATAGCCAATACTTCTGCCCTGGGCCTGCTCCTGTTCCCACCTTTAGCTTGCCCAGAACTCTCCCAGACTGGTGCACTTGCTGGGTTCCTCTGCTGTTCCCAGTTGGTGTGGTGCTATTCCACGTACGCAGCACTCCTGCCCCTCTCAGTCTACTAGTGGCTTCCAACTCTCTCAAATCTGCTCAGATTCACTTTTTTAGACATATCTGACAAAATTCGTGAGAGATCTCCAGTAGTTCCCTCCTTTCACGGTACCATCTTGGTTCTAGCCCCCTATTTCATAAGTATTTTAAGGTGATTTTCATCCATTTGTCTAAGGTTGCAAATTTGGATCCATTCAAGGTCAGTTATCTCTCCCCTTCCCTCCCTCCTATCCAACACACACATATATAAAATATCTGAAAGAACTATAGAATCATAGAATTGGAAGGGACCTTAAAGATCATCCTAGTCAAATCTTTTCATTTTATAAATAAGAAAACTGAGGCAGAATGTTAAATTACTGCAATTGTTTCATAGAATTAATGACAGAACCAGGACCAGAACCCACATCTTATACTTCCTAGTCTTTACCAAGCTTCCTCTTGACCTCCATTTGCTTTTCATTTTCAATTTTGGGAAGAAAAATATGATTTTTTTCTCTATATCTAATTTCTTACTTTTGACAGCCGACTTCTATGGCCGCCATCAGGAGCCACTCAGAAGGCTTGGTCAGAACAGAGCCATATAAGCAGATATAAACAATTATCAAAAAAGGGAGATTGTTTAAGTACTAATTTGCTATTCTTTTAAAAATTTTTTTTATTATTTAATATATTTAGTTTTCAGCGGTGATTTTCGCAGGAGTTTGAATTACAAATTTTCTCCCTGTTTCTACCCTCCCCCCCCACTCCAAGATGGTGTATATTCTGGTTGTCCTGTTCCCTAGTCAGCCCTCCCTTCTGTCACCTCACTCCCCTCCCATCCCTTTTTCCCATTCTTTCTTGTAGGGCAAGATAAATTTCTATGACCCATTGCCTGTGTATCTTATTTTCT